>PVIA01001510.1:0-274224 GCA_004024845.1 Tonatia bakeri
CAGTAGCTTTGAAATGTAACTCTTTGTACCTGCGCAATAGAAGCCCACCAAAGACTAGCCAGGAAGCTTCCGCCCTATAAGAAGAAAATCCGCCCAGCCTACGTGGTCAATCTCTGCACAGAGTTGACCCGCTCCCAAGTTCTGTGGAGTGTACTATCGCTTAATAAATCTTCCCTCTTTCTTTATACTATAAACTCCGTGTGTTCGGCTCAATTCTTTGTCCCGATCACTAAGAACCTGGTTACCTGCGCCACCTGTGACAGTATTATAAAAAGTATAGGTAATAGATAATACAAATATTAAGGTGTTTTTAAATTCTCTGTCAAGATTCAGATAAAAAAATATCATTACTTTATTAAAACTTTCAGTGATTCCTCCAAAAGGAAGGAATCTTACCCCTCCTGCCAACCCAGCAGCACTTCGCAGTCCACACACACTCAGCATTCCCTACTGCTGTGCATGGGTCTCTCCTTTACTCCGAGACAGTATTTTCTATGAAGGCAAGAGCCATGCCTTGTTAGTCTTTCGTACTCCTAACAGCACTTAGCTCAATGCCTGATGTGGAATTTATTGAACAACAAAGACAAAAATGGTGTTACTAATAAACCTGATATGTGCTGAGTGTACTACACACCCGGCATTGTACAAAGCGCTTGATACAAATAATTAAACCTCACCCCTTGAGATAGATGCTATTATTAGTCTAATTACAGACTAGGATCCAAAGGCATAAAGAGAATAAGTAATTTGTCTGTGTAAAAACAAATCTCTTCATTGTTTGAACTGTTTTCTCTAATGGGCCTGTCAACGAATTCTAGAGGCCTTACAGCATTGTTTCGGCACATAATGACAGGAAAACGGGGGAAATGAGAGAAATCTTCAAAAAATAAAAGTAGAGACAAGTAAATGGTATATACGTGCAAAGGAGAAATCAAGTATTAGATTCTAAAATCTGACCATAAAAATTAGAGAAATGGAAGAATGTAAAGGTACTAATGTAGTTACCACTTTTTTGTTAAACACCCATTGATATGCAGATCGAGTGCGTGCTGGAATACCTTTGCCTTTTGATCCTGCTTGAATGAGCATTTAAGTGGAATTTCTCTATTATTATTGATTGTAGCTTTCTATAACCCAAACCATCTTTCTTTTTAAAAAGAGTGTTAGCCTGATATGGACTAGAATGTTGTGCACTTTTCTAATTCACCTTGACATTGATTCAAACTTTGAGGGTATTGAATTTGGATCATTTAAGGCACAAAAGGACATGCATGAAGAGTTTAGTTGTGGATTTGTGTACTTACAGAATAGTGTGCCTCTGTTCCAGAACAATGGAAAAACCTGGCTTTTTCTGCTTAGAAGTTCAAGGGCTCAGAAGGCTCCAGACAATAGAGGCATTCACTAGGCTCAGCTTGTGCTGGATGAAATTGAAACATTGGGTCACTATTGCATGTAAATCTAAACCTCTCTAGCATATATATAAGCATCTAGGAGTGTGTAATTCATGGCAGAAACTTGAATTTGTAAAAGAGGAATGTTAGAAGTAATAAAAACAAGAAGAAATGAAGTGAGAATCCCAGAGCCTTCCTTGCATGCCAGAATCAAGTGGATGTGTTACATTCTTTCCTTCTGAGGGTCCCTTCCACACCTGTTCTTGCTTTCCTGGGGAATTCGCCAAAATGATCCAATTTCTAAGTCTTAGTGGGGAGAATATGACTTTGTCCCAGGAAAAGGAAGCTGGGATTTACATTTTCCACCATTTAAAATATATCTTTAATGTAAGAATATTATTTTAGTATAGGGTCTCAGGGAAAGCAAAATGCCACCATCATAGGCACGCAGCACAGGGAAGCTGGTTAATATGTTAATAGATTGAATTACTCTGTGGCTCAGAGCTTGGTTTGTTTTTTTGGTTGGTTGATTGGTTATTGATTGGTTGGTTGGGCATGTTGTGTTAGAGAAATGACCCCTGAGACAGCTGTATTTCTTGGTGATTTCATACAGACTTAGCTGAAAATGGCTACTCTCCTGGACACATGGTCCCCAGACTAAGTGCAGGCTCTGATTTTATTGAAGTAAAAAAAAAAATTATCCTGCAAAAATAATAGTCCAATGGTTAAAGCTTATAGGAAGAATGTTTTATTCATGTACTTATTCATCAAATCTACAGTATTTTGTGTACTTATTTGGCTGGCACTGAGCTTCAGCAAAAGATTGGAAAGATAGTAATTATCCACAGGAAATCACAAAGCTAGCAAGCAATAGGTGATAAAATAATAATGGTAGCCATATAAGGTCTAGTTGAGTCCATGTCACATATTCTTGATAAAATATTCTGTTGCCAGAACAAAATCACCTCCATGTACAAAATGTGTATTCAGGCTGAGTAGATTAATGTTATATTTTTTCTCTACCACAGTGATATCTAAAAACATAATCATTCATTCATTCCCATTTTGTAACTCAATACTACCACCTTCACCGAGCCTCAGTTTTTTCACCTGTCTGATAGTGATACATTCTGGGGCTGATGAGGGAAGTAATCGGGATAATCAAATGCATCGTTTCAGGAATCATAATAGCACAGGTCTTTTCAACTCGGAAAGCCTGTCTCTATTACTAAGTCACAGATGTTGGCGCAGAATAAAATATAGTTCCAGGAGTCAGAGGTTTCCAGTACAGCCTGAGTGGCACTGGGCAGTCGTGACTGCTGCAGCCGGTGAGGGTGAAGCTCATGATCGCTTGGACGGAGTGCTGCAGAAGAGGTCCAAGCTTCAGCTGGGAGGCTAATTGACTTTCAAGATCCTCGTCTCAAATTCTATTATTTTGGCCTGCGATTCATGTCTCATGCCCTCTTCCTGGATAGAGTTTTTATTTTATTTTTTTCCTAGAATGAATAAAAAGTAAAAATAACAGCAACTTGCACTCTCTGCCCAGCAGCCACACAGCTGACCTTTCTGATGTGCTCAACTGACGGATCGGGATGATGCCACTGAATGCGACTTTAGGTTGGCAGGTTCGCCAGACACTGGCAGTTTCACATGGCTCTCTTACTTATGGTGAGAAGATCCAAGTGACAAACCCAGATCTAACTGACTTCAGAGCCTTTGCATTGAATCGCTACAGCTTTCCAGATGTATTTGCCCATTGCCAGGCAAGACTGGCTGAGGATCAGCAATAGAAGTTAGATTTCTCAGCCCATTCCTGTAGTCAGCAGATAGGCACTAACCAATATGTATCACAAATCTACATAAGCAAAAATATAGTTAAGGTTCTTGGGCTCTGGCCATAGTTAAATGCGAGATATGCCTTCATTTTTCTATTTTAAAAAGTCTACACTGGGAGTATTTAATTAAATGGGCATACCTCCAGACAAATTGATGTATCTACACACCAGTGAATTTAGAAGTTTCTTAATCTGCAGTCCAGGAGATTAGGATGAGGCTGGGCACAATGGTCCTGGCTGGTGGTAATTCTGGGGCTGCACAGCAAGCGCTGGGCTTGGACAGGGATCTCAGTGCTTCTTGTCCACAATTTTTAACTCATAGAATTGAGAGGCAATTAACATAACAGTATCACAAAAACTTGTCCATTTGGAACAAGCAGTGTAAATAATCTGAATTTGATGAATAAATCCAAGAGTGATTAGATGGAAAGAGAAAGTCAAGAAATAAAGCTGAAAGGGTTGGGGAGGAGGGGAAATGGACACTATAGACTTTGATTCAGCCTGAAGAAATGTAGTTCAGCTGGAAAAACGGTCTTCCTGAATTGGAGTAAGCTGGAGAAATTCTCTGGTCTAGAATTAGACATTTACTGTAGCTTATTCTTTCTTTAGCAGCAATTGTGGTGGGCAATTCTAGATTTCTCCCATATCTGGTAAACTTCTATTTCCAGTTCAATGAAATATCGCTTCCCCACTGGTACTCCTGCCCCTTGCTTTCAGCATTTAGGCAAGGCCATGAAAATGGCTTTGTCCAGTGAAATATGCGAGGAAGCATTATGCGTCTCTTCCAGGAAACCTTTGTACAATAATAATTGCTCAAGCTTGACTTTCCAGCCTCTCTGTCCCTGTCACGGGGAACCTGGTGATGCATGTTCAGACTGTGGTGACATAACATGGGTGCAATATATAGAGCAGAGCCTCCCACCAAGCTGCAATGGACAAACACATCGCATAGTGGGGAAATAAACATTTGTTGTTTTAAGCAACTGAAATGTTGGGGTTGTTACCGCAGCTAACCTGTCTGTCCTGACTGACGCCAAGCTCATGGCCACAAACAACAGATTTACTGAAGGAGTTACAGCAAAGGAGCGGCAACAAACATGCAACTTTGTACTCCTTTCTCCAAAGCCATAGCACAGGGTTTCATTTTCCCAGAAGCTGTTATAAAGTAGTGAAAAAAGTAGTGGAAAAATAAAAAACCAGTTTATAACGTGTTGGTTTCTTTCATTTCACAATATACCTATGTCTATTTTATCGCTTGGTAATTTACCATGCATTAAACTATGAGTTTTTACAGGACAGGGAATGAGACTTTTTCTTTTTTACAGGTATCCTCGTGCCTACCGCAGAACTTCTGAAACTCGTTTACTGAATAATAACTATTAAAAATTTTTTTTTTCTACATGACTGCTTCAGGTACAGAATTCCAGTGAGCAATATTATCCTCACCTTACCCTTCTAACTTCATCTGATTTCACTCTTGGGCTCCTCAGGCTAAAAGGTTTTGCATATGCTGTTCTCCCCACTTGAAATGCGCTCCTGCTTCCCGCTGATGGATTTCATACCAGTTCCTCTGGAATCACTTTCAAGCATAATTATCCCGAGGAGTTCTCAAATCTTGCGGTCTCCAGACCACTTTTAACTCTCAAAAATTATTGAGAATTTAAGAAAGCTTTTATTCATATGGGTTATAGTTATTTATATTTATCATATCCCAAATTAAAACTGAGAAAATTAAAAACTACACTTTTATTTCTTTAACAATAAAAACCATTACATGTGAATGCAAACAACATAGTTTTATGGAAAAAAATCTCTATTTTTCAAATCAAAACCATTTTTACTGAGAAGGGCATTGTTTTCACATATTCACAGATTTCTTTAATGCCTGGCTTTAATAGGCAGCAGCTGCGTTCTCATATCTGATTCTGCATTCGATTTGTTGCACTATCCCACACTGCAGATCTTCTGAAAAACTCCACGGTATACTTGTGTGGGCAGGAGAGCGAAAATAAATAACACCATCCTAATGTCATTATGGAAAGTGTTTTGAATTTGTTTGCCCCTGAAAGGATCTTGGGGACTCTCAGGGGTTCCTCTCTTTCTTCTCTGAAATGCCTTTGTTTGGGAAACTTGATGAGAGTTTGCCACTTGAATGTTCACCAATTGTTTTATGTATGTTAGACATGGGTCCCAACCTATGTTTTAAATACTATGACAGCAGGCACAAGGAATGCTTACAAAATGCAGAAGAGTGCAAAGCTTGTTATAAATACGGCCACAGAACTATAGCAATGGATTACCAAGTTCTGTTATTTCTTTAAAAATTTTTTTATTGTTGTTCAATTTCAGTTGCCCACATTTTTTCCCATTACTCTCCCCTGCCCTATCCATCCTCTACCTCTGACATTCAATCCTCTCCCCACTGACGTCTTCATCCATGGGTCCTTTAAACATGTTCCTTGACTTGACCCTTCCCCTTCCATTATTTCTTAAATAAATATGCCATGATAAAATGATCTAAGCTTTGAACTTTTGTCTCATTCAACATCTTCCCATCACCAGAGATGAGAATAGTGAATTAAGAAGTCATCATTATAGTTAGTTTTTATACTTGTATACAAGTACATCTGTATACAATAGTCAGTATTGATTTCAGTTTTCCTTATATAAATACTGCTTTATGCATCTTACTTCTTTTTAACTCAGAATCCTGTTTTTGAGATCTATCCACATTGCTACTTAAAAACCTAGTGATGCTACGTCTTATTTTTTCATTTTCTAGGTGAAGACATGCAAATTGTTCCCAACTGCTCACTCATACCAATGATGCTAAATGAGCATCCTTGTCCATGTTTCCTTGGCTAAGCGTGCAATAATTGCTCTAGATTAAACTCTTAAAAATGGAATATCTGGCCCTTTGTACATGCGCACACTTCTGTTTTACCTGATGTAGTCACTCTACAATGTGTTCACCATTCTACATATTTCTGCCCCCAGTGTGTGAGGGCGCTATATGCCTTATAGTTTATATTGTCAGGGCATTTTATGTATCTTTTATTGTGCCCTTCTGAGCCTCACACTGTTAGGACATAGTGGGTCTTCAGCAGATACTTGTCACCTGAAGCAAGCCGCTTTAGCCTGAGGGTTGAGCATTTTGATGGGGACACAGTTTACAGGCAGAGGCACACTGCCTCCTTCCTTGTCCCATGTGATCCAAGCACTGGACTAGCTGGCTAGTTCTCATGCAGACCCAGCACAGTGTAAAATAAACAAAAGCTTCTTTTTTCTCCCCTCCATTCCACGAGGCACTTTGTATTCCATGTTCTTTAAGTACAGTAGCTCTGCCTTCCTTGACCATCCACATCCTTAGCCTCCAAGGCAGCCATCCTGTCTTTGAGGTCTCCATCAGCGAAGTGCTTAGACAAGTGTAGCTGACAAGCTTCATCCTGGACAGAAGCTGCCAGAATCCTCGTCTGCAAAGCAAACTTGACTGGAGATGCATAGTTGTGCAGTGAGGGAACACTGTCTGCATTCAATTATTCTTCTGCTAGGCTAATGTGATTGTTTCAAGACCCTACAAATTACCAGATGTCGACAACCAGCTCAAACGTGTTTCTCTGTCCCTATCAACTGAGGGAAATGTTCAAGTTGAGGGGGAGGGTGGTATCTCCTTGATTGTGGTTATTTTAAATATGTATCTTTTCATGTGAGGGGAGTAATGGATGTGTGTATGAGAAAATGTGATGATAGCACTGTTGTAACCCAGCTTAACTTAAATACCTGTGACAGACTAAGCTTATAATAAAGTGCACATTTTATGTCAAGAAAAATATACTAGAGATATCTATCAGTGAGCAGTGCAGAATAGCATATACTAGGTATTCCATGAACTAAGCAAAACTGTGAATCCACATATCTTTGTGATTTTCTTGTAAAATAAACTCATATCTACAGTGAAAAAAATTAAGTGACATGGCCTGTAGGACATTTGAAAATATTATTAATATTGTAATCATTTAAAACATGAATAATGGTCATATTTAACAGAACAGCTGAGGAATGAAGTATGAAAATCACTGAGCAATACAGTTCAGTATGAAGACCAGAACCCCATTGCCCCTGCCCAAACGTAATCCTCCACGACCCCCCCCCCCACTTTGTATTTACAAACAAGAAGTCCTGGTGCTAATTGCTAGCATGGTTCAGGCCAGTGATCTGACAATTTGCATACTGCACATAGCTTCTGCTGTCATTAAATTTTCTTAGCTAATTCCTCAGGATATTTAGTGAATGCAACAATTTCTAGACTTCAGAAATTTCTAAATTAGGACTTGATTTTTGTTTCTTTCAAATTTCAGATTCTCTCTCCCCCACATTCATTCAGCCTTTTTTTTTCTCCAAACCTACTGAGAAGTCTTCTGGATTTTAAATACTAGAAGATCAATTTTAGCCCTATCTACAATGAGTTACAAAGTTAATGATATTTGGTTTAATTATTATCGCAGATTATTTACAAACAATTTATTTTACTTTCCCAAGAGAAAGTAATGTGTTATCAGGAATAAGCAAGACTGTCCAGGATGGCTCCACATGTAAATTTCTTAGTATTATTACATAAAAGTATGTATTTTGTGTGTGTATATATATATGCATAGTGTTTAAAAATACATGTTTCCTTTTGGAACAGGAATTCGAGAAGGTATAGAATTTTGGTTTGGTGTATGAACTTCATGGTTTCTTTGAACTTTGCAGTAGGCAGTGGTAAGAACACACCTTTCTCAGAGACTTATCACAAAGTCAGATAATCTGGGTACGTAACCTCAAACCTATGCCAAAAATGGTAAACTCATTAAAATACAATAAATACTTTTTACTTAACAAAAGCCAACAAAAAATGAAAAGGAGCAAATATGCCCTCAAGCTGGGAAAAATCATTTTAAACTCTCAAACATTTGATATTATCTTTCCAAGAATAATGGAGCAAAAAATAATCACATTCCTTTTCCTTTACATACTTTTACTCAGAGAAGCCAGATGCAGAATAAAGCTTTGCTTCCCTGCCAAACTGTCAACTTTGTTTAATATTTAAGTTTCATACAACACAAACAAAAGAAGCAAAATTATTGCAAGTACTAGGGTTCTGAATCTGAATCATTTTTAACTGATCACTGTATATGCTGAAAATAGATATAAATCTTTATATTCCCCAGATATTTTTTTTAGTACCTCCCACTGTAATTCCAGTGGTGCTGGAAGGTAGAGTGGTTTTAACAGTGTGGGTATGCGTGCGTACTTTATATACATTTCAAGTGGTATGGTTTTCCATGATTGAAATGTATTCTTGTCATTTGGAGGAATATCTGTTACAAGGAAAGGTTTAGGCTCCCCAAAAGACCTTCTTGTGTGTAGTAATTATGGTCAAAGTCAAAATCATGATAGTTAGCACTTAAGCGCTTACTCTGCACTTGGCACTGGACTAAGTCCTTTACCTACATTACTCACTTCCTATACCTACATTATTTACTTAATCTTCACAACCACCTTTTGGTGAAAATGTTATTTTCATCTTTATTTTACATATGAAGAGACTGAGACACAGGGTACGGTAAATAACTTGACCAATTCCATATGAATCATGGATTGAGCATTCTTTTCATTTCCCTCCCTCCCAAGATTCACTAAAATGGTATAATAGCCTATATTATTTGTATACACTTATTTATCCCTGAATTGTGGCCTTGCTTCCTTCTAGACAGCATAATTTAACTTCCCTGTTGACTTCGGGCTGGGCCATATGATTTTCTTTAGCCAATGGAACACAGGTAGAAGTTTTAATGCCACATTCCAAGAAGAGATTGTAAGTGGGCTTACATGGTATGACAGTGCCTCTCTTGTATTCCTGTTATTGGTTCTAAGGACAGTAAGTCCCAGATCAAGTTGATCCTTCACCCTGGGTACCACTATGAGTAGACATGGGAAGGCCAGCCAAGCCAGCACTGTCAAGCAGAACAGGAGCTGACCCAAGTCCTCATACAACATAGTGGGAAGTAGGTCTATGTTGCAAGCACTGAGTTAATGTGGTTGGTGGTTACAGCAGCAAAATCTGACTGAAGAGAGTAGATGACAGAAAAAAAAGCTATAAACCCACAATAAGGCAAAGCACTAAAGAACAGCCATCTGAGGATAAAAAGTTGAACATTGTTGGAGGAGTGTTGACGTGAACAGTTTAGGGGAAACCACGACTTATAAAACATGCAGAAAGGCTGCAACCAGTCTGAAGAGCAACCTGCTTTTCGGAACCTGTAATCATGGTACATCACCGTGTTGGGCAGCAAATAACATTTATGTGACTACAATATTAAACATACTGTTTATGAAATTTCAAAGTTTTGAGTCAAGCTACAGACATCACATGGAAGTTAAATATGTTTATAGAACAGGATATAAGTGTGACCACCCTTAGCGTTTTTAAAGTAGAATACAGGAGACAGATTGGGAGAGACGGAGAGTGTAAAAGAACTTAAGAGAAGGTCAGGATGTAACAGCGTCATCTTACAACGTGGAGTGTCCAGAGAGCATTTCTAATCCTGATGACATGGGAAATAAAGATAGAATCATTGTTATGGGTTGAACTGTGCCACCTCCGAAAAGACATGGTGAAGTCCTAACCCCCAGTACTTCAAAATGTAACCTTAGTTGGAGGTAGGGCCTTCACAGAGGTCATCAAATTCAAACGAGGTCATTGGGGTGGACCTCAATTCACACGAAGTCAGTACAGAGACGATGATGTGAAAAGACACGGGCAGAAGAAGGCCACTCACAAGCTAAAGAGACCAACCCCGCTGATATGCTGACTTGGAACTTTTAGACTTCAGAACTCTGAGACAATAAATTTCTTTTGCTTGAGTCCACCAATTTGCACTACTTTGATATGGCAACCCTGGTGAACTAGTTCGGCCCACTTTGCTGTAAGTTATAAATTGATCCCACAGAGAACCAGAGAGTACTTATGCAGTGGTACTGGGAAAGCGGGGAAAAGGGTCATTCACTTGATCCTTTTCTGTCAAAGCTAAATGCCAAGACAGAGTACCTAAAACTGATAAACAAAGAAGCAGCATTAAACACATGTTTAGAGAGTTCGGAGTAACTTTGTTAATTATTAGAAACAGACTTGATGTCCTCTGGAGACAGAAGTGAGGGAAGGAAATAATGGGGCAGGGAGTGTTGCTTTTCATTAGAATTCTTCCCTTATGAATGAATTTTTAAAACATGACATATATTTCTTTAACTAATTTTTATAGTTAATGTAAAAGTATTCAATTCAGAGTTATTTGGGGGGGTCAAATCCTATGTAAACAAGTTGGTTTAATTTTATAAAATAGATTCCTACACTATGTACAAATATAAGTTACAGTTTTCAGTTTACCCCAGCTGAAAACTCTCAGGGATTCTGAAGATGATGATACAGGTTGAGCCCACATCAGGGGAAATTCCAGGCAAACGAGGCTCTAAAAGTTACAAAGTTCTTTAAAATAAACAGTTAGTGTTATTGTTGAATGCTTAGATGTAGTGAATCTTAGCAAAAAATAGGAGTAATCTCAGTCTTTCAATGTGCTGAAGCTATTAGGACAGAATAGAATAAAATCACCTTAAGAAACATGCATGGGGTATTAGATGTAGAATTATATAAGGTAAGGTGACAGGAGGAGCCAATTTCATTTTATCCCATTCTCTAATTCAATCATACATAATTCAATGTCCCACACATGGTAGGAATGCTGCCTGAAGGATTAATGGGGTCACTGTTCAAAGATTAATGGAACCATGTCAAAAGGACACAGGGACTGGCTTGCCAGAGCTCCCATTGGCCAAACGGGGGAATATATGTGTCAAAGAGAATGACAGTGATGGATTACAACACACGTAATTTTTTTAAAACCCCATGAGTCCATTGTTATAATCAGAAAGAGAGAGTAATGAAGAAGAATGTTCTTTACGGAAGAATATGAAAGGACTTACCTTGTACCTAAATAGGAGAGTTATAAATAGGATTACCTTGCTCTTAAACAAGAAGACTAAACATTTATAAAGATGTCAAGTCTTCAAATCTTTATTACTGCAATCTATGGAAAGAATGCAATTCATATAAATAGCTATGTGAAACCATATGATATTTAGCAACACACTGAAAGAAATAAGCTAGAGAATAACCTGAAGAATTCTAAAAAATGAGTGAGACAGAGAGAGGGGAAATTTGCATATTTTTACAAGAACACACAGAGCAATCAATGAAACAGAATTGAGTATAGAAGTGCATATGGGGTTTTATATATGTTTAAATTTGCACTTCAAATCAATGGGGAAAAATAGAATGTTTAATAAGGGGACATGAGACAATGTTGACATATGTAGGATTAAAAAAAGAAGAAAAATATGGATTTCCTACCTCATTTCTCATTTCCAAAGAAACTCCAAATCACTCCAAGATGCGGAAGTTTAAAAAGTGAATAAATAAATCATAAACATAATGGCATAAAATAGAAGTACATATCCTAAAAGATTCAGTGGAGAAATATATTGGCTAGGGTTTTTATTTGCAAGTAATAGGAAATAACTGGTCAACTGAAGCTATAGAAGAATGTACACAAACTCAGAGAGCATCACTGGGTGAATTAAAGCAGGCTGGACACGTGAGCCAGAACAAAGGAGGGGTAGGCAGACAAAGCACAGCCTCAGTCACTCCATAGGACCACCTCTGAGGTTGCTTTTGTCACCATACTGAGCCTCACCAGGCTGCAGGCATGGCACACTGCTTCTCCCATGAGCCCTGTTGCCCATGACCCTGGGGCACAAATGCTGCTACAGCTACTACTTCCCCAGGCTTATGTGTTTACATCACTGGCTTCCCATGCAAAGTCCTGGGCAAGAGACTCAAATTGACTGAACCTAGATTAAGGTGATATCATCAAGGGCAACAGAGCTTGTTCTCAACTCCAGTTCCTCTCACAAGAAGACCAACTTGCAATCTCCATGGACAAGACACCACTGTGCGAATCCAAAAACCTGGGGATGAAGCTGAAGCACCCACTGGACCGCAGAGGTGGAGGACGGCTACATCAGAAGGGTAAGAGGAGAGGTTTTACACTGACCACATCGCCCCTGCCCCAGGCCAGCACAATTAGAGAAGATCCTAATCATATTTCATCGGAAAGGGTAGTAGTGGATGACCTGGAGGGAAAGGTCATTCTAAACAAGAAAACAGCATGTGCAAATACATGCAGAAGTATCACTGGAAGAACAGGAAAAATAGAACAACCAGTTTGGGTGAGGTTTTCCGGGGGGATATTTTAGCCTGTAGACCAGGGTGCATCAGAATCATATGGAGACCTTGTTGGAACCCAGATGGCTGGGTCCCTGTACAAGATCCAGAGTAGGCCTGGGGTGGGGCCCAAGAAATTGCATTTCCAGAGACACTGATGCAGCTGGTCCAGGACCACATTTTGAGAACCACTGCTCTATGCATTTGCAGTGCTCTAAAAATTTTAAGGAAGAGGATAAGATAAAAAGAACTGTTTTTGAAAGGTCACTCTATTGATAGATTGTGTCAAGGATGCTGTAAGGGGAGGAAGCAGAGAAAATTTTGAAGGCCTTCACCAGTGGTCTTAGTGAGAGATGCCAGATTCTGAACTGGATGTATTCTCAAGGCAGCTATAACAGAGAGTAAGCTTTTGATACATACAGTTGTGAACGAAGACACACAGACCATCATAATAATCTTGGCATTGGAATGACAGAAAGAATAAAGAAGAAAATAACTCCAGATTTCCAGGCTTCCATGACTGGTTGAATTGTACTGTCCTTAATCAGCAGAGATAAAGCAGTGGATAAATAGACAGATGATGGACAGAGAGAAAGATAGATGATAGATAGGTAGAATACATATATGAATCATATATGTATACATACCCATACATATATACATATACATGCCCACATATATAATAGAAGGGCAACTAGATGGACAAACACAAATAGATGTGGCAGGAAAGGAGACTCTAAGATACACGTGTATTAATCCCCACTTGAATATAACATATTTTGAATCAGTCTATCAAAGGATCAAAGTTTTGTAAATTACAAACAGTGGGTGCTCAGTGAATGAGGACCAGTGGAGGGGGAACGGGCTACCAAGCAATGGGCATGAATTCTTAATTATGAAAGATAAATAAGTCGAGAGATCTGCTGTATAATATTGCCCCTATAGTTAATAATACTGTGTTGCATGCTTAGAAGTTTGGTAAGAGGGGAGATCTTGTGTTAATCATTCTTACCACAATAAAATAATATTTTAAAAAAGAAAATACTGGAGCAAGAGCTATAATCAGCTGAATCTCACCCAGGAGAATAAAAATGTAAGACCACACAACCACTGAGCACCAAGAAATTACTATCGTAACATAATCATGTGAATTATCAATGGAGGATCCCCTTTCTCGCTCCCCGTATTATAAATTGGTCCCTTCTCTCCACCACTCACCCTCTCTTCCCATTCACCTAATTCTGGCAGACAAGCTACATGTGTGTGATTGCTATGATGACAGCCCAAAACTGGGAATGAAAACTACTACATTTAACAAAGACCTATCCAGAAATGAGAAATCAACAAAAATGATTTCTCTCTCACCACTGGGAGAGTTGCTCTGGGAGGAATAGAAGAATGTGTGAAGGAGAGTGAAAGCAACATGCCTGCCATCCCCCCACCTTGGCGATGACAGAAGAGGCGGAGGCCACTGAGAGACTCTCCCTTCACTTTTTAGAGTGACACAGAACACAAGAGACTCAGCATTACTTCATATCTCAATGTTGCAGAGTGGTAGGAAGTGCAGAGGTCTAGTCAGTGTTGCTTAGACATAGGGGGAAATACCAAAGAAGTAGAAAAGCAGCCTAGGCAAGTAGGGCAGGGCCAAGCCGAGCCCTGTTTTCCTCAAAGCTATGTTTGTCAAGCTTCCCTGGGGTTTCAGAGCTGTCCATGGGTAAAGGTGGTGCCTCGGAAGTTGGCTAAAATCCTGAACAAGGTCACAGCCCAGCAAGAAGCCCTGGGAAGGGCTCTGCTGGGGTTGAAGACAGAAACAATTCTTCTTGAGACAGCACCTACTCCCAGGAAGCTGTTAGGATCCTGGCTGAGTTCAAGGATGTGCCCCATGTGAAGGGGAACATCAGACACCTTCTCAGTCACATAAGAGAGACTGCAGTGGGCACAGGCATCTGGACAACACAAGCCCAGGTGTGAGAGAGCTGAGAATTGAACAGTGGGCTGAAGGGTACTGGAAAAAATAGGTACTTCACATTGAATTTTTCCCTGAGATTATGTTCTCCATGATTTTCATTGCTGAGCTAGAGTTGGTGCTTATAAAGGAATTGAGTTCTATGAGCAAAATAAAATGTTTTCCGTTTCTATACATTTCTGATTTGTGACTGGGCTGTGGTCCTGTGACTTGGTGTGCATTACTTCCTGGCTCTTTTTGTTAATGCTTCTGAGTCATTCTCCTCTTACCCCCTGAGAACAGGCTAATACTGACACATTTTTCACCTCATGCACCTGTTGCAAAGCCTTACCTACAGTTTGTTTTCAACACGTACCTACTAAATGCATGAGAAAGCCTTCTCCGTGTACACATGTTTGTACAAGAGTTGATTCAAAGGCTAGAATTCATGTCTCCTTGCCAGACTTGACTTGGCCACTCAAGCTGCCTGCAGGGAATGGGTTGCTGTCTCACAACACTATTTATCTACTGTACTCAGAAAATGGCTCCTCATAAAACAAGCAAACAAAAACTCCTGGATTAAAGGACTGTTTGTCATTTGAGGATAAGAATGGGTTCATTACCCTGCTAGAACCTCTAAAAATCTTTAGATTTTTGAAAAAAGTATGATTTGGATCTAGAACAAGTCTTTTCCATAAAGTTTGGACACTTTAACACTTCATAAGTTGCAAACTTTAACTTATCAATGCTATTAAGTAATACCAAATGTGTGAGTTACGATGATTGTAAATAAATGCCTTCTTTGTAATCAGTGAATCAAAGAGCATCCTTGTGCTTCACTGGCCAGATGAGGCTTGCTTGCCGTAAGCCAAATTGTGCTTTGGCCTCAATAAAAGGTAATTATAATTTAGTAAAAACATCTGATAATTTAAACAAGCTGAGGAGCACCAGCAAACACATGAGACCTCCATACACAGTGCTTCCCCACCAAAAAAAAATCAGATTAAGAAGATGATAAATGTGGAGCATACAATACAAAATACTCTCATGTAGCTTGCAGACATGTAACATATAACCCGCATTTACAAACAGCCCACAGAAAACATTTTAAGTGAACTGCATTATTAAGAGGGCTTCAAAACATACTTTCAGAATACATTAGAAACAAAGGAATTCCAAACTGAATCCAAATATCAATAGATTCCAGCTGCTTTTATTTTGATGGCTAATATATCAGTGGTAGTGAGTTCCGGCGGTTACAGCAGGATTCTGAATTCTGATTTGGGTTGCGTGCCAAGTTCTTCCTTTGACTTAGAGTGTCATCTGAGACATGTCACTCACCTCTTATGGGTTTCCTTATTATTTAAGGGTTTCTGAGGTTTATTAATGTCTTGACAATGCTAGAACCACAAGGAAATCTTTCATAGCCCCACTGATGAGGCTTCTCCTGCCTGGTATGCTGGCTCTTTCACATATAACTTTTATTGGACATCATGTTGAATGAATCTGAGACTGTTAGAACAGGAAGAGGACTTGGAGATACGGGAGTCCAGGACAGTCATGTCACGGGCTGCATTTAGAATTCTCATGCTCAAAACAAGAAGTTAGCTGATAAGATCAAACACTCTGAGGACAGAGAGCCTAAAGAGGAAACCAGGTTTCCTAACTCTTTTCAATACATACTTGTGTATCTTTGATTGGTGGGGAGATCTGAATGAATGTTGGAACAGGGATATAAGCTCCTTATGCCCTTTAAACACCTAGTATAGTAGTGGACTTGGAGTCAATTGGCCAACTCAATGAAGAGGCAATACAACCTGCATTGACTACCTGCTAGTCCTGGAATCATTTAAGCTCTCTGATCCTAAATGTTTGCCTGTGTAAAGTAGTTATGGCGGTGCTGAATTCACACAAACATTGTGAAATGAGTTAATGCATACACAAAGGTTAACTAAAATATGTTACAAGGGGAGACATGATTCATTCCCTGCATCATCTTGTTAGTCTTTCCCTCTCTCTCCTCACCCCCGTCATCTCTTCCCACCTCCAAACATTTCCTTCTATATTTAGCAATATCCTCTTATCAATAAGGCTCCAAAACACTCTACTGCTCATTAACACTCATATACCATATCCAGTCAACCTCTACGTCCTACAAAGTTGTCATTCATGACATCTTCCACTCCCTCCTCATCAGAGCATTATTTATTTTATTTATATTTGCAAATATCATTTAAAATCAGCAGTGGAATGCAGAGGAAATCAGGTCAAAAAGTGAGGTACATATGTCCAAAAGGGTCATGAAATCAGGAGCCAGGATAGATATCAAAGATGACCGAACAGGCAGAATGATAAACTCAAGGACAGCAGGACAGGAGGCTTCATGGGAGGACCACCTGGCTGAATCCCAGAGAAAGAGAGATCATGGGTAGTATGGATGACCTTTGTTTAAAGTGCCAAGACCAAAGCAGAGCACCCTGCAAGACCTCTGAAGGTCAGAACTCTGTGTATCTTATCAACTGTCCATAGGATGTATCCATAAAGGCAAGTTGAACTGAGTATAAAACAGGACTACTTAATACACTTTATTCACAAGCCCTGTTTCCTAAACTTGGTTTACTTTCCCCCCACTCCTTTATTCACTCATTCAACAAATATTCATTGCGCTGTTCCAGTACATAATTTGGAGAACTAAAAATGATGAGGAAGAAACATGAAGCAACAGATATTCTTCTCTTCCTAACCTGATTTTTAATGAATTTATTCCATTTTTGTTCTTAATCATTTTATGCATGCTTTGAATTGTCAGACAAGATGACCTTGTGGTTGTCTGTGGACATGCCCTTCTGACTCGTGTCCAGGGCAGGATCTCAGGTTGTGGGGTGCAGTGAGAACCACAAAACCTTGGGGTGAGGAAACTCCTGCTGTTCCCCTAAGACCTTGGATGTCAAACTCATTTTCACTGGGGGCCACAGCAGCCTTGAAGTTGCCTTTCAAAGGGTCGAAGGTAGAGCTCCTTGCCCCTATTTAAGGAGTAGTTACATTTTTACAGTCCAAAAATTACATTCGGCTCTTTGGGGACAGCCACAGGGCTGATGTGGTCCTTGGTGAAGAAGAGTTTGACACCCCTGCCTTGGATGATTTGGGACAAATCCAGCTTGACTCATCATTTCAGAGGCTGAGTCTTCCAGGGCCCATGTGGATCTGGTAACATATTTCTGGAATATATGTGCTTTCCTGAGCCTCCAGGGACACATGGGTGGGAAAAAATCAAAGGCAGGACATTCTTCCAGAAGCTATGGTATACCTAGGTAGCTGAAGATCTAGACACCTATGGCACTTGTCTTTCCGGAAGACTGTTTGTTCACACCAGTGCATAGGCCTTAGGTTTCAACTGAGTGGAAGGACCTCTGCTCCTGCCAACTCTGCCCATGGATCTTCCCCTCTTTAAAGTGAGGCTTAAGCTCCCATGCCCTGAGGATGTCTTCCTGGACCATTCCATTCTGCAGTGACCTCATGCTCATCTAAACTCCTAGGGAATTTATTTTGTTTGCAAACGACAACAGTTAATGTGTACTGAGTGCTTACTATAGGTACTGCATCTTACATTCTGTGTGCATTAACTCCTCCTATTCTCACAACAACTCTATAAAACAGGTACCGTTGTAGCCCCACATTACAGATGAGGCAACCAGCTCCGGAGCCCACACTGTCAGCCTCTACATGCTGCACTGCCTCTCTCTGGAGGAAAATTGAAAAACAAAAAACCCTACTGACCTGTAGACCAAATACTCACGGTGTTAACTCACAGTGTTAATAATGTAGACAATTGCCTTCCAGTTTGGGGATGTTTTTTGTTTTCTTTTCTATGCAGGCAGGTCATTAGTTCACTCAAGCTACCATTAGCTGTCCAGAGAAGGTGTAGCTTTGTTTATTTCATGTAATTCTACTGATCTTTTTCACAAGTCTCCACCCCAATGAACAATAAAAATGTTACACTTTCCAGGGTATACTATCTCAATGTCTTCTAAGATTATCCATCTCTCGCTCTCCCTCTCAAGCAGTTTCTTTTGGTTCTGCCTCCTCCCTTTGTCCTCTCCTGATGATATCTGGCTGTATGTGGGAGTTAGGGTTAAGGTTACATGTAGTGGTGATGGGGAGGTAGACACAGATCTTGCTTTCACTGGCTTTCTCTGGATCCTCTCTGGTGGGTGTTGTGCAGCAGCTGATCTGGTTTGCTCTCTGAAATGATGGACACTGGGAGATAACTGGTGAGCTCTGGCCTTTGATATTTTGGGGGCATGCACTGACAGATTCCGTGGCCCTGGCTAACTGATTGTCCGCTTATAAATTCTCACAAGTGGAACCTTCCTTGTCCTAAATCCAGATTCCAACTAGTTTGCCATGTCTCTCTATCTCTCTGCACCTTCTCACGGAGCAGTCAGTGTGTTTTCAATTTCATGATTTGCCTACAGAAGACATGAAAATGTTAATCAACAGCCCTACCTCAGGGTCACGGTCAACCACTTCTTGCCAGCAACCCTGATTTAATGTCAATGGCCATGTGGGGGCCTTTTCTAAAGGCATCACTTCATTATGTCATTGTCTGACTGTTCTTTCCTACCTGTCTCTTTTCTTACTAAATCCCCAAGGGAAAGGCGTAGCTTTCCCCCTTCACCTCTTCTCTAACAAAGGCTTTGCTAGTTTTCATTATGGACAGGGTGTAAAGAGAGAAAAGAGAATACCACTAGGGAGCATAAATTGGGCAGTATTTCAAATCCAAATTGAAATCATACCACAGTACGTGCCATCTCCAACATTCATTTGGCGTCTATTATAATGGATTACACTTTTTGCGATTCACTGAGCACATAATCTGGACGTGAATTCATTAGATGGAATTTGTCAAATGATTCTATTATTCAGAATTCAAGATAATGAGTGTTTGAGGCTCTTCTTTTCATTATTTTCTTTAGCTTGCTCACCAGAATTCGTATCAGTCCTTAATTTTATGTGAAAAAAAAATGAAACAGAGTACTGACCATGATGCTTAACATTGATCCTTAATGTAAAATGTTGGCTTTGGGGAGCCTAAAGAACGGGGAGCAACAGGGGAAAGATTAAAGATCTGATGGTCGATGGCCCAAGTATTTCCTGGCCAAAAAGAAATACATGCATATATATATGGTTTGGAAATTTTACATTATATATATATTACACACACACATATGTGTGTGTTTTCTAGTCTAATCTGAGATAAGAATGGCCAAAAGAAAGACATGAGTGGAAGTAAGGGATTGTGCTCTCTAATACAAGATTTCTAAGGGAAAACACAAGGAACCCAATTATCATGATTTAAGGATATTGCTACAAATAGGCACAGGCCAAGCATAAACGTGTTGCTGGTGATGTACAGCATCTGACCACCACCAAGGAGATGTATGAATAATAAAAAGTTACCGAGGACATTTTCTACAGCTGCAGAACAATATAAATTTTTAACTCTGCCAAACTCTTTTCTAAAAAGAAAACAAAACATTTATTGTAATTCCTTTAGTATACTCCACAAGTTTTGCTTAGACATTAATTTCAAATATAATTTTTGCTTCCCACCCTTGCTCAATTTAAGTCTTAGTTCAACTTGTGGTTTGCCATGAGCATGTACAATAGGAAGTTAATTTACCTTCTGGGGGGACATTGAATAATAGCTCATCTAAATACTACATTTGACCCCAATTGCTTGCTAGAAGTCTACTGTAAATAAAACTCATCTCCAACTGAGATTTCATCAGAAAAATTCATAAAAGCCTTCTCTGCTTTAGAAGATGTCAGATGAGAAAGTAATTCTGAAAGTTAGAGAAAGTACTCTTGTCTCTCCTATTAAAGCAAAGGACTACAAAGGGCCAAACTGGTGCAGAGAGAAAGTAATCTCGGAGTACATTTCAAAGAAAACAAGGATCCCACTGAAAGCCTGGCTATTAATTAAGGCCTTGTGCTTGTTCTTCCTTATTTCCTTACTTCATTTAAAACTATTGGCTTAGTCCCAGACAGGAAGAAAAAGTTAATTTTAGTTGGACGAGACTGAAAATTTATATGGTTCATCCCACAGTGTTGCTTCTTTTTTCTCTAAGCAACCATTCTTCTGATTTCTTGGATTTTTTTTCAATTTATAAGTGAAAACACACTAAATTGAGTGTAGTAAATCTTACTTTGTTCTTTGTCTTTAAGATTGTCTTATCACCTAGATCCTTGGGATTATACATAAATTTAAAAATCAATATATCAAATTTTACAGAGAATGTGGGGAGTTTTTTATTTCAATTACATTGAGTCAAATCGACACTGTAACAATATTGATTCTTCCAACCACCTCTTTAGGTCTTCTTCAATTTCTCTCAGCAATATTTTGTAGTTGTAAACAGAGATATAACATTTTCACTATTTTTTCCCTAGTATTTGATTTTTTTGATAATATAGTAAATGTGGTTTTTTTCAGACTTTCTTTTTCCAGTGTCTTCTTGATAGTATATAGAAAAACGTGTTTTCTATTGACTGTGTAGCCCAGGACCTTATGAAATTCATTTACTATAATATTTTGTTAGAGAAATAATTTGAATTTTTTATATATACAACTATGCATCTACAAATAAATACAATCTTACTTCATCCTTTTAAGTTTATGTGCCCATTATTTATTTGCTTTCTTTATTGAAAGTCTAGGACCTCAGCCCAGTGTTAATACAACTGGTGAAAATAGACTCCCTTGACTTGTTCGAGATCTTAGGGAAAGCGTGTTCAATATTTGCTCATTAAATGTGATCCTAGCTGTAGGTTTTGTGTAGATATGCTTTATCAGCATAAGGAAGAGTTCCCATTTATTTGTACTTTACTTAGTTTTCTTTTTTATTGTATTTTTTCATTACCATTTATTTCCTTGAGAAGTTCTTATCATAAATGAGTGTTGATATTTGTCAAATAGATCTTTTGCATACATTGAACTGAACATTTATTCTTATTATTCTGGTGTGTGTGTGTGTGTGTGTGTGTGTGTGTGTGGTCTGTCTGGAAAAAGTCCAGCCATTGTTAATATAATGAGAACAGTTTGCATGACATTGATGTAACCTGGCAACTGAGGAGAGTGGACTGAAATGTGTATGGGTGAACAATAACAACCTCACTACTAGTCAGTGGGGGTGGTAGATGCCATTGAGTGAGCATGTGTACTGTGTGGCCATTGCGTTCAAAATAATTGAGTAGAACAACAAATCTGCATCAAATTTTGCATTAAGCTTGAATATTTTTCCTTGGAAACTATTCAGGTGACTCAGAAGGCCACAGCTATGGGCAACTGGTGACTGGCAGCTTCATCACAACAATGTGTCTGCTCATGCATCATTTCTCAGGCAGTTTTTTGGTGAAACATCAAATCACCCAGGTGACTCAGTGCTCCCTAAAGCCCATATTTGGCACCCCATGACTTCTGGCTTTTCCCAAAATGAAAATTGCCTTTGAAAGGGAAGAGATTTCAGATCATCAATGATTTTCAGGAAAATACAACGGAGCAGCTGATAGCAATGGGGAGAACCTTGTGAGTTCCAAGGTGCCTACTTTGAAGGGTACTGAGGTGTCATTGTCCTATGTACAATGTTTCTTGTGGCTTATATCTTCTTCAGTAAATGTCTCTATTGTTCATATTACATGGCTGGATACCTTCTGGACAGATCTCATAAGTATGTGTGTGTCATGATTTCAACCAATTAATTTTTGAATGCTATAAAAATTCCTTAACAAAAAAAAAAATCTTTTCATTGACAGAATAAATATCATTTAGTCATGATAAAATAGTACCCTTTTTATTTGTTCTTAGATTCAATTAAATTAAATTTTAAGGAAATTTTGCACCTATGATCATAAGGTTGTTGGCCTATAATGTTCCTTACATGTAATATTCTACACAGGTATTAATATCAGGGTTATACTGTCTTCATAGCTGAAAAATATTTTCACTTTCCCTATCTTTGAAAGTATTTATTGTTGATATTTTGTTGTTATTATTATTTCCTTAAACATTGGGTAGAGATTTCACCAATAAAGTCACCAAGATCTGGAGTGACTGATTTGATGAATGATTTGGTCTTTGCAAATGCAATATCTTTATAACATATAAAACTATTCAATTTTTCCATATCTTTTTGTGTTAGTTTTATAAGATGCTTTCCAAAGAATTGATTCATTTCATCTAATTGTTGAGTTTATTGACATAAAGTTGTTCATAATAACTCCTCATTATACTTTTAAAATTGGTGAAAAATCTGTACTGAGATCCTTCTTTCATCCCAGATAATAGCAACATCTATGTGTTATGTGTTCTCTCTATCTCTCTCTTATGATCATTCTTGTTAGAGGTTTATCAGTATTACTAAT
Organism: Tonatia bakeri; assembly: GCA_004024845.1. Lineage (NCBI taxonomy): Eukaryota > Metazoa > Chordata > Mammalia > Chiroptera > Phyllostomidae > Tonatia > Tonatia bakeri. Next base: position 22,915 of record PVIA01001510.1, read on the forward strand.
CTTTTCAAAGAATCAGCTTGTGTTTTTGGTTTTGTAGTTGTTTTTAATTTTCTCTAAAGTCCTCTTTATTTTTATTTAGCTGCTTTATGCTCGTATTATTATTCCCTTCTTCCTACTTACTTGGTTTTAATTTGTTGTTTTCAAGATCATCAATTTTGGATTCATAAACTTTTCTAAGACATGTATGTAAAGCTATAAACCTCCCACAGGGCACTAATCCAACTGTATGCAAAAAATTTTAAATGTGTTTTCATTACCATCTGTTTAAAATATTTTCTAATTTCTCTTAGGATTTCTTCTTTGACACATGGGCTATTCAGAAGTATAGTTTTAAATCTATAGGTATTTGGGGATTTTCTGCTTATCTTTCTTTTTATTGATTTTTAATTTAATTGCATTGGTTCCAGAATGCCTATCTGCATTTTTTCATTTTTTTATTGAGATCTGCATTATGACCTGGCATAAGTTTACTTTGGTGAATGTTCCATAATTTTATATTCAGTGTAAATGTCTTTATACTTAAAGTGTCTCTGTTACAAACAGCATAAGTAAGGGTATTTTTAATCCACCCCTAAGTCTATGGCTTTTAATTAAAGTGCTTGTTCTTTTATGTTAATGTGCTTACCAGTATAATTAAATTTAAATCTATCATCTTACTACTTGTTAATTATCTTTCACATTTATTCTGCTCTTTTCTTCCCACTTTCCTTCTTTTTAAAATATTAATTTTTTGTTTTGTTTTAATGACTTTTTACCTTTCCCATTTTGTGCCAATTTTAATGGTTTTCCTAGAGATTGCAGTAGATACTTTGAATTATCATACTCTAAATATTATAACACCTGTGTATAATTTAAGAACTGTATAATAGTATCTTTTTCTTACCCTCTCACTCTGCCATCGCTGTTATATATTTTACTTCTATATTTTGGAAAACTCCACAGACCTTTATTATTTTACTTTTAAGCAACCAGTGCTCTATTTTAATCAGTTTATTACCAATATATTCATCATTTCCAGTGTTCCTCATATCTTCCTGATACCATTTACCTTCTTTCTAATTATCTTCCTTTAGCATTTCTTCTAATACAGGCCTGCTGGTAATAACTTGTCCTAGCTTCTATTGGTCAGAAAATGTTTCTATTTCCCTTTATGATGAATATTTTTATGAGATGTACAATATAGGTTAATTACTATTTTTTCTTTGTATTGCTTTCTGGCTTCCATTGCTTCTGTTGAGAAGCCAGCTGTCTTTCTTTTTGTTCATCTGAATATGATGTCACTTCTTATTCTGGGTAATTTTATTATGTTTCTCTTTTTCTTTAGTTTTCAGCAGCTCTGCTTTGATATGCTTAGTTGTAGTCTATTTTTATGTATTCTGAGTGTCTATTGATCTATATCTGATTTCCAGGGTTTTTTTCTTATGCTTTCCAGAAGGATATTATAGCCAATGAATTCTTTATTTCATATATTTTAATTTTTAGTACTAGAATTTCAACTTGGTTTAATATTAAAGTTTTCATTTCTCTGCTGAAATTATCTATTCATTCAATTTATCCATCTTTCCTCTAGATGTTTAACTAATTCATAATCATTATTTTTAAGTTTCTTAGCTGTTTATGCAAAATCAAGGTAATTCATGAGTCCGCCTCAATTGGTTATCTTTTCTCTTATTATGGGTCATATTTTCTGTTTATTTGTAAATCACATAATTTTTCAATGTATGTTAAACATCTTCTATAAAGGAACAGTAGAAACTAAATTAGATGATATGTTTTGTTTTGCTTGTTTTTCTGAGAGAGAATTCACACTTTTCTCTGCTAGGCTGTGAGGGCGAAGATTGATCATTTAGATACCATTATGGGCCACAACATTAATAAGTTTCTGTTTCTCTCTGGTTTCAAATGAGATTACATAAATCTCTCTCTGCCTTTAGAGCTCAACTCCTGAGTTTCTCTTAATTGCCTTCTGAGGTGCTCATTTCTGCATCTTGTCAGAATCTGAGCTCGGAGGAGGTATGTTAGTTTCAGTCCACTGCTAGATTAAATTTCAGCGTGTGTGATATAAAGTCTACTTCTGCTCACCTGCTATTTCCCCACTATTGCTTAATCAGCAGGATTCTGAGAGCATGAGAATTTTCAGAATAGGGTATTTGTTTTTATACTTGTGCTTCTTCAGACCTCTGTCTATCATGCCTAGACATTCTGTCAATCAAACTTAAGCTCATTCCTCTTTGCCCAGAAGCCCCTCTGCTTAGAACAGGCCCCTCGCTCCAGCCAATACCAAGAATTGGGAATGGTTCCATGTATGAAAGTAGCTATTATTCTTTACTTTGCTATGAAGGGTTTAGCTTCTGTTTGGAATTTTGTTTATTTAGACTTCTATTTGTCCACCACACTTTAAATAGCAAAGGGTTAACAAAATGGTGGAATGAGATTAGAAAAGAGCATGTGCATAGATAAAAGTTAACAAAATTGTTGGAAGAATAAATCCACTACAGAAAATAAGTAAGAATATAGGTACCTGGTTATTAATAAGGAAACATAGAGATATATTTAGAAAGATTTTTACTGACTAAACTTTAGTGGAATTGACAATATTTTATCAAAGAGACGCAAAGTTATTTTGTTGCAGTATTTTTTGCATGACTTGAAAAATGGGCTTTCCAATTGTTATGGAGTGAATTGCGTTCCCCAATATTTACATGGTAAAATCTTAACCCTTGGTACCTCAGAAAGTGACTGTATTTGGAGATAAAGTCTTTAGAGAGGTGATTAAGTTAAAATGAGGTCCTTAGAATGGCCCTTAATTAATCTGACTGAGCCATCAGAGCTCATTCCAATCTAAAATAGATATTCTCTAATAAAAAGTTTAAAGTTATTTCAATAAAGAAACACTGGTGTCCGTAATTGTCCTTCAACCTTGTGGGAAGGCTATTGCCATTTTTCTCCCAAGACGAAAAAGTCTGTTGGTAATGGTAAAATACAAATGAGAGTGAGTATAAGCTTTGTCTCATGCTTACTGCCCAGACAAGGTGACCTCAAGGCTAAGGGAGAGATCGCCAATATCTTCTTTTCATCACAAGGAGCATGATTTGTGCTGGCTTCAGAGCCAAGAATGTAAGATCAGAGTCCTCTTGGAAATGAAAGTAGTGGTTCCAGGCCAACTGGGATCAAGCCTGGCTTTATGCTTTCCACTATTGTTTGCACAAACCTAGGACGAAATGTGTGTGCCCAGTACGAGTCAAAACTGTCCTACAGTCTATAATTCACACATACAAGTAAACTGGTACATTATCTAATGTGGGGCCAGTCCTGTTTCATCATTTCTTCTGTAATCATGACTTGTTTTAAAAGTTGTGATTTTATCTGCTCTTAAAACTTATGTCCAAAGGCTGGAGGAAAAGAAGGCTCTCTAGACTCCTGTCTAAGCAGCCAGGCAAGACTCAGCTCAACTCAAGCACAGTGTTGCTAGAGAGTGCCATCCACAGGACGTAGGATTCAGCTTAGGTAAACTGAGGATTTAAAAAATACATTTATATTTTTGTAATCTAAATAGGACTTCAAAGTTTAATTTTGGTTTACGGATCAAAGATTTTCTTTCATGCTAGAGACTTTTTTTTTTTGTTTCCAGTACCTTTGGCCTATATTGGTAATATGTGTAATATCAATATAAACTTTAAAAATATATTTACCAGCCCTGGCTGGCATAGCTCAGTGGATTGAGTATGGGCTGTGAACCAAAGCATCGCAGGTTCGATTCCCAGTCAGGGCACATGCCTGGGTTGCAGGCCACAGCCCCCAGCAACTGCACATTGATGTTTCTCTCTCTCTTTCTCCCTCCCTTCCCTCTCTAAAAAATAAATAAATCTCAAAAAAAAAAGTAGTTACATTTAAAAAAAATAAAAATATATTTACCTTTCATGTTTTTACCTTGCATTTTGAATACTTATTAAAAAGAAGAAACAATAATGTCCATTACATTGCTTTGTAACCATATCGAATGTTCAGTGAAGACATTCATTTATTCAATTAAATGACTACTTTTTTAATTGGTTAAGTCTATTGTTTTCTCTTCAATTTGAAGGGTTATGGGTTCAGTCATATATCAATCAATGTATTTTCAGTCGTTGGGAACCTATTTCACTCCCAGACATTTTGTGGAATTTATGCCACATAGTAAAATTTCATTTTCTTCGGTGTAGGACAATTTCAAGGTATAATGGAAATAAGGAACTGGAGACTCACAAACCTGAGTTTAAATCACCCCTTTATCTTGCATGAGCTAAAGGCCTTGAATAAGTTATTTAATTTCTCTGAACATATTTCTCCACTTTTAAAATGAAAATGATAATTCTTACAAGGTCATTTTGACATAATACATAGTGACCAGCACATAATTATTGCCTAACAAATATTTCTCCCCTAGTTTCTAACATCCAGGGAATTAGCCAATTATGTGTCTTTTTGCCTTTTTTATATGGTCTTAATTAATTCTTAAATTTCTTAGATTGAAAAAATTCTGATAGATTTTTCAAAACTAAGTCAACACATACATGCCAGCTTATACTTAAACCTCAAAGTATAGAAAAGAATTGTCCCCTGGCAAAAAGAAGCCCACGTAATTTATTTTCCCAGACTCTTCTTCTTATTTTGGGCCATTCTTTCTGCACTGTACTTAATGTAGACCGCATTGCTTTTCACCATAAAAGGTAAAGTGTGAGATCCTTGAAAACAATAAAGAGGCATGGTAATGTTTTAATTAGGCATCACCAATAAATTGACCTCAAAATAGCATAGGACACCATGTTGCCTCTCTAAAGATAACACTTCTCATACCACGCTGGAGCAGGGCAGTCTCCTCGGGATAAAGCTCCTCCAGAAAGAAGGAAATGTAACAGGGCAGCACTAAGCTCCCAGCCATGGGAAGGCAAGGAAACCTTGGCAAATTACACTCCCTGCTAATAAATTGTAGCTAAAGATATCATTGTGTACATGATCACATCATGATGAAAAGTCCAGCTTGTACTTTTCCAGGTTAAGATGTTGGGTTAAATACACACTTATATTTATTATATCTATTATCCAACAATGTCAAACTTATAGGAAAATTTTAAGTTCAATACAAAGATGTTTTCTTCCTTGGATTGGCTGGGAAGAACCTGGCCGGCCTGAAGCCTATCACCTCCAAAGCTTTGTATGTATTTCCTACAGAGAAGGACATTCACCTGTATCATGGCAATGCCACCATCAAAATCAGAAGGTTAACATCAATAAAATACTACTGGCTAATCCTGATGCTCTGTTTAAGGCTGGCCAATGATCCCAGTAAAGCTACTTACAGCAAACAGATCCAGTTCAGAGAAATATTTGTATATTTTGTTGTCATGCGTCTACAACAGTTCCTTAGTTTTAGTTTGATTTTATGTCTTTTATGCTTTTTAAGATTACAGGGCAGTTATTTTGCACAATGTCAAAACATAAAGGGACCACTATCACCAATTAAACATTTAATAAAAGTTGCCATACTGGAAGGACTTGAAATGCTCGATGGAAATGAGGCAGCATAATGAAATGAAATGTATTCACATAAAAGAACTGTGAAATTTAACATTATCGGGACAAAGACAACTGTATAATCTTCCAGATTCAGGAGTGTCCAACCTTTGGGTTCTCTGTGCCACACTGGAAGAAGAGTTGTCTTGGGCCACACATTACATATATTGTGACACATAACCACAAAAATATCTCATAATGTTTTAAGTAAATTTATGATTTTGTGTTGGGCCACATTCACAGCCATTCTGGGCTGCATGCGACCTGTGGGCTGCAGGTTGGACACTTCTATTAAATAATTTTTTTAAAAAAAAGAAAATTCCTACAAGAATCAGGAATCCAAGTGGCTTTAGACTCCTCAATAGCCACAAGAAGACGACGGAAAAAATGCCCCTACAATGTCAAAGCAAAGCTATTTACAATCTAGTATTCTATATTAAAAGTATCTACCCACTTCCAGGGTGAAATAAAATATATTTTTAAAATCCAAGTCCTGAAACATTTACTTCCCATGCACTCTTTTAAGGGGGGTGCTGGAAGATGTTTTCCACATGATGAGGGAACACACGAAAACAAAGAGATGATGAGCGCTTTAGCACAGAGGAGATACAACCCAGAAGGGAAGGGATGAGTATCTTCAAGATTAACGGTGGGGGGATCCCAGGGAGACAACTGCACCCCAGACACGGACACTACTGGAGCAATGTGACACAAGGAGCAGGCACGTGGGGACTGTTGGTCCCGTGCCCTCTGTGAAGGCTTCATTCATCTTTAACCTGATGTCACTTCTGGAGGATGTGCTCCACCACAGGTTAGTAAACCAAGAAACGGGAAGCATGTCGGTAAGAAAGCAGGGAATCCAGTGCTTAGTTTGGTAAATTCCAAGGAGAACAGTTTAGAGAAGTAACCCAATGATCACCATCAGCAGACCTGGAGTAACACGAACCTCAAGAGGCCAGTGGGGTCTCTAGGAGTGGTATCAGGGTTTGTGCAGAAAGGAAAGTCTGAATAGACAAATTCATTATGTTGATCTCATGCAAAATTATCCTCTGAAGCTGTTGGGAGTCTGGAAGAATTAGCATTAAGTACAAAGAAAGCCTAGTAAATGAAAACAACAAAGCAACTATTTTAATTTCAAGAAAAACAGAAAGTAAAGAAGGAAAACATCATATGTAGTTCTCTGAAATGTTCAACTGTGAATAATTTTTTGAAAAGCATTAAAGAAACACTGAATATTCATTTAACTAAAAATTATCATATAAATCCATTGCAAAGGGGATAAAGAGAAGCAGAGGGATGGCAGTGGGGAAGGACTGAAGCCCTCATCTGACTTGAGAGGAAATCCATGTGCGATTACATGTGCGTGTGATCTGGAAGGATGTCTGTCAACTTCAGAAAAGGGGAATTAAAGAGGGAGAGTCAAGGAAGTGAGGAGTGAGAAAGAGAATGACCCCCGATATCCTGGAAGGCATGGAAACCTCACAAAACACCAACCTCAGACAAGGCTACTCTACACCTGCTGTGTCAAGATAAAAACAAGCCCACTCCGTAATCACGTCTGAGCAGAGATGCAATATGGGCATTGTTCAAGCTGCGAGATGGACCAAACGTCCCCACTCCTGCCTAATAGTAGTGACTGCTGCTCCTTTACCATTTGCAGCATTGGCCTCCCGCTAGCCTTCTCTCTTAGACAAAATTTATGAAGAGAGCCTGTCATAGAATCACCCCCACTCGCAGACAGCATTGGACCCAGAGCAGAGATTCACTTCCTCAAACCTTTCCTCAAATCACCTAACACAAGCTCAAATCCTTCAGGGGTTTCTAACACCCTCCTAAAGAGGCTCCCACAGATTCCCGTTGTGTGTGGTCTCCCTGCTGCAAAGAACAATAAGCCACCTCATTCAACCACAGGTGTGTTCCTGGTGGTCTTTGGCTGGAGGGCACTTACTTATAGGAAGTGTGGGGAGGAAAACTGCTGGGTTTTGCTACAATGATTTTAGTACATTTGGACATGCTAAAGTATACATGTACGCCGCTTTGATAAAACACAACTCAATCTTTCAAAAGGTTACTGTACATTATTTACTTACCGAGGTGGGAAAGCACATGTACCCTCTGAAGGATCTTCTGGCTCATTGAGGGGTTGGTGACTGTTATTTTAAAGAGGCATCATCTTAAGCAGCAAGTCCAATAATTTGTAGTGAATGCTGAAAATAAATGGAACAATAAAAATCCTCCCTGGCCCAGGAAAGACAACCGTTTGTACACTGGGTGTGGTAGTAGCAACAGGAAGGGAGAACTGAGTTACTGAACTGCTTCTCTTTCACTAGCTCTACTGTTTTTTAAATTTTAATGTTAATTAATCTATTATTTTTTTTTGGAAAGACCAAAGACTAAGGGGAGAGATAAATGGAGTAAAGTTATTCTACAAAATTTGGATGACAGCTCAAAATAAGCTTGCAGACAATTATTGTTAAGTGATCCATGGAAATAAAGTACCTATGTTAAAAGCCAAATTTAAAATGTTAAGCATTGGATACACAAAAAAGGATACATTTTAAAAATATCTAGCATGTGGCTACTTTGGTTGATCTCCAAAATCAACCTTGTTTCTAAAAATGCATCTACTTCTATGGCTAATGCTAATGGTTTATTTTAATTACAGATTTTGATTCCTGGAAATAATTAGAATGGCCATATTTTTTTTTAGCTGCCATTAAAACTCATCTTAAATGAAGGAGGGGAAATAGAGCCACCCACCAATGTAATCACCATCTAAACAATCCCTAAAAGGCTTTGCAGTCCAGAGGCCCACGCGTTGAACAGCACGCCACAATTTTAGGATTTGCCAGGATGTCATAAAAACACTCTTGAGGGGGAAAATCCCAAACATCAATTCCAATCCCCAGTTTCAATAACTTTCAACACATTGTCAATCCTGTTTTATTTATGCCTCCCACCCACTTCCCCTGCGGCCCCAGAATATTTAGAAGCATGTTCACTGTACCATAGAATTTCATCTGTAGACAATTAAGAAACCACCTATAAAACATGAGTACTTCTTTTTTTGCATAAACACAATATTATTTTTGCACCTAAAAATACTGCCAATAAACCCATTATCCTCAAATACTTAGTTAGCATTCAAATTTCCCCCCAAATATCCCATAAATTTTTATGCAGTTTAAGTTTTTTCACTGGGGATCCAAAAAATTCCATACATGGCATTTACTGTTTTTTTTTTTTTTTCAAACTATAAGGCGCACTCCACCAGCACCTCTCCCCCTCCCCCGCAAATTTGGGAGGAATAATGGTTGTTAATGCTGCTGTTGAATTCTGTTCACATTTATATTGGTGAAATATTAGGTTATTTATGTTATTAAATATTTTACCACATTTTTTGCTTCAATTTTTTTTTCTCTATTTTCCTCCTCTAAAACCTAGGTGCATCTTATGGTCCAAAAAAAACACAGCAGTCAGTATGTCTCTTAAGTCTCTGCAGTTCTATCAGTTGCTCCCTTCTTGTTTATCCTGCTTGCAATTTATTGCTTGAAGAAACCGGGTATTTTGTTCCGTGAAAGCCCCAAACTCTCCATTTTACTGCTTGAATCCATGTGGCAGTTTTTGTCACAGTCGGCTTCCCGCCATCCCCTGCACCATTTCTGAAGGACTAGATTGATCAGTGAGTTGAAGTCCCGTTAGCTCGATTCATCGATTATCAAGATTTCCATCCACTTTCCATCTCAGGGTGTGGGCAGCCACACGTAATCATTAATTACATCCAATGTTGCATCAGGGCGAACAAAATGGTTATAGTCTGGTTCCGTTATTACTCCTGCAATTATCATCGAGAATAATTTTTATAACCAAGACTGTTTCTCATAAGATTAGCCTGAGGACAGTTCACCTATGAGACAGGATAAATATTTCTTTCCAGTCATTCACCAGTTTCCTGACTGAGGCTGGTTCCGCACATCCTGTGAATGTCTTCTGGGAAGTATCTGCTCTTGTTTTGAATATTAATATAAACTCATGTAGTGTGAACCTAGGTAGGCATTGTATCTTGAAGTATTGAAGTCATCTTTATTTATTCATTCTTATTTACTTATTTTAATTAAAGTATAGTTGACATCTAACATTACATTAATTTCAAGTGTGCAACATAATGATTTGATATTTGTATATATTGTAAAATTATCACCACAATAAGTCTATTTAACACCCATCACCATATAGAGTTATATTGTTTTTTTTCTTGTGGTGGGAAAATTTAAGGTCTTGTCTTTATTGATGATGTCCAAGTTTTCCCATATTTTGCCAGGGGATTAACTTGTGTGACTCTTCTAAATGTCTCCAGAATCTTGGGAATTCTCGAAGCAGCGCAGAAATGGGCTTTCCCTTTGCCACGTGTTCTTCCCAGAGAACATAGAGCCAAGGCAGGTAGAGGGACAGCAGGCAAACCTTGTCAAGCTTGCAGTAGCTCACTGATTCTTAAAACAGCAAAACTGACACCGTCAAAACCCTTCAGTCTAGATTTTATTTTATTTTACTTTATTTTATTTTACCATTTGATTTTTTTAAATATTTGACACCAGCCAGTTCCAACGTTACGTAATTTCAATTCACTGCTTCAGTTTTCAGATCTGGGAAAATCAAACAAGATTTAGTTAGAGAGTCAGTGCTGTTCAGCTTCAACAGCAAGTGGGCCTCTAGCAACATTGTTGGAAAGGGCACTTTCTGCAGGGGAGGAACCACTCCACTCTTGCGTGAGAACTGGCTTCTGTTTGTATCTTTAATTAGGCGGGTTCTCTTCTTCCAAACTGACAAGGCACAGAGGGAAAAACAGAAATCTGATCATGCCAACGAGAACAGTCCTGTTCCTCTAAAACAGATTAACGGAGCCCTGGAATTTCTGTGGTTAAAGTCATAACTGGTCCCCAGGGAGGCCATTGATAATCACCATTTTGACTGAATGGAGTCCTGTAGTTGCTGCATGCTGTTTTAGTTTTTGTTTTTTAATTACCTAACTGCTTCAATATTTTCCTCGTGGTCCCAAGAGGCTTTGCCTTCTCCTGTGGAATTTTCTGGACTAGAGTTTCATTAGATGACATTTCTTCTAATTAGATTTCTTGGCTGTTAGAGATTATTATTCTAGAAAGACCACATTCCTTCCTCCCACTTCCCTCTTCCGTTCCTTCTATCCTGTTCTTGTGTTTTTATTTATGCAAGATGCAAGCCAGATGTTATATTAATAAGAGAGTTGATTTTCTTCAAGGAGCCATTCATCAGCATAGAAGTAGACCTTGTTGCAATTTCTGGGAATTCTTTGAATTCTTTCTTTACTTTTTTTTTTCATTTTAAGTAGTAAATTTTTGAAAGATATAGTTGAAAGCAAAATTACTCTAAGTATAGAATTACTTATGTTTACTGCGAATGCGAAAGGAGATTGGGAGTTTCCACAACTAAATTTTCAATGTAAAGAAGAAAGGTTAAAAAAACAGGAACTATGTAAATGTGGGGAGCACGTTACAACTGATGTGTAAAAAGTGTAACTCTTTTGAAAACTTAATTAAAGTTGAACAAAGATGCCTTAATCAAAGCAATGGAGTATTTCACATAATGAAGTCCAGATTATTTCTTTTTAAAATACATATTTCAAAACATACAGAGTTCGGTAATATTTTCATGTCTGCCCCAAATTCTATTTTATAAAATGAGTGACATTAAAATAAAACTCTCGTTATACTCTTCAGATTAATATATCTTTTAGAGCACAATTAAAAAAATCAGTTACACTCTTATTATGATTACAAAATTAATCTTTTAAAACAGACATGAGATCCTTAAACAACCAAACATCTTTGGAACACTCAGTGGAAGTCTGAGTTGTCCGCCCCTGGTGGCTTTTGTTCTGTAGCTTAAATGAACTGACCAGAGTTCATCTGAAGTCCATTACCACATGGATTAGGCTTGAATTTGGGGAGCAATGCAGTTATCACTCCCATTCAACAGGCGGTCCAGACACACATAACCTGTGTGTGCTATTTATTCTTTGAAGCACCCACCTCGATTTTTATCTCCAGTATATTCTGAAATCAAAATGCATGGGTTTCCCCAGCAACCATCACCAGCTTCCTAGCACTGTAACAAGTAGGAGCCGACAAGGCTCATTCTTCATTTCACTGAGAGTTCTGGTGTGCAAACTAATCTGTAGCGACAGAAAGCAGATCAGTTATTGCCTGGAGAAATGGATGGAGGAAAGAATGGGTGGTAAAAAGGGGCCTTTTAGAGTGATGAAAGTATTTCTCTTCATTGTGCTGTTCTGCAGGAGTGTACACTGGCCAATACTTATCAAATTGGGCTCTTTAAATATATACATTTTCTTGGTATGAAAGTTGTACCTAGATAAGGTTGTAAAAAAAAAAAAAAACACTGTACAATTTACCTAAAAATAACAAAAGAAAAGAAAAAACTTTTGGAACCTCACCTTCCTCCAAGAAAAGGCACTGGCTGAAACACATATTGGTAAACATATCGGTGATAAATGTATCATTGTTGAAATATACATATTTGTAAATAAAAGTTAGCACTTCCATAATGCTAAGTATCAGTGTCACTTGTTAATTAAATTTATTAAAAGTCATATAATGTGAACTTTATTATCATCGCTCATTTTAAAAATACATAAATAAGGCACAAGAGCCTTCTATTTTAGGTTAAGACACTGAGAGACTAGGTCCCCAGGGTTACCCAGTTGGCAGCTCACAGACCTGACATTTCAGCGCACAGTCTGTCTCCAGAGGCATGGTTTAACTCCCGCAGCAAACCGCCATGAGAAGGAAAGAAAAAAGACTTAAAAAGCGCAGAGAAGAGGGACTTTGTTGTGTGCTTGGCACTTAGAGACATCTTTTAAAACAGAAAGGATGTTTGCTGAGCTTTGAAAGATAGGAAAGCTTTGGAAAAGAGGAAGGTAGAAGGGCACCTCAGACAAGCCTGATGCCTCCAGGCATGACAGGGCCTGAGAAGGTATTTGTCCAGTCTTTGGTGACATTCTTTACAGGGAGAGTTTGATCAAAAGCCGCTGACATTTTATCTTATAAATATTGCATCAGGATATAAATAGCTGGGTCAGTGGGGGAGCAGGACAAGGGGAGTCAGTGTCTCCATGGCAGAGGTCCCTTGGCAGGAAAGGCACAGAACATAGGACTGGAGCTGACTGATTAATGATTAATGAGGCAATCCTTTTATTTAATGTATTATATGACAGAGAAAAGGGAATCTGATGAGGCTAGCCTGCTTACACTGACACGGAAAGGAAATATTGCTTTCACAGAGTCACTTGCCAACATCAAAATTGCTTGCCAGAATTACTAATTAGTAACAACAAAAATATTACTCTTGTGATTTGACCGGGGTGGTAAAGATGATGTTGGCCAGACACCCAGGAGAACAAAAAACAGTACAGAGATTCGTGTCTGAAGAAACCAAGAGGCATCTCTCATAACACAGGACGAAATATGAGGGAGGAACAGCCAGATGGAGAGAAGGTCACACAGGGTTGCCTCAAGAGGCCAAGAGAGGATCAAATGCAGATCTTGAGAAAGTGTGCAAAGTGAAACCAATGATCGTTAAAGAGTGGATGTAGTAGAACAGGCTTGTGGCAGAGGTGCCCTAAACCCAGGCTCACACGTAGAGGATGAGGAAAAGCAGGCAGTGAGGGACATCACGCTGATACCCCATGTTCACAAGGAGCAGTCTGCCAGTGACGGGGGGAGAGACGCTCTGCCTGAGGAGTGATGCTGCTGCCACCAATCTTAGCAGCCGAGGACGTGAGGGTGATCTGGCTGTGACACCTGTCACCCCATGATCGTCAGGGGAGATTCGGCTGATCCGGCTGGCTAGGCAGGTATCCCCTCCTTCCCTTCCCAAACTATGTGTTTCCCCCTGAAGCTGCCCGCTGTTAGAGGAGGAAGACCTTCCCAACTAGAGAGGAGGACTGGTCTTCAGTCAAGGGCATACAAGTAGCTGCACTCCTTGCTAGAACCTCCGAACATGCTCTGAAGGTCCAATTTTAGCAGCTGGGAAAATAGTTCTAAGATAGGCACTCTCACAATAAACTGTTTGTCATAAAAGAATTTCTACTGGCCTACGGTGCACCGGGTACCCTTATTGCCACAAGCCTCTTGAAAATAGGAGGAATTTAACTGGTTGAACTATGTACAATGATCAAAACCCTACCTACCTAAAAGATAGTATAGGCCCCGCCCAACTCAAAGGAAGACAAAATGGGAAATGACCAATAGGAAATTCTGAATAATGAGGAAATGGGACAAATTAAACTCATGATAACTTTATTGCCACGAACTACAAAAACTTAGTAAATGTCATGAACCAAATGCTGTCTTAAAATAAGAACTTGGAGCAGCCATGTAAGACACAGAACATCTAGGAAACCAAGTTCATTGGAGGCAGCAGAGGAGAATAAATATTTGGAACACCTAGCAAAGAACTTGATGATATGAGCTGCAAAACCCAATAAGCAAAAACTGAAGCGAATACAGTCAAAAATGAAGAGAAAATAGTATTGATGAAAGTAATGTAAAGATACTCCCACAAATGGTTATTTGGTATTTTTAGTGAAGGAAACTAAAATAATGAAACATTTTAAAGGGATTTTTAAAGATAAAATTCAAGAAAACTCAGGAAGATCAATTAATATAATGTTATGGTTATTAATGTCTAAAAATCATCAACATGAGTCAAGAATATAAAATTTCTAATTTAATAAATAATTTATCATAAAAAGAAAAGTTCAAAATGACTACTCCACATATTGAAAAGATGCTCCATCTCCCTATTCTGTGTCGTTGATTACTGCTCTTAGCTTTCCTGTTTTCCTCCTTCTGCTTTGGGCTCAGTTTGCTCTCCTTTATCTAGCTTCTGGTAGAACCTTATATTATTAATTTTAGACTTTTTATATTGTATTTTAGTATCATTTAGTTTAAAATATTTTAATTTTCCATATAATAACTTCTCTGACTCACGTTTTTTTATAGATGCTCACTATGTAATTTCAAATATTGGAGGCTGTTCAGGACTCTTGCTGTTGCCACGTCCTGCTCTGCAATTTGTCAGTCTTTCAGAATTTACTGGGACCTGTTTCACGGCTCTGGATGTGGTCTCTCTTGATGAATGTACTATGTGCCGGAAAAGGAATATGTTGGGTATTTGTGTTCTATAAATATCAGTGAGGCTGATTTGATTCATTGCATTGTTAAGGTTGTTTATGCCCTTAGGAATGTTTTGTCTAGTTATTCTATCAATTACTGAGAGACGGGTGTTAAAATCTCCAGCTGCAGTGGTAGATTTGTACACAAATACACAGGGATTTGATTTTACCTTTTTTAATTCCCTCCATGTGTGTGTCATGAATGTTGAAACTCTATTACCTCTACAAACACACATTCATGATTGTTATATACCACCAATGACTTATTTTCAGTATAAAATATCCCTTTTTTGGAGAAAATCTTTTGTCAGTAAGTCTACTTTAACATTAATATAGACATTATGGCTTTGTTATTATTACCATGTGGAGAGTATATCTTTTCTGCTTGACAATTTTTCTGTATTATGATGATAAAGTGTGCTACATGCGGACCGCACTGAGTTACACCTTGCTCCCCCTCCCATTTGGCGTCTTACCCATTTAAGTCTCTTGACTATGTAATTCTGTAATGTCATCTACTTCTTGGAGGGGTCACCTTGTGAGGTGCCCTCTGGTGCCTCAGAAGTCAAACAGCCCCAGATACAGTACAATTACTGTGGTTTTTCCTTTCTCCAATGTATTCACTCACTTCCAGCTCCTGTCTGCTTTTGTACATACCAATGCCCTTGAATAGTTTGTATTGTTTATTTACAGATTTTATCATTGTTTTGGCACTTTATAATTGCTATCTGTGGAAAGTTTGGTCTGACATAAGCCATGAGACCATTAGTGGAAGTAGAATTTTGTCACCCTCGCTCTTAATAAAAGAAATGGGAATTAAAATCACAAGGAAATATTCTTTTTTGATCTCTCAAACCTGAATGCTCAAAGCACATGTAATACAAGGTTGGCTGTAGCAGGAGGACTGGCACTCTTATGTGTTGCTGATAGAGGTAAACTATCATGACCCATTGGTATCTATTTGTGAGAATGGTAAATTGCAACCCCTATTGAAGATGTACACAATTTTGAGTGAGAAAATCCAAATTTCAGAATTTATTCTTTAGCTATCCATACAGGTGCACTGGTAATGAACAGACAAGGATATTGACTACAACACGGAAATAGCAGAGGAATTTAAAATGCTATGAATCCATCAATGGTAAAGAGTTAAATTAACTATATTGCATACATGCATGAAAATACCATGAAGAAAACAATTAACATATAGTGTTTGGTTGAACCACACAACATTCTAAGTGTTTTACATATATTAATATTACACAATTTTCCACCAGTGCTGCTATTAACACATTTTACATATGAGACAAGAGGCTTAGCAAGATGCCCAAGATAATACACAGAGTTAGTGGCAGGACTGATATTTGAACACAGGAGAATCTGATTCCAAGTCCCGGGGCTTGACCACCATGTCATGCTGTCCCATGATGGTGTTAATATTATAATGAGTCTCATAAAGAAAATGAGGCAGCTCTCTGGGTACTAACATGGACCACTCATCAGGATACAAACTTAAATGAAAAGAGTAAGGTATAGAATATGTATGCAAAATTCCACTATCAGTATAAAATAACTAATGGGTTCTATATACCCACGTGTATATGTTTGCTTACACAGAGAATACCCCTCTTAGCACACTTTAAAAAGCCTGGTGTTTGGGGCAGCACATGGCATGTTGTGCCATGACCATGGCATGTATTACCTATCACTCAAATAAACTAAACCTTCTCCATAAAACAAAGCATATTTAGTGTTCAGTGCCACGCATAGTTTATTGTAAACCCTCACTCTCTTTGTAGCAGTATTTATAAAGAGCAAAATGACTAACCGTTTACACATAGGCAAAAACAGAAGGCTTGAGCCAAATGGCTCTTAGCAGCAGTCTTGCTCTCCTCTGAAAGCACATGGCCAACACGGAGGAGACAGTTAGCACACTCTGCCCAGGAGCCAGAAAGCTCGGTGCCGACTTGAACTTGGTCACATTAACTCCTTTAACCCTTAAGTTGTTGCACTTGGATTTTTCTTTTTCCCTTGATTTTCATATATTGTTTCTATAATATTAATATCAAGGTCATTTTTATGGTGTGAACTTCAAATCATTTTGGAGTAAAAGATAGAATACTAGTAGTTTTAGCATATTTAATTACAGTGAACCTTTGAACAATGCAAGGGCACTGATACCCCACGCAGTTGAAAATTCACATACAGCTTTTGACTCTCCCAAAATTTAAGTTGTCCCTGGGGGATTGGTGCCAGGATCCCACGGATAACTACATCCATGGATGCTCAAGTCTCCTATATAAAATATTGTAGAACAATGCATACCGTCAGCCCTCTGCATACCTGGATTCTCCACCATGGAGAGAAACAGTACAGGTATTTATTGAAACAAATCTGCATATAAGTGGACTCATGCAGCTCAAACCTCTGTTATGCAAAGGTCAATTTACATATTTTTAAATGCCTCTTCATCATAGCATTTCCATAAAATGGAACAAGAGACTGTGTCTTCCCTCACCAGGCAAGGACACTTCAGCTACACACCCTTGTCAATTCATTCACCAGAAAAGGCTGTAATTTGCTATTTTTATTAAAGCATTTTGTTTGTGTCCAGTGTTTGTGAAATAGTAAATCTCTTCATTTCTCTGAATGTGAACTGTAAGCTAAATGATTGACCAGAATGCTCCTGAAGGCTTAACTTGGAAATGATAATGCCTTTCTGAAACTTACATTGCAAAATAACAAGATCCTGCCTTAATGCAAAGCCTGAAATGTAATGAAGGATTTGTGGTACTGTTTGTGCATTGCTTAAGCGTCTGCTGTCAGCTTGAATTTGATGCATTCTCGGGCTGATGAATTATGTTTTGAATGCACCAAGAAATCACGCCTACCATTTTTCACATAGGGGCGATAAACCCCGTTTGTGAGCTCAGCTGTGAATGGGACTGAGCTCAATACTGGTTTATGGCCCCGAGCTTCTTCACTGAGCCTGAAATTTATCACATAATTACATTATAGGAATAGAAGCTGGAGCTGTGCTTTATGTCCTATTGGCTCAAGTCAATTATAACTTCTTTAAGACTGCTCCATCAACTTCTGCTAATTATAGAATATATCTTCCTGAGGGAAAGGAAGTTTATCTTTCATTTACATTGCACTTCTTTCCAAAGCCTAAAGATAGGAAATTCTGCCTGGACGTATGATAAAGACCCCTCACCTTGGGATATGACTGCGAGACCTAAGGGTGTTCACTCTTCTCGCTTTTCACTAGAAGGGGGTCTTGCTATTCAACTAATTTAAATTTTTCTTTCATTTTCTATGGATGCATCTGCTTTACATCTCCACACGCACACAGTGCTTCTGGGTGGTTGCTTATCTGGCTACTAAGGGCAGCACTGTAGTTTTTCCAACCAAGTGGAAGCTCGAGGATCAGTCTGGGGCTGAGT
This sequence comes from Tonatia bakeri, assembly GCA_004024845.1. NCBI lineage: Eukaryota > Metazoa > Chordata > Mammalia > Chiroptera > Phyllostomidae > Tonatia > Tonatia bakeri. The sequence continues at coordinate 41,143 of PVIA01001510.1, forward strand.
CATTATGTGCAGGGCTTTATAATTTTCCCAGTGTCCTCATTTTGCTTGCTAACCACCAGGACACTTACTCCAGGACCTACTGAGACAGGGTTGTATAGATTGATCAGTACCTGCTAAAACTTACCAGTCTCATTCTGCTAGATACTAACAACTCATTCCATTCTGGCTAAGGGTTAAAGAAAGAAGTTAACAATTGTCAATGATAGCAATAAAAAGGCTTGAACTGTTTTTTACTAGCATGGGAATGGAAACCACTTAATCATTAGATTCACTGTATTTTGGAGATGGATGGAAAAGACCTTAGAAATTATATATTCTTCTCATCCCACAGATTAGGAAATTGATGTTCAAAGAGGCCACCTAGTATCACAGAGCTGTCAGCTGAAGATCTTGAACCAGGACTCAGGTCTCCTTTTCTTTCCATATGAATTTTCTGACCTCAAGTCTTCAGTCATTTTTGACGCTTTGAATTGCAAGATAACCCAAAAGAGAATCATTCTTGTTTGAGTCTCTTGTATATATCTATCAGATAATAAAAGGTACAGTAAAAAATAGAAGATATATTTATATCTATAATCTATATATTTTTACAACAAAATAAGAGATGATATCTATTAGATAATGAAGAACATAGGACATGAACCATAAGATGAAAATTGTCATGTGTCTTCTTGTGGGAGAAGAGGCTGGTGGGAAGTAGGGCCCTTCCTCTTCAGTGGGAATGTACTATACAAGGAGATTTGCACTATAAATCATTCTCATGTTTTAACCAGGTAAAATTGGGTGAAAAATCCAACATGTTTCTCTTTGGAAAGATAGAATTTGCTCCTTTCTTCAAGCATCAACACTCATGCTGCCCACTCCCCTCTGTAAAGTTGTTTTCCTATAGTAGTCTGCACATTGCATTTATTATTAAAGGTTCAGCTGCTTCTTAAGGAGGACCAAAGAGTGTCATTTATAAGTACCGCGCACTAACTGATTGTGCCACTGGAGCTCCCGAAGAGTGTCATTTATTAATTAAGTCATCTCTGGAACTTCACCCTTGTGTGGCCTCAGTTCCATCATCCCGTCACAATGCAATCTTAGAGGTTCTCCAAAGATAAATGACATAAGGAATGAAAGTGCTTAGCTCTATACCCGGCTCACAGTAAACCTTAATGATGCAGCATTTTATAAACAAAGGGGGTGTGGGGAGGGAAAAGAGCTGTTCCAGGTTTGTTCTGGTGATAGGAAATATTGGTGAAAAAACACAGATGTCTTAAAATAGAGATTCTTATATAATAGGCCAATAGTAGGTGGGCTCCAGAATGTCAAGTTTAATGTCAATAATGGATGAGTCACCTCCAAAATCACCCTGACTCCCTTTTAAGTGATCCCCAGTCATTTTACACAGTTTCTCATCACTGTCTTTCCTCATCACTGTCCTGAAGGCCTAAAATGCCTTCTGTCTCTCATTACCGCCCTGACTTTTTGGTAAGGTCAGATGGCCTTCATTCTTCATTCATTCTCCCAGAGTCTCTATGACAATATTCATCAAACCGGGTGGTGACTTTTTGTTTCCAAGTTCATTTCCTCAGTGAACTGAGCTTTATAAGAGAACAGATTATGACAATTATAAATATTTTAATGTTATTTATTTTTTATTCCTAGTATTTACTTAAAAGAGTGCCTCATACATAACATGTGTCCAAACACTATTTGACAAATGAATGAATAAATGACTCATTTCTTAGGCAATTTGCTCTTGAATGGGTGTGACCACGCATTGGATATTGTGAGTGTCCATTTTTCCAACAAGAAAACAACCCCCTCAAAATTAAAAGAAAACTGGGTGGTCACTTTTTACTCAAGGGTGTGACAAAATGGATTGTAAGAAACAACCTTTTCTAATATAGCCAGTCAAAGCAAAAAAATAAATAAATCTAGTGTCTGACCAATTTTAAGGACTGACTTTACTTGGTCTCCAGAGTTCACCTTCTTGTCCAGATAGACTGCATATTATATCATATTATTTGAGCAACATCAAATTTCTTGGATATAATAATGTCTCCCATCTCCTCATGCATCCATAGCCACAACACTTTATTCCCAGAAACTTATCATCTTTGAGTAAATTCCTTATCTATTCCATGGCTCAATGTCATCATCTATAAAGTAGAGATAATAACAGACCTACCAAGTAGGGAAGGTTTGAGGAATAAATGAATAATACAAGTAGGACTGTCAAAACAGCAAGGAACAGTTAATTTAAATATCATGATTACATTTAAATATTTTATATTAATTTAGAGGATTTTAGGGTTATAGTTACATAGATATGGGTTTGTGAATAACTGACTCTTGTACACTTTGGAAAATTCTTCTAAGAACTGGAGAAATTTGCTTTAAAAATGAGCATTGTGTGCAGTGTGCAGTACTTGCTCTATTCCCTTACAACCTCTGGATAATGTATCAGGAAGCAAGCTCACTCTCTGAATTAGGAGGTATGGGGTGGAAGCTTCATTTTTGTGTATATTTCAGTATACCAATGGCCTCTTAAGAGCTATTTCTCTCTCTCTTTCATTATTCTACCATTTTAACTATTCTTACATTGTAGCACACATGCTAATAACTGAGCTACAAATTAAAATCCCATGTGACCAAGACCATAATAAAATACTTAGGTTTGAAACTCCTACCTGCTACCTCTTCACAGTATAGCCTTCTCCCCTCTCCCTGCTCCCTTCACCCCTCACCCCCAACTAATTTGTTCCCTGATCTCCAGCTGCCACCTTGACAAAAACTGAGTGTCAGAGCTGAGCATGTAGACCTATAATTTGCCAGTTTATTCCTCAGTCTCAGTAGGGTACTACCTGTCACCAAGGACTCCCCACTTTGAAATGGAAGATGAAATAGACACCTGCAGAATTCTCTTCACCTGGCCCCCCATCCCACTGAAGAGCCCAAATAGGGCAGAGGAAAAGGCTTACAGAATTATGGGAAATAACACTCAGTGCTAGAAAGAACTATGATATGAAAGCAAAGACAACTGTTGTGTTCAAAGGCCGACAGCATCCCCAGGGGGAAGGAAGGAGGCCCAGTTCTTCAAAACAAAAATTACTGTTAGCTCCTCTTTAGTTTGACCAGATCAGACACTTTCTTTCATTTTTAATGTGAGTCTTTTTCTGAGAGATTCAGTTGATCTAGAATGACAACACGATGAACTATAGTTTGAGGTTAAAATTGGCATAGACGTGACAATTTGGTTTTTGATGAGCCCAAACTCAAAACACGTGACTCTTTGCCTAAAGTTATCAGAGACAATGACCATCTACTCACAGAGCTTCAGTCCGCTCAGCCCTTGTCACAGCTGAGTTTAATTTTGCCATCAAGTTTAAATCAAAGTACGAGGGGGCTTTTCATTTTCCTTCTAACCACTGGGAAATTTTTCTCTGGGATCATAAACAAGCAGAAAAAGCAAGAAATGATATTGAAACAGACTGTTGTGTCATACCATGACACACAGTGAGGCAAACCATCCCTCTGTCAGGAAAGTTGCTATTACACCCTAGTTTTGCGAGACTAAATGTATTGAAAAATGCTTCCCAAGGGAATCCTTTCTGGCCATGTATGACCTCAGAGCTTTTCCTCAAAGACCACTTGTTAACCTCACTTTCCTCCATCCATGTATTTTTCAAAGCTTTTTCTTTTCCCACTCCTTTTACAGAAAATAAAGACAGAAATATTCTGCTCCCACTCAGTTCAGAAGAGAAGTGAGGAAGAAAAGACACTTGTATGGGAAAAAAATTGTGCTTATGTGCACAATTTCACTCATTTGTTCCTTCAGTAAATATTTATTGGAGGGCTTACTATGCCAAGTGTGCTGGTAAGCACCAGTTTATACTGGAGAAAAAGACAGGATCCCTGCTTTGTGAAGTATCCATTTGTCAGCAGACAGGGTCAGAAAGTAAACAATGAATACACATACATATCAGATTTTAGATTATAGATTCTCATAGGCAAGAATAAGCTCTATGAACAAAGTAAGACAGAGTGATATGTTTTGGAAGGAAGAGGGGGAGGAACTCTCAGTGAGGATAAGGTCTCTTGGAGATGATGTTTAGTCGAAACATGAAGGTTAAGAAGGAGCCAAATGTGCAAGATACAGGCACAGGGTGTTCCTCGTGGGAGGCAAAGCTATTGAAAAGCTCCGAGGAAAGAAAGATCTTGGCTACGGTATCTGGAGTGGAGCCAGCTGAGGGGGAGTGGTGTGGGAAGAAATCTGAGAGGTAGCCAGGGGCCAGTTGCATAGCCTGAGGGGAGAATATGGACGCAACTTCCCTTCTCTGTGAAAGGACAGGAGTATAGCAGGCTGAAGGTGTGTAAAGGTCACGCAAATCAGAGGGAAAATGAGGTCATGGGATGCAGCTCCCACCTTGAATCCATCTCTAAAAATAGGACGGTGCTGCCCTGAGCAAAGTCACTTTGCAAATCTGCCATCCTTTTATGCAAGTAGACACCAGACTCTCTACACTTTAGCGTGTTGGAAAGACAATATCCCAAAACCCTGTTTGAAAATAATTTGTTCTTTGTGGTTATAATGAGTAAAAATATACACTTATGAAGCACAGAGTGGAAGGCAATATGCAAAATGCAACCTATTGTTCCGATGGTACAAATTGGGAATATTTAGTTTCCTTCTTTAATGTTGGTATAATAACATTTTTATAGTAAAAAAAATCAATTTTTGGCTTTTAGAGTATCAGAGCATACATTTGCAGCTGGGCAGAAAACCTTTCTTTCAGCACTTAAAAACTAGAAAGTAACTTTGATTTTCATCTGAAGTATTTCATTTGGTCCAGGTATGAGATAGAGTGCTAGTAATCTGAATTAATAAGTATTGCTTTACAGAAGTCTAAGAGATTTCCAGAGAGGAACAAGATTAAATGGACATCCAGCTGTTCTTCAGTTCATGAAGTTTTTCAAAATATTCTGTAAGTTCTAGATGCTGGCATAAAGATTCTCAGTATGAACCAGTCACACAGAAATGACACTCAAGATCCCTGCTTTATGAATTTTGTGCTCAGCATGCTCTCCGGCTGACTTATATTCTCTAGGAGATCAGTTGTTCCCCAAATAATTAAACACTTACAACTTTAATGTGTTTTTTCAGTCTGTCCTAATGATGCGACAGAGGGAATGGACAGTGTCATGTGGCCCATGGATATAAAATTTTCCCAAGCGACCTGCTGTCCTTCTGTCAAAACTGCTCTGAACCATTTACCAACTGGCATGTTTGCTATACCAGTTTCTGGGACTCCAACATTTTTAGGCATTTTGAAAAATGTGTCTATCAAGAGTAAGAGTTATTTATAGGTGTAAATCTTTGTATAATGGTTTCTCTAGATATCACATCAAAAGGATAAGCAACAAAAGGGAAAAAATAGATAAATTGGACTTCACCAAAAGTAAATACTTTTGTACTTCAAAGGATATCATTACAAAAATGAAAAGGAAATCCCCAGGCTGGATCAAAATATTTTCAAATCACATCACTGATAAGGAACTTGTATCTAAACTGTATATAAAAAAACTTGCATAACTCAACAATAAAAAGACAAACAACCCAATTTAAAAATCGACCTAGAATCTGAATAGGCATTTCCCAAAAGAAGAGATACAAATGACTAATAACCACATGAAAATATTCTCAACACCATTAATCACCAGGGAAATACAAATCAAAACCACAATGAGATACCACTTTATACTCACCGCAATGACTATAATCAATATGACAGAAAACAAATATTACTGAAGATGTGGAAAACTGGAGCTCTCATACACTGCTGGTGGGAATGTAAAATGAGGTAGCCTTTTTGGGAATAGCCTGGTAATTCTTTCAAAAGTTAAACACAGAGTTATGATAGGATTAGTAATACCACTCCTAGGTAATTAAGAGAAATAAAAACATGTGTATACAAAAACATATGTATGACCATAGCAGTATCAGCCATAATAACCAGAAGTGGAAGAGTCCCAATGTCCATCAAACAAACAAAGGGAAACAAAATGTGGTACATCCATGTAATTAAATATTTAGCAATAAAAAGAAATGAAGTGCTGATTCATGCTGCAACATGATGAACCTTGAAAGTATCATACTATTAAATGAAAGAAGCCAGTCACAAAAGACCACATATCATATGATGCCATTTATATGAAATGTCTGGAATAGGCAAATACATAGGCACAGAAGGTGGTTTAGGGGTTGTCTCGGGGAGAATGGGGGGAATTGGAGGGAAAAGGAGAAGTCACTGCTAATTGGTATGGATTCTCTATGCAAGATGATTAAAAGCTCCAAAACTGAGTGTACTTACAATTATCCAACTCTATGAATATGCTTAAAACCATTGAATTGTATGCTTCACAGGGGTGAATTATGTGATTACATGATATGTGAATCATATCTCAATAAAGCTGCCATTTTTAAAGTAAATGTTCTTAACAGAGATTACTGCATTATATGATACTTAACTCTGCTCATTTCTCCCCAAAATGGAAGAATGCTCACACACAAAGAAAGAAATCGCCAAGTAATAAGACTAGAATTAACTTAGCTCTTCTTGAGCTACATATTGTGCTAATTAAGCACTCAACATGGATGTGAAAAGGAAAGGCTGCAAACACTAATTTCCCAAAGTATGCAATGGTAGCAAAAATGAAATTCACTCTTGCAGTATATTAACTCAATTACTATATTTACTAGGACCCTAGAATTTTAGTTGCAGAAGGTACCTAAGTAATCACCTCATCCAAACTTTCCATTGCAAAATAGAGAAATAGAGGCCCAGGAAGTTAAATGTGTTTCCCTCAGGTCATGGAATAAGTGATAGAATAGCAAGAAACAAAAGCCAGATCTGAATTCCAATCCAATAGAAAGTCAATTAAATAATCTGTTTTATGTATAAATACATAACAGGGACTTACATAACAGGTTCAGCCATGATTTTAAAAGAAAAAAGGAAGTATATTTTTCTTAAAGTAGTAACTTATCTGAATGACATAGAATTTAAAGCACACAGCATATTAAATTTAGTGTGTGATGTTAAAACAGGAGCAAGGGGACAACAATCCCCTCTAGAAAGAAGGGGGATTTCTAGGGGGGATTGTTGTCCAGAGTGCTGTCCTGGTGTATCCTGGCACATGATATTAGAGCCAAGGACAAAAACTTATGTCCCCAGCCCTGCTGGTGTAGTTCAATGAATTGAGCACCAGCCTGAGAACCAAAGTGTCACAGGTTAGATTCCCAGTCAGGACACATGCCTGGGTTGCATGCTAGGTTCCCAGTGAGGGGTGTGCAAGAGGCAGCCACATATTAATGTTTCTCTTCCTCTTTCTCTCTCCCTTCTCCTCTGTCTAAAAATAAAGAAATAAAAGCTTTTTTTTTTTTTTTAAATATGTCCCCAGAAACATGTAAGGGATTAGGAATGGGCTGAGTATTGCTAAGGAGTGTTCTTTTGGCCTCTGGGGAATCACAACTTGAGATTCTTCCATACTTTCTTACCTTGTCCCATCCCCAGAGTTCCCAGGAAAACTCCAGACAGCATAGATGTCAAGTGAAGCAAGGATATGAAAGACACAAAGAAAGTAAGAAGTTAATGAAAAAGAAAATTGCTTGCTTGCCTAATTGGTGATTGGGGTGAGGGCTGGGAAAGAGTGCGTCCATCGACAAGCCTCCTGGTTCTCCTATTTTCTATGGTCTAGAATCCAGATTGTTGCTCTGAGTAGAGACAAGCATCGCCTTGTTGAGGATGCAGATTTAACCCCACCTCATTCCAGAGCAATCAGAACCTGCATTTGCACAGGATTCTGAGGTGCTGGGTGTGCCCATTTGACCTCCGGAAGTGGTGGATAGCTAGCTGGTCTCCAAGAGCTGTTTCTCTGAAGCTCTTCTCAGGGGTCTGCACCAGGGAAATCCAGGTGCTCGAGAAAGGACAGACAGTCGGTTAGCAGCTCTACATCCTTGGGGGGGCTCCAGTTACCGGGTTCACAGGAAAGCCATCCATTTGGCGCCCACTAAGAAGTGTTAAGCCAGCTATTTCACTAACTCAACTTGCAGTCCCATCTTAATTTTCCAGTTTTCTCTCTCTCTGTGTTAACCTTTAAAAGCTCCTAACGAGTTCCTGTAGCATCTCTGTGAATGCCTTTTCATTACATTTCTGTGCTTTCACCCATGCAAAACAGGGAAGTTCTCCTTTCTCAGAAATTAATGTCATATCTCCTGTCAAACTCTTCTTTTTCACAAGTTCAAACTAATTATGGCTGCAGATGGTACCGCTAAATAAAATTCTCTATTGCGGACACTTAATCAAATCAGTATTCCCCACAGAAATGTCTGTCTTATGGTAGAAAACCTGTTGCTGTGAGTTAGTTGAGATTTTCAAGTTATGTTGGGGAGTTCTTTATCCTAATTTTATTCCAAGGCAAGGATTGCTATGGAAACTCATGTGCAGGCTTAGAAATATCTCATTAGGATTTCTTTTGTCTAAATAGTAAAGAAAATGCTGGCATCACATTAGCATTTAACACTACACAGCTTGTGCAGAGAAGCAAACAGCAAAGTGGCTGAAATCACACCCAGTTATTGTGTGGCTGCTCCCTTTCCCCTCTACAGTTCATCTAGAACTTTTCTTCCAAATGCTCAATTATCTTAGGACCCAGCAACATTTCCATCTGAGAATAAGCAGCTCAAAAGGAAGGGAACAAAATTCCCAGAGAAACAGAAAAAAAAAAAAAACAGTAATAGTTCTTTGTGAAAGACTGCATTTATGAGTAATGTTTTATCAGAGATGTTTATACCCAAGCACTGAAAATGTATCTTTGGCTGATGGCAGACTCTTGACTGTTCTTTCTTTCCTCTCCTGGTCCACCTACACGATAAAAATCAGCCCTCTTTGACTTAAAGAAATCCATATCAATGACACTGAATTGTAGCACATTTCAGGAACACGCTGAAAATTTGGTTTTGGTTTTATCTTTTAGTGGCATTAACCCAAGGAGAGAAGGGAATCTCTGTACCCTCTGAGAGTTGTGTATGAGAAAAGAATATGTCCAATGTTTTCAACAGAGCCAAAGACAGAATTTCCAGTCCAGAAATCAATAGCTCTTCTCAGACCCTTATTTTCAATGAGATGAATTTAGAGGAAACTCCATTTATTCAATGAGAGAAAATAAAGCACTCTCATTTCCATTCCTGTCTCTAGTACTTTCTCATTAATTAAATTTTTTAAAAAGTCAGTCATCTTTCTGGGTTTCAATTTCCTCTTTTGCAAAATGGGCCAAGTCATCAAAACTTCTAAGCATTTCAAATACAATATAAATAATTGTTATATTTATGTAAAATACCTACTGTGTATAAAAAATGATCCTCAGCAGTTAGACCATTTGCATATATTTCTCTTTAAGTAACTCTGAAACCTGTGCCCTCAGCAGGCTCTGTAGGTAGCACATCTTATGTTGTGGATATAAGTTTGTAAAAAGAGATGGGCTTGCCTTTATTTAAGTTTGTGAATAAGAAGAAAGTGCTTACAATTTACAATAGCTAAGTGCTAGAAACAACGTAGATACCCATCAGCAAATGAATGGATCACAAAACTGTGGTACATTTACACAATGGAATTCTAAGCAGCAGAAAGAAAGGAGCTCCTACCCTTTGCGACAGCATGGATGGAGCTGGAAAGCATTATGCTAAGCGAAATAAGCCAGGCAGTGAAAGATAAATACCATATGATCTCACCTTTAACAGGAACTTAAACAACAAAACAAAGGAACAAGCAAAATATAGTCAAAGACACTGAAGCAGAGAACAGGTGGAAAGTGACCAGAGGAGAGAGAAGAGGGAGTCTCAGGGGAAAAGGGGAAGGGTTTACAGGAACAAAGTTAAAGGACACATGGACAAAAACTACAGGGAGGGTGGTAATGGGAGGGAAGTTGGGAGGGAGGGGTGGACAGGCTGGATTGGGAGTAAAGGGGAGAAAACTGTACTTGAACAATGATTAAAATTAATTTAAAAAAAGAATAAAGTACTTAGTTGTACAATGGAGATTATAAACCCACGAAGAAATATCTGCATCTGTGTCTGTCTCTATCCCCACTTCTTACCTCCATCCCTACTGCTGCAATCTCTGTTTCTACCTTCAGCCATACTTCCTCGGAGCATGCAAATCAAGTTCTGATGAAGGCTTTACCTACACAAATCAAGCTTCAAGAATGCCACAAACACTATGTAGAAGACTTTTTCACTGCTATTAGTTCTAAGAAAAAAAATGTGATGAGAAATGCAATTCACTTTTTTAATTTAGTCTGAGGAGTATTTTCTGCCCAATTGAATATAGCAAAGATTGCTGATCATTTACAATTGAAATAAAATCTTTATTCTGAAAATACGGTTTTTGTTTACTCTGTTTGGAAGATTGGCCTGGTCCCTGAACTTTAAGTGACAAGATGGAACAATTCGACTTAATACATGTGCCTACAAACATAGATCTGGACACAGACATGTCCAGCAAAGGTTTCAACTCAGAAGACGAACAAACCTTAGAGCAAACATTAGAATAGCAGTATTTTCATGGGTAGGTTTATGACTGAACTACATCCTTCCCGAATTCATATGTTGAATCCCCACCCCACAGTGTGACTTGTACTTGGGCCTTTAAAGCAATAATAAAGGTTCAGTGAGGTCATGAGCGTGAGGCCCTAGTCCAACACGGCCAGTAGGAAGAGGAAGTGAGTGCACGGAGCAAAGACCATGGGAGGACACATCGAGAACGAAGCCATCCACAAGCCAAGGGAAGAAGCTACAGGAGAAACCAGCCCTGCCAGCACCTGGCTCTGGGACTTCCAGCTTCCAGAATTGTGAGAAAATACATTTCTGTTGTTGGATCCCCCAAGTCTGCCTCATTTTGTTACAGCAGCCCTAACAAACTAGGACAGTAGGTTAGCATCAACACAGGGAGGAGGGGAGAACTGGAAATGGAGAGTCTTTGGTTCTAGTACAGATGGAGAATACCTCTTTTGTGACCTGGAGCAAGTCCATGAATATCAGTGAAAGAAAAAACCTGGCCTAAGAGAACTCTGTTTATTCTTGCTCTTGTGTTGCTCTGTCCTATAATAATAATAATAATAATAATAATAATAATAACAATAATTTGTTTGAAGCATTCTATGAACATGTGATTTTTCTGCCAGTGCATTGGGACCCAAGGATGCTAAAACCATTGTGCCTTCCAGTTCTTCAAAGCTCCAAGGGAAAACTGCATCACTGTCCATCATAGTCTTTCAAGCGTATTGAAGAGAACAGATACTATTGATTTGATACTAGCAACTGCAACTCTGTAAGATCTCTTTACATTGTACTAGTCTCCATAGATCTGCAAAACAACTTTATTTACATGATTTAATTTGTTCCTTTCAACAACTGTACAGTGTTCCCATCATCTACCCTTCAAAGAACACTAAAAGATAAGAGTCTGAATATTGTCACGCCATGATTTTAAACTTCCTCAGCTCTCACCTACATGCACACATATACACATTCTCCCTCACATTAAATAAACATACTTGTGCATGATATATTTTGGAAAAAATATATTCACAGCAATGAGAGCTAACATTTTATGCACTGTAAACTTTGTTTAGCAATGTATATGCTCTGTCAGATCTTTGCATCCTCCCAATAATACTATGATGTAGAAAGGATCAACTTTATTTTAGGCAAGAGAAACCAATGCTTAACTGGAACAATTTGGAGAAACTTTAGTTAACAGAAGTCAGCAAAAGGGCCTGAACCCAGGGAGTCTGTTTATGAAACATGCATGCTTAATACTTTACGCAATTCTATTTCTCTGAAAATTTTCTAATGTCTACCCTGAACCACCTTTGGTTAGCATGTAGGGAAAAAACCTTCAAAACAATAAAAGTCAATTAATTCTATTCCAAAATTCACCTTTTCCCAAAAGAATGTTTAAGCAAAAGATTTTCCAAGCTTTCCCAGTTATCACTTAAGAATATATGAAATATGTGGCACATAGTTCTTTCTATAACCTCTACATACAAAGCCAAGGTCTCCAGCTCTGATTTCCAACAAAGCCTCAAGCTGACAGTCGCATTTAGCACTTGATCGCCACTCAAATAATGCAGGCTGTGCTGGAACTTTCAGTGAAACCAGCTCCAGAACTTGCCATGGAGAACAGAAAATACCTTTCTCTACCCGGTTTTATGCATGGCCAGCCAAGGTCATGTTTGGAGTTGAACTGACACTTGACCTTTTGTCCCTGGAGTGAGAGCTGCTTGCTCTGGCCATGGCTTCTCCAGAAGAAACACAATGTCCTCGCTGTGCAACGTGTCCCAAGTTAGTTTTCAGGCCGCTGGGGGACATTATCTGAGTCTGAGAAGGAGAAACTTGAGTAAATACAGTCACACCACCAAACAAAATGCCCCAATTCTTTGGAAAGAGTCATAAAATTATTTTAAATCTACACAGCAAATCTGCACAGTAAAGTCTTCTCACTTACCTGAAAATGCTGTTTCTCAGCCCTAGTGCCCTCGATTTTTAAAGTAATACTTGCACGTTCTTTTTTAAGAATCAAATATGAGAAAAGTAGTATCTTACCATGCATCATTCTGCTCTCAGTTTTCACTTTATTTAAGAAAGGATAGTTTTGGTTCCTTCACTCTCTTTTTAGTAGGCGTTTCAGGGGGCACAAAGGCATGTATTCAATCTGTCCTGTTGAAGCGTAGCTCCTTACCTCAGCATTTGTCAAAAGAATTGATGTTATGGGAATTCAGGATTAGGTAATGAAGTGCTATATCTTATGTTTACATTTTAATTCTTACAGACCTCTAAAACACAATTCAAATTTAGTCAATGGATGAACCAGCCCAGTTCTACCACCTACTCTGTGCGGACAACAAGAACAATACTTGTAACTTTTCTAAATGTAACTATGGTGGCTCAACTCAACTTTGAAGAACATAACTAAAGGGTTGGCCTCAGCTTTGGCCTATAGGACTGCTATTTCTTTATCTGAAGACTCTGGACAAATCACTTGTCCTCTCTCTGAACTTCAGATTTCTCTTATCTAAAGAGTCAGTGCAGGACTGTCTTTACAAAGCTAATGTGAGAATTAATCTGATGCTCATAAAAATTTCTATGTACACTAACCCCTTGAGATGGTAGAGCTTATGGGGTTTTTGGAATAAAGAGAAAATGGCCAACATTGCCACTGAGATGGCACCAAAGAGAACAAAATTCTCTTTGCTGATTAGCACAACTTTTGGAAAATACCTAATAAAGAATTACAAAGCACTTCTTGGCTTATAAATAGTTTTACAACTAATTATCACGTATGCAGGAAAGGGAGAATTGTTTTGAAGCCAAAACATTGGTAGGCTGCAAGCAAATAGGAATTTTGTTTTTTAAATAAAATATTAAATATTTACAAAAATTCTCTCAGCTCTAATACTGTACTTCACATTTGATATTATAGCAGTTGTAGAAAAGGCTGGTGAATATACTTTTGGAAAATTTAAAAAATTTTTCAAAGTTTGAAAAATGGAAGAAGACTAATCCATTCAAATCTATTGTTAGAAAAAGCAGCTGTTGACAATTTGATAAATTATTCATCCAAGAGTTTTAATAATCTAAAACAACTTTTCCACATATGTTGACAGGGGAAGAATTATCTAGCAAAAATGTGAAACAGGATAATTTTAGGATACTTCTAAAATTATTTAAAAACCTGTTCATCTTCTGAATCCTCGTTTGCTCTTAAACTAAAATTATTGAGCATTCTTATCAGGGTCTTGATGCAACTTTAAAAAATATTTGTTAAACATAAAAAAATTTAGCAGCAGATTTTAACACATATTACAGTGATCTTTTGTAACAGAAATAGAAAATCTGGAAGCACAGCAAAGTGGCATTATGACATTGCCTTAACTAAGGTTTTGGCAAAAAGAAAAGGCAGAGACTTGGTAGACACAGAACTGCACAGCCAAGGTCCTCTACAAGGAAAGACATTCTGTCAGCCCCTCCAGGGATTTCCTCAGCTGCAAAAGGCCACTGGGCCCCAGACTGCCCCCTTCACAGGCTGGCCCAGGTCCAACAACTAACTAATGGGAAGGGGTTATAAAGGCCGGGCCATTTCAACGCAACATGGAACAACTCTGACAGGTCAGTTAAGCTTTGGAGCTCCCTCTGGAGTTGACTGGGGTTACGAGAGGGTATCTATCACAGCTCGACTCTCTCTGGGCCCAATCCCACTTCCTACTCCTCCCATCCAAGGGTACTCCCTAATAAACATCCTGTACACTAAATTCCATCTTGTAATCTGCTTCACAAGCACACATTGTACAACACGCAGCAAATGGCAGAAGGTAAAAATTGCCTTCTCCATCATTCATTAACACAGAAAGCTCTAATTCAGTGCCAATCACATACAAATTGAATTATACTTTGCAAGAAATGACGTGGAGTCCCTATCCCAGGAGTTTCACACTCCAATGAGGAAGACTTTGAATGCATGGAAACTGTAAATCAAAATGAAATAAATACTATAAAGTCTCTATGAAAAGACCTTGAAAGAGTCTAAAGAATGTGTGAAAAGATCTCTAAAGATCTCTAAAGAATGAATGAACCTCAGGACATTATACTAAATGAAAGAAGCCTGACAAAAAAAAAAAAAGACTCCAATAGTATATGCTTCACTTATATGAAATGTCTGGAAAAGTCAAATCTATAGAGACAGAGGACATTAGTGGTACCCTGGGGCTGAGGATGGGAATGGGGATTGATTCTAAATGGTATTTGTGTCATTCTGGTCTTTCAGTGATGACAGTTGTATTTGAAAATGAGTTGTCCACTTAAAATGGGTGAATTTTATAGCATATAAATTATACTTTAATAAAATTGTTAAACATAAAAGGCATTTGACATTCCTTTTCTTCAATGCTATTTAGTGAGTCAGATGTCTTAGAAAAAATTGCTGAGTTCCTTTGTCCAAGTCCTCCATGTTATCAGATAAAAAACTTATTTTTTCCAAGGAATGACCTGATATAGACATGGTCTGGGGCATTCAACAAGAAAAATGTTAAGAATTATACATTAAATGTGAAATGCCCCTTTGCCATAAACTGTACATGGAACTCATACGCAGTCAGACCTCAGTGAGCAGAACTGACGGTAGTAACGTATCCAGACTTCAGAGCAGTCGCACTGTCTTCCCAGGCTAGCTCTTCAACAGAGACCACGATTCGTTCATTAATCTCAGTTGCCATTTTTTCAGCACCTCACTTAAGACCCAGACGTACAAAATAAAAAAGCTGTCTTCTTCATAAGGAAGTTTTAAATGAGAAAATTAAACCTGAAGTATTAATTTATCTCTCTAGCAATTATTCGGTATTGCCTGTGTGCTCATAATTTAAGTCCAATGGTAGTTCAAAGGGAGGAAGAATTCTTGTAGATTTAGTTGTCAGACATTTTGTTGCAGGACTTAGAAATAACTTCAGGGACGTGAGAATACATTTCCTTGCCTCAAAAAAAGAGTGTAAATATACCTAGAATGTGGCTTTATGTGATACATTCTCTCTCTCTCTCCCCTTCCACCTCTTTTTCTTTCCTTCTCTACCTATCTCATAGTGTCTGACAGACTATCATTTTATACCAATTTACTCCAAAATATTTACTAAACTCCTACTATTCAATGTATATGAGATACTGTCATTTTATACTGAAGGCTTAATAAGACATCTCTGACTCCAAGGAATTTCCATGTAATGATTTAACTTGAACCTAACACTGCTGGAGTATATTCCTAGAGAATGCATGTGTAATAGACCAATTTAAAATGCATGCCCATTGGCAAGTGATACATGATTTTTCACATTATCATATTTTAAGGAAAATTTCAAGTTATATGTATTCATGGCTATTTTTTACTAAGAAGGTATGTTGATTTTGTTTTGTATGGATTTAAACGTGATTTATATTTAACATCCGCATTGTATTTTTCATCTTCTCAAGGGTTTTAACAGCACTATTTTGCACAAGCCATTATTGTTTAATTCTGTTTTTCAGATGAAGAAACAAAGGCTCTAGGAATTAGTCTCAACCCTTTCCCCTGTCCGATGACTGTATTGCTCTCTTCACTGTTCCATATGTTCTCTGCCTTCTTCACTCTCAGCTGATGACATGAAAAATTTAAGCATCATTTAAGCAATTGGGAAAGAATGTCAACAGATTCCACCACCACATCGGCATGCTTTTCAGCCTCCGTGCTCATGAACTCAGCATCTCTGTGTTACGAGCGATGAACTACCCGTGGTCCTCCTTAGAGCAAACCCCTCCCCCCAGCTCTGCATGATTCCATTCCTTCCGGCCATCCCAAGAGCACTGTTCCCGGAATTGTTCCCTTACTTTTCCATGTGTCTCTCTCTACTGGCTCATTCCATTAGTATACAAACAGGCCACCATTTCTTCTATTATTAAAATGAAATTCTTCAACCAACTTCTCTTTCTAAATATTGCCCCATTTCTCTTCTTTCTTTTGCAGTAAAACTCACCAATATTCTGTTTATATTTTAGTATCTAATTTCTCTATTCCAATTCCCACTTTTTTGTTCTCACAACTCCTCCCAAACCATGGGTCAAGGTCACCCATGACTTCATACTGCTAAATCAACAATTGAGTCTTAGTTCACAGCCTACTTGATGTTTTGTATTGTACACAGTTGATGAACTGTTGCTCTTCCTTGAAGCATTTTACTTAGTGGAATATAAAGAATGCACACTAGTTAAGTTTCTTCCAGCTTCCCTGGTTGTTTCTTCTGTGCTTCCTTTGCCCGATCCTTCTTGACCTCTCACACAGAGTGTTCCAGGGTTTGGCACACTTCATTCCCTGGTCTTACCTTAAAGCTACTGTTTTAATACCAAGCTTGGGATCCTGCAAACCACAGCTCTCCTTTACTAAGGGGCCCCATTTAGGTTCTGCTGATAGGGAACTCAGGGGGTCAACTTGAAGATTAGAAGAAGAGAGAGAAGAGACTTGAATGGCAGTGGCCTAGCATCCTGAAAAAGATAGCTGATTCCAATCACAGCAATTTTCCCAGATGGTGGGCCTTTCCTTGTCGATATTACCAGAATCAGCTGTCTCTGAAACACCAGCATGTAATGCCACCTCCTCAGTGGTCTGAGCTGTATGGGTCTCTCTTCTACACCTTTACATTTCAGTAATTCCAGCCTCTTCCTTTTTTCCCCCAGCCCATGAATGGTAACTGCTTCCTCCAGCGACATCTTTCTACTGTGTTTTAAGTTCTCTAATATGTAGTTAACATCACTGCATAGTGTATCCTCCAGTTAAGATAATAGTTGTGGTTTCTGGTTCTTGATTGTACCCTGACGAATATCATGATCTGATCAAGCCACATTGCTCAAAACACTACCTTCTTACTGATGATTTCCAGACCTTTCTTCTAAATTCCATGCATATCAGGTTAAATGATACAAAATTGGCATTCTGTGCAGTTATACGTGATTGAATATCAGCAATTGCATATGGTTCAACACAAATATAAAACTAGGCACTTCAAATCTAACCATTCCATAATAGAATTTCTCTCCATCAACTTTTTTTCAGTGTTTATTTTTTTTATTT
This sequence comes from Tonatia bakeri, assembly GCA_004024845.1. Taxonomy (NCBI): domain Eukaryota; kingdom Metazoa; phylum Chordata; class Mammalia; order Chiroptera; family Phyllostomidae; genus Tonatia; species Tonatia bakeri. The sequence goes on from PVIA01001510.1 coordinate 58,836, forward strand.
TTGTTCTGAATCATCCCCCATCAACTTTTTGCCTCAGTTAGATGGTACGTTCACACGTTTTGGTTGCTCAGGCTGAAAACCTTGAAGTCGTCCTCACCTCTTCTCTGTCTACACCATAAATTCAGTGTGTAAGCAAACACACAATGACCCTGATCTCGGAATACATGCCGAATCTGGTCACTTATCACCACCTCCACCACAAGCCCAGACTGAGCCGCCATCAACTTTCATCCTGTTTATTGGGAAAGCCCCTTGACTGACCTTCCTGTGTCTCTGCCTACAGCCTCTCTCATCCAAGGAGCCAGAATGTTCCTTTTCAATCAATCTCTCCCCTCTGCTCAAAACCTTCTACTGGCTTTTATTTTACTCAGAACAAAACCTGCACCACCAGTGACCTCCCAGATGTGACTTGAACCTGCCAGGCACACTCCTACTTTACAGCCATCATGCTAGCAGAAGGAGATGTTCTTCCTACAGAGATCTTCCAGGATGATTTCCTCACTTCTTTCAAGACGTTGGAAATATCACCTTCTCAGGGCAGCCATGGTATCCAAACCTTGGTATCTCATTTACCCTTGCTTTGTTTTTTTAGGTTGTATGCTTGTTTATTTTTCTCCCTGCAACTAATACTTCCGCCAGAGAACAGCACAGGCCAGACAATGACACACATGGCTTCCTCTCCCATTGGTGAGTACTTAGTCATATGAACACACCTAATTGCTAGGGCACCTGGGACATGCAGTCCAGCTGTGTGCCCAGGAAGATAGGAAATAGAACTCTGGTAGACAGCTAAGTGACAGTGCCACAACAGCTAGCTAGTTTCCCAAGTTTGTTGTTCAATATTTGTTTCCCTTACTAAAATGTGATCTCCATGAGGGTGGGGGATTTTGTAGAGTATGTTTATTGAGTTATCTCATGAACCTAGACGAGAGTAGTGACTGACCCAGAGTAGTCACTCAAAAATATTTGTGTAATAGATGAATGAATACCAGATGTTGTGTGGAATAAAAAAGAAAGAGGAAGGATAATCCATAAACTTGGAGCATCTGTTCTCTTTTTGGGGAGAACAAAACATTCCTATTAATATACAAATAAAAAGATAAAACCCATGAGTTGACAAGTGGTAATGGGGCATACTGTATACATAAGTGTTGAGAGAATTCATACCAAGGGAAAGGGCCAGCTTTGGTTTAGGTCAGAAAAGGGATGTTGGATTTGGTTTAGATTAGCTGAAAACTATAAATGCCATCCTGCGGTTTTCAAATTGATCCCAGGAACTCCAAAGCTCTTAGGAGCTATTTTATAAGTTCTTAAAATAACAAAATATTTCTATAAAAATGTATTTAAAAGCTTCTCTTTTAAGTGATTGTTATGCAAGGAACAGTGTTAAATGAATACATGGTTTAATCTTAAAATAATCCTATAAAATTGATACATTTACTTACGTTTTACCTAAGGATTTGAGAAAATAGGACTTTTGATTTCAACAATAAAGTTCTAGAATTTTCTCCAGGAGAATTTCTGAGGATTTTTTTGCTAGATATCTCACTGCTTTTGTTGCTATTATAAATGAAATCTTTTTGTACTTTAGTTTCATTTTTAATTCATGTGACTAAAAGGCATGTAGGTATTCTACATGTATGTATCAATCTTGTATCCAGAAACCCTTTAAACAAATTTATGTATCATATTAATTTGGCAATATATTCTCTAACATAATGCAGATGTTCATAATATCACAAAAAATAACATTTTTGTCTCTTTCTAGCCAATTCTTACATTCTATTTCAGGGTCTTTTCATTTAAGATATATGATGAGGATATTCTGTAAAAATATTTAATATGAATGAGAAGAGCTGGCTGGCATCCTTGATTAGTTCCTGAATGTTAAGGAATAAGTTTAAGATGCTTAGCGTTGTGCAGATTGGCTTGATCATGTTAATCTCCTTTCCCTTTTGCAATTTTTAAAGTGGTTTCATAGTTGTCGCTTTTACTCAGGACTGAATAGTAAAATTTCATCCATTGTTTTTACTGTAACTATTAAATTGATTTCATATTTTCCTCTTTATGTGTCAACATAGCAAGCTGTACCCAAACCATTATTCCAGATCTATTCCACCAAGAGAAATTGGATTTTGTTCAGGTAAAGGGAGATTATGCCGTTCATGAGCTGGACAGTTCTCCAGCTCCTAGGATGAATTTCAATTAGTCTTAAACAAAGTATAGTAATTCAATTTCCTCTCTCAGTGGTTGGTTTAAACATGCATGAATGATATGACCCTGGCCAATGACATATGAGTGTATTCTGCTTGGGGGACTGGCACAAGAACATGGCAGGGACTCATGCTTTCTTAAAAAAGATAGTTTTGAATATTTTAGGTACTTTTACTACTGTCTTGCAGTTATGCAAGGAATCATCCACACACTGGACAGTTCAGTGAGGAAAGTGAGTGGAACCTGCCTGTTGGATAACATGGTGGTGCTCTGGAATTAACCCCAAACACATCCCACCCCTGGGCTTCCTGTCTGTGGAATAATGATAATGATTTTTTGTTGCCTTCTCTCTAACTTGAAGCCAAAGGCATGCTAACATAGGGTGAATTACCCTTGTAAGTTTCCCAATGGTGAAACGTTCTCGTGTCCTACAGCACCCCCTACCTGATCCTGGTACATTATTTATTTCCTATCATCCAGGACTCAGACTGGCCAAATTTTCCGTAGACATTTGTATCTACAATCAGTAGTGAGACTGTGCTATAATTTCTCTTTTTTATACTGCCAATGTTCAAAGTCATAATAGCATCATAAAATGAGATGGAAAAATCTCCTGCTTGCTTGAGTTTTTTGACATTTATATCAAACTTGAGTTGCTTATTCCTTGAGTATCTGCTGTAACTTGGCTCACTGTCCACGGCTTCCATTCCTTTGATCTGTTATGGTAGTTTGCTTGTATATTTGTCTGTGCACCTTTTGCAGGAGGAGGGATAGATGCAGTTTTGACTACCAGTTTATTTTTTAAAGAGTGGCAAGACATTGGACTTCCTGCATTCTAAATCACATGTGGTAATATATGTTTTAATTTTTTTAAGAAAAGTATTGATTTCTTCCAAATTCCAAGTGTGTTGGCATATAATTCTTTAGGATACATTCATAATATTGAAACATTTCTACATTTCCTCTTGAAATGCTCTTTACATTACTAATATTTTTCTTTTCTTTTTCCTACATCACTCTTGTCAGACATTTGTATATTTTACCCAAATTTTATCCATATTTTATCCATATTTTAACAGCACCCACTTTGAGCTGTGCTGATCCTCTCTGTTGTTTCTTTGTATCTATTTTATTAATTTTGACTTTTACTTTTATTTCTTTTTTCCTTTTTCCAGAGTGTTGCTCTGTTATTTTTTCACTTGGATTCTTAGATAATTGTTTTTTCAATCTTCTTTTCTACTACACAGAGACTCTAAATCTCTGCTTGAATAGAGATTTGGCTGTACCCAGCTCAATTTGATATGTGATGCTTACATTTACAGTCCTTTCTAAATATTTTCCAACTTCCACGATGATGTCTAGTGTAACCAGGATGCCATTCAGAAGTTTGATGTGTTGTTGTCGTTAACATTGGAGCAAGCCAGCCAATGGCAGTCAGGATTTAGGCCCAGGTGTGTCGGCCCACAGTCTGTGTCCCTAACCATCAGACAACATTTCCTTTCTACTGTCCTGAGTTTGCCCTCCCTCTTTATCTACAGAACATTGGACTCTCCATTCCTTCCCTCAGGATGAGGTTTGCGTATATTTTTTCATTGTAATTTATCCAGCACTTCCATATGTGTACAGTGGGAGAAAGGTTCCTGTTAACTCAGTCAGTATGTAGTAGAAACTAACTTTCCCCAACTTGTATTTCACATTAATTTTTCTATGACAAGCAGAACTTACTACAATTCTAGATAATCAAATATTGTTAAAAAGCTTCTAATGCTCTTGTCCTGAGATAAATTGGGTGGACTTCGTGGAAATATAGTGGAAAACTTGAGGACATGGATTCTAAAATTCCATTTTTATTAGGTTGTCTTGGAATCTAGAAATCTAGGTGAGTTTCCTGTAGGTTGATGTTCATAGCTACTTAATGTAGTGTGGCTGAAAGTCTAAAAGGAAAGATGATGGTCCAGATAAGTGTGCGTAGGCCAAAGCCAAGTGTATGGGTCAAGTCCAATTGAGCAGATCTACCAGCTTTTAAAATGTATCCATAAACCAATTTCAGATGAACATTCTTTTCCTGCAGAAAATTAAAAACACATCCACAGACCATCCCCTTTCCCTCCAGAATTTCTCTGTTAAGCAAGCACTCCAAAGACTTTTCTTTCCCTATTTTATTTCTAGGGAATCTGAAGCTCAGTATCTGAGGTCCATCCCCCAATGAATAATCCAGGGTGCTATTTAAAATATACCTTATTGTACAGGAAGTATCACTCCAATACTGGATTTTCTTTATGAAGTAAGACATTCTTCAGAAATGTAAAGAAATGACATATGCAAAGAAACGGCATATTTTGGGAGTAAAATTTGAGCCTCCTTTGGGTTTTATTCCTTTTTCAAGTGTGGTACAGATCCAGAGCAGGGCTAGGAAAATGTCACATTCTTTCATCTCAGTCTGTACCATATCTTTATGTAAGTAGTTTTAAATGACATTGTTGGAAGCCACACAGACAGAGTGTAGAACATTGGGTATATATTTTGCCTCTTAAATTTTTTTATTTTATTTTTACTGTGAGGAGGCTATCTTCAGCTATGAAGCTGAGCACTTACATAGTCTTAGAGGAAGTAACATAATGGCTTAAAGTCATTTTCAGTATAGTAGAACTTAATTTATTTGACCTAAAAATAATTAGAAAATTTGACAAATACAGTGTTCAGCCTGGTGTTTCTTATCCCCTCTACATCAGGAATAATTTTACTGAGTGACTTAAAGATGCATACCACATATGGGGACAACATTTTAAATCTATAGGGAAGCACAATACTTTCAGATGTTTAATATATACATAATCAATGCTCTAGCTATAAATGTCCATCCAAAATGCACTCCTTTAGAACTACAGTGGTCTAGATTTAATTCAGTGGCTAAGCACTGAAGCAAGTAATTGAGAATGTTTGAACTCTATCATTCTTTAGATGGCCTATGAATTTAAACTGACTGTAAGTCAATTATTATATTAATACAATATAAACTTATAATACAATATAAACATAAACTCACAAGCTTACATGGTATTAATTGACATTGCTATACACCTGCTGTCCAATTGCTTTAAGAAATGGCTATCCACTAATTTCTTGTTATAACTCAAAAACTCATTGTGGGGAAGTTGAAGAAAGCTTGGGCCCTTACCCATTATCTTCCTCCAGGCTCTCTCAGTCTCTACACAGAATTCAGAATCAATACCTAATTAGATCTAGTCAAGTCAGCGAAGCAGCTAACATCATTTCTGCCTTCCTGCATCAGAATGATTCTAAATGCTCTGCGAAAAAAATAAGTCATCATCTTCTTCATTACTTAAAGGATCTGTTCACAAAAAAATCAATATATATTACTAAAAGCTTTACACTCATTTATCTTTTAATTACCTCTGGAATGTGTAAATACTCTTAAAACAATATCTCAATGCTTTGCTCAATGTATATGTGTCTGCTAAATGTCAAATGACTCTATTTTTGGCAGGGATCTTTGGATTTTCAGAAGAATCTCACATAAAGGACAATTTTAAAATATGAACCATTTGCAGCCTTCGCAAGAAATTTTACAAACCACAGATCTGCTGGGATCCAAGGGCGAGGTTTTATGACATAAGAAAATAGCAAAGCTCCTCATGCTAGTAGAGTATTTGGACTCCCAGCTCATGCCAGGTGGCGCAGAACAAATGAAACAAGACTGTTGACGAGAGAAAGATTATTGTACTAGGAGAACTGCTGTACCTCAACATGGTAGGTTTAGTCTGTTCTATAATATTAGTAATGTCTGTGTTTCAGTCAGAATGAATCATATGTTTATATCTTTAACCAGTCTTTCAGGGATTACAGAAGAAACAGTTGGTGGATATGTTTATTGATCTGATTCTGACTCATTGGGGAATCTATTTATAAGACAATTGAGAAAAAAAATCTCAGTCCCTGACATCAAAGCGTATCAGTATGCCCCTTTGTGTTCTAATCATTTGTGTGACTGTCTTCTCTGAGTTAAATATTTAAAATGAAGTAACTATATTTTTAACTTAATAAATTCCTCCCCCTTTAAAATATCCTTCTCTGTTCCCCTTTTTTATTGGATTTAATGCTCATAACTAAAGAAGAAACTTATGATACTTGTACACACACCCCTGGTGGTACTGCAAAATGAGAAAAACCCAACTCAACACACTCATCTAGCCAAAATAAGGGTTGCAATTTGCTGGAAAATGTACATTTCAATGCATGAATAGGGTTGATTTTATGTGACATTTTTAGCATGACCACAGTCATGGGTAGATAAAGTTATAGAACTGTGGGAGGGGAATGAACATGGGGAAAACACCCTATTTTTTGTATTACATACCATGACACAAAAAAAAATCAGTATGTTATATTTCCCCACGGAAGAGCCGGAGCATCAACCTGCATTATCCCATGAACTACTACTCCCACCAGACAAGGCAGTGGTGGGCAGGGCCAAACTATTTGTTTTAGTGAACAAGTCCCCCTTGTTCTGTGCATAAAGAAAGGGAAAAAAGCTACAACTATGAATCAGTGCATAATATCCACCTCCAACAATTGATAGATTTGGAAATCCTTGTTGTTTAAAACCATAACAATGAAGAAGATAGAGAAGAAATCATATAAAGCAACATCACATGTTAAGAGGTATTGAAGTAAGTAAGATCAGTTTGGTAATTGTGATAAACAACAACAACAACAACAACAAGGGAGAAAGACAGAACTGCCCTGTCTCCTGCTGCACACGGAGCTCCAGATGTTAAAGGACAGAGCAATGCGGAGCAGCAGAGTGGTACAGCAGCTGTGGGCCCGGACCCCAGACGTATGCCCTCTGTCATGTTCTAGCCGTGTGACCTTGGCTGAGTTGGGCAGCCTCTCTAATTCTTCTTGTCTTAAACTTAAGGTGGGGTAGTGCTAGTATCAGGGATCTCCTCCCCTGCTTCACTCCTCAACATACCAAGCACCCCCTGTTCACGGCTGTTCATGCTTCACCCCCATGTTTATTTAAGTCCTACATCCCATATTCTGAATTATTTTCAATGACAGCATTATACATTTATTTTCATTGCCTGCTTCCTCCACTAGAACAGAAGGTCCACATGGACACAGATTTGCTGTATTCACTGCCAGAGTATCCCTGGTGTGCATGGAAAATATTTTCAGAATAAATGAATAAAAGGCTAACAGATGAATGAATGAATGAATGAATGAATGAATATTAGTGTTGTGGAAGAGAAAAGAGTAACTTCATTCAAGCCTACAGAAGTGAAACCAGACAGACTATGTAGACTGGGTTAAGAAATTTAGCCTTCATCCCTCCCAAAAGGAAGGATGACAGTCTCCAAGGGTTGTGAAGATTCAGTAACAGAGGGAGAGGGAAAACAATTCATCCCAGAATTGATAATATTTTTACTCTGTTAATATCAAATACCATTGTATTATTAAAAAATGGCTCAATTGACTTGTTGCCCAACTGGGATCACCATTCTGGTGTTTATGGAGGATGCCACTTCCCTTTTCAAAAACCTTAAAGTTTTGTAAGACAATGGAGTGTGGAACCTTCAGGTCATTTGCCTCTCAAAACTGTTGCTCATACCCAACCTTCTAGAGCAGTTCACTGGAGTGATAGTTTTATAAAATCTGACCCCCAAGGAGCCTGAAATCTGATGTGTTGTGGTCAGTTACAATAAGAAGGGTTTTTCAGACAAGAACAGACTTTCATTTTATTCTCTTTCTTGATAAGAAAGGGACTCCAGTAGCTTGAGTAACTGTACCAGCTTTCATGCGTGGCTCATTTACTAAGTGTCAGCACTGTGTTAAGAATTTATAAATAGTACTGGATCCGTGAACATAATCCTCACCAAGGCCCTATGAGATAAGCACCGTTTTCATCACTGTTTTATAGAAGGAGAAACTGAAGGCCAGAGAGTGTCAATGAAAAACTTGCCCACAGTGCCACTGTGAGGAGCAGAGCCAGGTTTTGAAGGCAGGCTGTTGGGTTCTAGAGCTTGCACTGGTGAGCCCTGTTACTCTGTTCTCTTCTCCAAGAAAAGTGAGAATCAGAGATGTTAAGCAAACTGTCAAAGTCACACAGCTGTGAAGAGATCCAGTCTGAAGCTAAGCCAGAGTAGGCACCAACCAAGCCCATGCTACCAAACTGCATCCTGGCAATTCCTCTTTGTTCTTTATTAATCTTCAGTGATTTAGATGCATTGATAATCCCTCCCCACTTTAATACAAGTCAGGATGTATAGCCTCCCAGAGTTGTATGAAGTGAGATTCAGTCTACAGAGGCACCCTGGGGTCAGAAGGTTATGGATAAACTTTTGGTTTACATAATCTACAAAGATTTCAAGTTTTCATTCTCTCACACACGATATACTGCTTGCAAAGACATTTGCAAGTGACTGCACCACTTGTAAACACTCATTATCGGTTCTTCTTAAAGTGGCATTTCTGCCTTGAATATAAGCACTGCAGTTAATCCTCAGAACTCCTCTCTACAATGTGAGAAAGGAGAGGAAAACGTCAATGTTGAGTGGCAGAATATGAACTTGAGTGGTTCTTTTACTTCACGAATGAGGAAATTCAGACCTTTGAGAGATATACTTAAATGAGCTATACCGTAATAGCATTTCTGACTTTTAAGGATCTAGGACAAGATGTTCATCTGGAACTTACTTATGAAAAGAAAAAAGACACAAGGATCCCGTTCCTTCAAGAAAGCACTTAATGCGAGAATTGGCTCAAAAACAGGATAAGCATGGTTCTCTCTTTTGAAGCCAACAGAAATGGCTTACAATGTTAGTATCAGCTTCTCAGACACATGTGTTTCAGCTTGCTTCACCAGGCCCCATCTGGTCCTTATTGCTATAAGGTATATGCAGTTGCTACTGTTAAGCATCCTGGAGTTGTGAAAAGCAAAACAGTTATAAACCCAACAAGCAAGGATTCTGGTCAGTTTTACATCTCGTTTTGATAGAACTTTCTAGTTCCCATCAAGAGTTACTAAGCCATTATTAAACCAAGCCAATGCTTCATCAGAACATTTCCCAGCCATATGTTAATAATTAAGAATGGATCTTCTTGTTGCACACAAGTGCCATGACCTCATCGCTGTCCTAAATAGAATTTTCTCTCCTTTTTTGATGAGAATAGTGCCAAGTATCTTGGTCCAGCAGATAACTTTTTTTTTACTTGACAACACAGACAACTCTCTATTTCACAGAGTTTTATTAAGATTCACAAAACTTTCCTACATGGAGCCACCACTGGACCTCAAAGCCAAGATACCGTATTATATATTGAGTTAGAGAGAATGTCTAATCAAGAGTTGTCAACTTCTCATGTGTCGGTTCTTCCCATGATGTTCCAAATAACTGTGGCAGGCTCAGGTAACTGACAGGAGGAACACAAGGAGGTGCCATTTGTGCACATAAGGACATGCTTTACTTTCTTGCAAAAGGGTCTTTCCACACTCTGAAAAAGAGGAATGCAAGCAAGGGAGCTGAGCTCTGCTCTTTCCTTTCAGAAAAATCTGGAATTGGGTGCTGTCTTTTAAGGAATGGGCATTCCATCAACCCTAATCACTGTTGGAAATGATTCTGTTGGAACTAGTGGGTAATTCAATACTGCATTCCTCCCCAGACCACCAGTTCAGAATTGGCTCCACGAGAAAGAATTCTGAGTCATTATCTATGGCATGTACCTGCCAGGATGAGATAGGCTGGGGGAATGGACCAGTTTCTCCATATAGGGTGCAGAGCCATGAGTCAAATGTCATTAGTGTCAACACTTTATACTCATCCCCTCCCCTCCACCTCCCACTGCCCTCAGCAGCACCAAAGCCCAGAAATGATTGAGATAAAGACTAAATCATTATTTTTGTTCCATGTGTGGTCCTATCTTTCAGAGATATATTCAAGTCCAAGAAAATGAGTATTAACATTTAATATTCATATGTAAATCCCAAGAACTTACTTCTGCCAAGTCAGTGTATTGGTACATACAAGGTCAGATGGTTAGATCTCTGAATCTTTAGAGAGTCTAAGACTGGAAAATTTTACAGTGCCACCCACACACATATCAATCAAAATCAAAACAGACAAAACTGTCAAACATGCATAAGAAGTTTAACAAAATACAAAACTGAAAACTTTATAAATATCTGTTAAATGTTCTTCTAATTTGTGGGGAGCTTCTACTTTGCTGATACCCCAAATACGTACCTAGACTGCATACTGGATATGAAAGCAGAAGATGAGAAACTCAGCGTATTGAAAAAATTCTGAATACAGAGTCCAGAAACCTGTGTTCAAGGTTTGATTGAGTTAGGAGCTAGGGACCTTGGTCAAGTCAAAGAACTCTGTGGCTTCTCTGTATTCTCATTCCTAAACTAGTGATAATGTTTCCTCCTTGAGATGTAGGAAGGATGATGTAACCTGCCATAAGGGCACATCTTTGTAAATGATACAGCACCACACATATGTGAGGTCTTAATATGTTATATAGAATTTAGGTCCTCTATATCTGATTTGGCAAAAATTTAAAGAGGATTTTTTTCCATGTTTTCCAGTTTAAGTATAAAATTAAAAACACTGTTTAGATATTTTTTCAGTAAACTTTTGTTAGATTCATTTTAATATATATTTAAGGTAATATTAATATTATTCATTAATATATGTACATTTAATATATACTCTTATGATAAATACTGAGAGTTTCCATGTGTCAGGAAGAATTCTCAGTACAATTACTTATGCTAACTTATGTGACTCTCATCACAACCCAACAAGGTACATATTATTATTATATCCATTTTTTAATATGAGGGAATCAAATTTCAGGGGTGAATCTAAGATTGTACAGCTAATAAATGGGATTTAAACTGAAGCTACTTGCTTCAGAATATATGCAAATTACTCAATTAGGTTGACTTCCCAAGTGTTAATTTTGAAAGAAAGGGGGTCAGGTCAAGGAGGCCATGCTATTTTTATTTTTATTTTAATGTTTTTATTAATTTACTTGATTTTGCATTATATTAGGAATCAAGACTACACAGTCATGTTGCTCTCTCTAGTGGGGGAGACAGACAAGAAATAAGAAAGCAAATAAGCAAGAAAACAGGGAAGAGTTCTGTGCCACCAGAAAAATGAGCCTGGATTATATAGGAGAGAGTGCTTGTTTAGTTGGGGAAGATGTCTTCAAGAAAATGATATTTGAACCAAGATTGGAATGTCAAGAACAATTCCACCACATGAAGACCTGAGTAGTCCAGGCAGAGTGAACTGCAAGGGCAAAGACCCTGAGCAGCAAATGAGTTTGGGAAATATTCCCCAAGGTAAGTAGAAGCAGGTGGTTGCCATAGATTGGATGTCTGTGTCCCTGACAAAATTCATATGTTGCAAACTTAATCCCCAGTGTGATGGCATTTTGGCATGAGGCTTTGGGGAGGTGACAAGGTTGTGAGGGCAGAGTCCTCACGAATGGAATGGTGCCCTTTTAAAAGAGACCCCACTGAGTCCCCTTGCCTCTTCCATCATGTCAGGTTACAGCGAGGAGATGCTCTGTGTGACAAAGTTGGTCTTCACCAGACACTAAATCTGCCTGGACTTTGACTGCACTGCCCATGCTCCAGAACTGTGAGGAATAAAATTCTGTACTTTATACATCATCCAGTTTGCGATGTTTTCTTACAGCAACCTGAATGGACCAAGATCGTTGGTAAAGAAAGAAAATTGAGGAACACAAGCAAGAAGTGCAATGTTTTTAAGGAACAAAGATGACCAGTATAATAGGAGAGTAAGGAAGAGAGGCGCTGCAGGGGCAGGTTGAGGCAGACAAAGCAGGTCTTTGAAAGCCAAGCTCAGCACTGAAGGTCAATGGACAGCCAAAGTAATGCTTTCAGCAGCTGTGTGATGTGATCACATATGTCCGATGACAGGTTTTGGAACTTATTTTGTCTGCCAACCAGATAAACAAATAGAAATCATAAGAATGAAAGAAAAGAGAGTAGTCAGAAGACTTTTGCAAATAGCACAGGCGAGAGATGGTTTCCTTGACTAAGGTGGTGGTGATGGAAATAGTGAAACGGGGATAGATCTGAGATATATTTTGGATGTAAAACTGACAAGACTTGGCAGAAGTGAGGAAGAAGGATCTAAGTTTCTAGTTTTTCTTACAGAATAAATATCTCATTCTAAAAATGTAATAAGTTGTGTTGAAAATGATGAGTTTTACTGTGGACCATTAAAGTAAAAAAATGCATATTAGTAAAGGATAAAAACTTTAAAAACTGAACAAAGATTCAATAAGTATTTATTGAATGATTAAACTAACTTCTCTCCACTTTTCTGACCGTGGATCATTATCAGTCACTTATATGCACATATATGACACTGGAAATGTTATGAACTGAATGTTTATGTCCCCTGCCCCAAATTTGTATATTGAAGACTTAAGGCCCAGTTTGATGGTATTTGGGGATAGGGCCTTTGGAAGGTAGTAACAGTTAGATGAGGTCTTGAGGGTAGGCCCTCACAACAGGATTAGTTCCCTAAAGTGAAGAGGCATGGAGGCACCAGAGAGTGTTAGAGCCCTCCCCACCCTCTCTGCGTGCAAACACACACACACACACACACACACACACAAGAGCTTGCATGAGCACTCAGAGTGAGGACAGCTGCCTACAAGCCAAGGGAAGAGAGCTCAGAACAAAACCTATCTTTCTGGCCCCTTGATCTTGGAATTCCAGCTTCCAGAACCATAATAAATAAATGTTTATTGACTAAGCTACCCAGTCTACACTATTTGGTTATGACAGCCCATGCCTACGAAGACCCAAAGTTTACTGGTGAAGTGGCATTTAATAAATTGAAAACTCCTAGATTCAATTTCAGCTCCGTTTCATCCCCAGATGACATCATTAGTGAAATCATGTGAAACCCATGGAAGTATTTCTGCATCCTCTGAACACGGCAATACTCAGGAAATTCCTACTCTCAACCCAGGGCTTCCTATTCTGGAAGTGTCAGAACAAACTTAGTGTCTGAGATAGAAAAGGAGAAAGAGACAGATATTCACCCCAATCCATCAAACTCAGTTTACCCAGACAAATTCAAAGGCAGTTTAGCTATCAAATACACTCCCATATTGATTACATCTACTGGGTCAGCAGACCAGACTAAGTAAGCATCTGCATCTTCCCAGTGCTGTTTACTGGTTAGAGATTACTCAATTGAACGAGAAAACCTTTCCAGTAGAAGAGCAGTCAGCAAACTTTTCCTGTAAAGGACCATGTAGTAAATATCTTCAACTTTGCAGACCAAACGGCCTTTGTCGCAACTATTCAGTTCTGGCTTCTGTAGAGAGAACCAGCCAGAGAAGTAAAGGGATGGATGTATCTATGTTCCAACAGGACTTTATCCCCAAAACAGGCAGAGAGTCAGATCTGGCCCATAAATTATAGTTTTCCATCTCTTGCTATACATAATAGAACATTATTTTGGTCACATATTATGTTTTCAGATAATCCACAGTTCCTTTATACACATCACCTATACATAGGGCAAAAGCTGAAATCATACATGGCTTTGCAATCATTACATGTTATAGATATTAATATAAAGATGTGGCTGTCTGTTAATATTACTCCTAGTATCATTCACCATTCGTCTGGTAAAAGACCTCCAGTGTGCCTTTGGGAAACCACTCCCTCCCCTCCACAGATCCTGGTGTAGCTCTCACAGTTTGCCTTCCAATACTCTGTGAGTGGCCTACTCTGTGAGAGAACTGTTCCCTTCTACTAGAAAAAAAAAATAGCTCAAGGATAAGACCAAGTCACAAAACTTTAAAACATTGTGTATGCCTACTGGGAGAGATAACTTTGTTGTTCTAAAATGCGAGGGAGGCTGCAAAGATGACATAACGTGGGACTTAAACATCATCTTCCATGGCTGCCTGAATGAAGTCATCCCTAGTATCAGTGAATAAGATCAAGGAAATAAAAGAACAGAAAGAACACCCAGCATCACAAAGACAGAATCTGAGGCCTAGGATCAAGCCTTCCGTTACCAAGCAATGATAAACTTTTCTTTTTAGTATCTATTAGAAAGTGATTTTTTTTAATACTTGGGAACAAAGGGGTTTGGAAAAAATAAAATTTCATAGTAGGTATGACCAAATCCCAATGAAATCAGACAGTTTCAAAAAGTAAGGCATGCATTATCATAATTGGACCATTGGCTGACTTGACTAAAAAGGAAATAAGTAATTAGGGGGCATAGGCTTGTCAGAAAAATTACACAATGCCAGGCTACTTGGAAAAGCTTCAGTCTGTTGTGACATTGTATTTGAATTAGTATTTTAAAAGTGCAGAATACTTCATAGACAGGATGGATGACAGGTAAATGGATTATTCCCTAGTGTAGTCTAACTCTATGGACAGGTGGAGGATGAAGGCTGTTGAAGTATTAAGGAATACATACATAAAGAAAAATAGGAGTGCAAATACACTTGAAGAATAAAGATGGTCCACAGATGTGAAAGGCTTCAATGTAGCTTGATTGACTTTTGGGACAGGTCTAAGAGAAGAATTTTTAAATCAGCAGGGGAAGATGATCAGCGCAGGAAGCAGAGAAAATGAGAGTTGCAGGGGAAATTGTCAGCTTCCACGCAAGCAGAGCACCGAGGGAAGGAAGGTTTAATGTTGTATTCTCCATGGCCTGGTCCTTTCAGCAAGCTTTGCCAATACTGAGAGGATGATATAGCTCAATAGTCAGTGCAAATCCACCCTTTTTATGAGATTATACAATGAGACGAAGCCTAAAGCCACTATGCATTCAGCCCATCTAATTAATTCCATTTAACCACACATAATTTTGGGGGTGTGGGTATTCAACTTACTAGGGATGAAACTGAGGGTCCTTATGATTTTCATTAAATGTAGTTTTAAATCCTAGTGCTAGAAATAATAGCTCACTCTCTCTGTCTATTGTCCTCAGAGACCTAGCATTTCCCCCAGATAATCAGCAGCCCCAAAGGCAGCAGATGAGGGTATCCTGGACCTGACTAAGCTAAAGGTAACAGTTTGACCTAAGTTATGTTTCAGCTCCTGAGCCCTAAGGCGGAGCCACCCCCTAGCTATTTTCCCTTGAGACCAGACAGAGGAATCCTGCCTCAGGGCTGTCCTCAGGGCCTGAAGACATGATTCATCTCACCCTTAAGTCATCTCCAACCAATCAGCTCCCAGCATGAGCCTGAACCCCTAACCTGGTGTCTTCTTTTTTTATTCTATGGGATCTGTAACCTACACGCCATTGGGAAGTTCAAGCTTTTGAGCATTAGCTTCCCATTCTCCTGGTGGCACCTTTTGTAATAAAATAGCCGATATTTCTCCACCGCAATTCTTGGTGTCTAGTATCTGGCTCTGCCAGTGCTGGGTGAACAAACCCTTCCTGTCCTGTAACAAGAAGACTTCAAAGCATGTCATATTACTGTGAGAAGAACTTTACCAAAAGAGAGAGAGATTTCTGATTAGTAGTCTTTGAGTATTCAATTTCCAGGGACAGTGATTTTCCGCTATAAACTGATGAATGGAAATTTTGATTGTATGAATTAAGAGAATGAGTTTGGCCAATATCAGCCTGCTCCTGAAAAGTGAAACTATTCTCAGTGAGCTCACAAAGTCTTATTTCTGAGGCTCTGGATAGGAATAAGATCCAAATTGTGAAACATGGTAAATCCTCTAAGCCAATACATATCTTCCTTATACAGGAAGGAGGGAGGGGAATTTCAGAGGAAAATGGGAAGGGTTTATAGGAACAAGTATAAAGGACACATGAACAAAAATTGGGGGGGTGGAAATGGGAGGGAGGTGGGGAGGGATGGGTGGGTAGACTGGGATGGGAGTAAAGGACAGAAAATTGTACTTGAACAATGATTAAAATAAAAAGTAAAAAAATTCTTGATGAACTAAAAAAAAAAAATCTTCCTTCTACAGTCCTTGGTCGGTCCTTCTAAGCCACTGAAGAGGGAGTCTGCCAGGTCTAGCAGGTGGAATCTTCCCAACACAAACACACATTGTTCTGTGCCGAGTCCTGTGTCTCACAGATCTGCTCTCTGGGATCTTGATTCCAGGCTCTGGATAATCCAGTCTTTGCCCCCCCAGAATAGCCTGTATTTGAATGGAGTTGTTTTCCCATCCTATTTCCCGTCTGTGGAGGTACAGGTGTCAAAAATCTCTTTCATTTTGTACTGCCTCTGTCTCCTTTAGCCCATGTTGGTGGTATTTCTGCCAGTATAAGTTCTTTAAAATTTGTGGCATGTTCACGAATTTTTTTTGTTTCCTCCATTAAAAAAATAGCAACAACAAAACTTTTTGAAATAGGCTTTATCTACTAATCCTTATTACTTAACAGAGAAGATCTGTGGGATATATTCTTTAGATCCTTTAAAGGCCTTTGTCCATCTGGGAAAAAAAAACCTGAAACATCACCTTATGCCTTTCTTACACTTTGTGAAGGGTTTTACAGTCAGACCATTGCCCTTGTCTTTACCCTGAGTCTGTATTTTTCTGACAGTACTCCAGGCTTGACCTTTGTCCTAGAGTCTCTTCTTATTTTGAGACTCTTTTGCTATCTGGAGAGATTAGGAAGGAGAGTCAATTAAATTTCCCAAGCCAGAATGTTAGGGTTTCATTTTAGTTCATGTAAATTTTGCTTGAAAAACTAAAGATTTTTTTAAATCTCACCTCTTTCTCTTTTACACCTTATGATGCATGACTAAGAGAATTAAGTTGGCACTTTGAATATCCTGCTTAGAAATTTCAGTAGGGAAGTCACCAATTCTTTAGGCATATTTTTCTGTCTTCTACATCACCACATATAACTGTTGGTTCTCAAAATTTTTTCTAATATATCATAATAATTTCTTACTTTCCAACCTTTGTCAGTAACCCTTCCAACTTTTCCTCACAGAAGCTTCAGAAACCTAATCCCAAAAACAAGGACACATGGTTGAAGTCTTTGTTATGGGAACACCCTGCTCCTGGTACCAAATTCTATTACAACTATCTATTGCTGCATTAAAACCACTCCTCAATGCTGTGGCATAAAGAAACAGCCATTTAATACGTTCGTGGGTTTTGCAGGTCTGGGATTTAGGAAGGGCAAGCAGGGGTAGCTCTTCACCTCTTTTGATGTCTGGCAACAGCTGAGAATATTCACTTGGCATAAAGTGATTCAAATGGCTAGTCATGGAAATCATTTGGAAGCTGAGTAGATGTTTGACATGGATGCAGGGGTGACCTGAAGGCTGGACGCCATAGGGATTGTTTACTGAAACACCTACTCATCATCTTGCCATATACCTGGGGCTCCTTGCAACATAGAAGCTAGGTTTCAGAAAGGAGCATCAGGAAAGAAAACATTTCAAGAAACTCAGATGGAACTCTACAGTTCTCTGACCTAGCCTTAGTAGTCATGCAGTCTTGCTTCCACCACATCCTATTGTCCACTGTAATAATATATATTGTATATTTTATCAATATTTTTTCATAAATGGGCTTCGAACTGAGACTTTGAGTCAAGGCCGATTTCAAGGGAAGAAGAATTATATTTCACCTATAAATGTGAAGGTAAGACATTCTTATCACCAAAAATGAAGTCAGATATAGATATTACTGGACCATCTTTGGAAATATGTCATAGACTGTTGAATTAAACTAGCAAATGAAAAGAAAATATGAGAAAATTAATTTTAAATGCCACAAGCCTATGAAGAGAAAACCTACTATAGAAACTAAGATGAAGCTCAGGATTTTGGAGACTCACATCCCGTCCATCTCGCCACAATATTGCCTCCTTAGAGAACAAGATAAAATGACACACTAGGGCCACCACAGAATATCATCTGACACCCTATTTCCAACAGGACTAGATAGGTGTTGCCTTTTGTAAAGTATTAGGAAATATAAATTAGGCTGGAGTGGGTTGACTCCATGTCTAATCTTGCTATTGGTGTGACCAGAGGAAACTGGCATGTCCTCCATGAAAAATGCATGCCACACTTCCAAAACCAAGTAGGGTCAAGAATAAGTCCTTCAAAAGGGGGAAAATAAAACTGGTTTATCAGGAATGTATCTGGTCAAGATGCTGTGCAATAAAGCTAAGACTGTGCAGTGGTGGAGACTGAGGAAGTATTGGGAGTGAAGACCAATCATGGCAGCACCCAAGTTTAAAGTATGTAAACACATAGACATTTGAGTCAAACATTGCCTACAGTGTTTTCTTAGTTGGTGCTCTCAAAAGCTCTAAGAAAGCTAACCAGATGGCAAATGAGTGCCATGGAGGGGCAAGGAGTTCTCAAGACTGGATAAGTTTTCCTAAACATGCCTTTTGTTAACTGTAGTTCCTACTGAATTATTCAATCATTCATTCAGAGTTTCCCAACTTAGTGTTTCTATTGAACATAAAGGACAAAAGCTAAGTTATATTACTGAAGTCATATAGCTCCTCCAAATTTAGACCCACAGTATATCTGACAAAGAAAGCTTGAACAGTTTTTCAGTCCTTGAATTTTTTGTTTAATAATTCTGATTAATGATGTCAGCCTTCAAACTCTTCAGATTCACTCTTATGGCCTCTTGGTCAGTTTCCCACCAAAACTATTTCTTTACTAGTTTTCCTGCAGCCCAGTTCTCACCAAAAAGTAGATGATATTGATGATGATGATGATGATGATGATGATGGTGATCAGAGCAAAACCACAGGTGAAAGAGAATTGGCCATTGAAGTCTGAAATTTTAAGCTGCTTGTGACTGTTTACTTCTGTAAGAAGAATTTCAAAGTCCTAGCTTGCCGTAATATTGGTGCCTTTTTTTTTTCATAGAGCATTGCATCTCTGAGATTATAACTGAGTTTTCATTTTATTCTGATGCCAAAAGTAAAACACTGGATAGATAAGTTAGTGAGTTCACAAGTTTAAGACCCATATAAGCATAACTATGCCAAAAAGATGTTTCAAAAATACGTAGTATCCCAAAAAGCTATTATCTTCATAAATGTGTATAGTAGATCAAAAGCGTTCTTACCAATAAACTAATTATAAATAATCTGTTTCCCCTTATGAGGGAAGGAAGTGTTTTGTTTCTAACAGCATCAAACAGTCATCGTGAATTTAAGATGGCTATTACTTCCACAAAGTGCTCATCCTTATTTTTAGAATGCATGCACTCCCATATGAACACCAGTGTTTATTGCAGTGCGTTGGTATGGAAAAGCAAAGGCAGGGGAAGGATGTACTCATACCCACAGCTTCCATAAGGGCCACACCACCTGAGTATGGGTGACACGAGGTCGAAAGGCCACGCAGATCGCTGCAGTGACTTGGGAACAGGATCTTATTCCAAGTCCTGGTATTCACAGCCGGTTTACGTGTGCTGCCCTCCTCAACCCCATCTCCACTTTTTGCTCTGACTGAAAAAATAAAAGTCTCAGATGAATGTTTTCATTACAGAAATAAAATTCCTCACCTCAGAGGTAAAGATGAGAGAGAGTTCAAGGTTGTCCGTCCAGGCCTGGTCTCAGTGGGAATGAAGAATGCCTGTGAGCTTACAGGCCATCTTGTCACCAATTCAAAGGTACGAAAGAATCAGAAGTACAAAAGAAGAAACGACCAGGGACACTTTTTAAATTATTCTCAGGACACATAAGTGTTTTAGATGTTTCCTTAAATACCATTAATAAGGTGGTCCAGAAGTATCCATTTAAAAAGCAGCCAAGCCAAAGTATAGTAAAACTTCCAGAACATCACTTCTGAAGATGAAACAAAAGCAATGGTATCTCACCTACTTTCCACTCAGACAGTTTTTAGTGGACCACAATTATTGCCTTAACTCTTTTGGGCTTGATTTTCTCTCCACTCATTTATTCTGTAAGTACTTTTGAGTATCCTCATTTTTCATTTTCTAGGTATATGCAATACAGTCAATGATTAGAGCATAGTTCTCTACTCTCATTGAGTATTCACATTTGGATCAGAGTGCAATGAGGGAGCCACGAATGAAACATAAATATAATAGATAAGTCATGTGGTATTTGAGATGATGATAAGTGATGTGTAAAAAAAAAGATGTTTAAAAATGCAGGAGTTAGCAGTTAACAGAAGTTTTAAATAAGATGTTCATGATAGACCTCATTGAGAAGGTGACATTAGAACAAAGATTCCAAAGAGTCAGCAGTAAACTAAGTGCACATGAAAAGATGTTCACCATCATTAGCCATCACGGAAATGCAAATCAGAATCACATGAGATTCTCCTTCACACCTGCTAGGCTATAATCAAAAAGACAGACAACAGGTGTTAGCAAGGATGGGAAGGAATTGGAACCCTCGTTCACTGGTGGTAGAAATATAACATGTGCAGAAGGTTTGGAGAACAAGTCTGGAAGTTGCTCAGAAGTTAAGTATAGATGCCATATGCCCCATCAATTTCACTCAGAGAAATGAAAATCCAAAAGAAATTAAAACACATGTCTACACACAAAAAAATGTGTACATAGATGTTTACAGCAGCAATGTATGTCATAGCCGATAAATGGAAAGGACCCAGATGTTCATCAGTCAATGAACTGGTGAGTGAAATGTGGTATATCAAAACGGTGGAGTACTGCTGAGTAATGGAAAGAAGTATTTACACAAATTGTAGTATGGATGAACCTCGAAAACATTATGTAAAATGAAAAAAGACAGTCACAAAGGACCACATATTGCATTATTCTACTTATAAATGCCTTTAATGGGCAAATTTATAAAGACAGAAAATAGAGTGGTAATTAGAGGACCTAGGATTAGAGGTGGACAAAAAAGGGTTATGAAATTTATTTCATTGTGATTTTTGCACAATTCTGTGAATATACCAAACATCATTGAACTGTATGCTGTAGATGAAAGAATTGTGTGGTATGTGAATTATACAAATATCTCAATAAAGCTATTTTCAACATATGTTGATATATACATATATGAGTGCACACATGAAAATGATAATTGACTGGGTAGGTATTTGACCAGATGAGGAGAGTGCATTTTGGACACACTGAACAGCTACAAAACATGGCCCATGTTAGAGACAGAGAAGGAGAGTGGCTGGTGTGGCTTCTGCGCAGAGAAAGTGGGAAAACAGAAGAGGACAGAGAGCGGGCAAGAACTAGACCACGCAGGCCTGGTAGGTTTCAGTAAAGATTTTGGTCCTTTCTCTGGATAAAATGGGGAGCATTGTACATCTTTAAGAAACGGTGTGTCATTCTCTAAATCATGTTTTTAAAAGGGTACCCTTGGTCTCCCAAGGCCTTCCCAAAGACAGTGAAAATTGTCGGGAGGATATAAAATAATGCAGGTGAGAAGGTCAAATCAATGGGATTTGCTGATGGATTGTAGATGAGGCATAAGAGAATGCAAGGAGTCCAGAATGACTACAGAATTTTTATTCTGGACAAGTGGTGGGATGAAAGTGCCACAGCCACATAAGGAAGGACATGGGTTGGGCAGGTGTGAGGAGACAGAAACCAGGAATTAGTTCAGGGGATGCTGAGTTCCCCATGCTCTTTAGACATCCCTCACAGAGATATAAAGTAGGCTGATATTGAATAAATTCAGGCCTTCCTATATTTTTCTCTTTTCATAGTCACCTTAATCACAGTTCAGAATATCTTTAATAATATTTAAATTTCCTTAGGAGAAAAAAAAATCAATTTAGGTTTCCCTCCTATTGCTAAACGAAAACATTGGGCAATTCCAAGCAATGGGAAACATTTTCTTAATAATAACGGTACTAACAACAATAACCATGATTTTTAAAGCGCATGCTCTACATATTTCACTGACATCACATCTAATTCAACAGCTCTTCCAGAAAGTATAAAGATGAGGAAGATAAGTTACTAATCTTGCCCAGAGGCACAAAACTAAATGAGTGGTCAAGTCACGGTTTGAACACAGATCTGACTGATGGTGTCCAAAGCCCCTTTCTGACACAGAACAGCACTGAAATACAATTTAGGATCCCTGAGTCCCAGGCCTGAGCCTCTATCACTCACTTGAGAGGCCTTGGCCAAAAGCATCCTTTTAGGAATTGTAGTCTAAACACTGCCATGGATATAAAAACACCTAGTTTATTGATTTTTCTGGAGACTATGTACATTAAAATATAAGGAAGTGCTCCAAATTGCTTTTCACACTACGCATGTCCAAACTATATTCACTGGGCTCATCGTCCTCAAGGGCATTGCCCTGAGTGATGCCAATAGTGAAATACTTCTGGGATGAAATATCTGTGTCTGCGGCCATGAGGACTTTGCATTGTAAAGAGAACCTTCAGAACAGTCAGCTCCTTTTTGCTTTATTGGACAGAAAAGGGAATTTTTTACAGTGAATGATGATGAAAAAGAAATGGATAGAAACCAGGGCAAAGTTTAGGGAGAAAGGAATGCTTAGCAGAAAGACAGATGAAAACGGGGTGGTGAAAGTAGAACATTAAATATAAAGTAATAACACAGATTTCACGGCAAATGCATCTTCCTTATTTTCAGAGGAAGATTTAAACCAGCTTTAAACATTAATAAGGAAAATGTTTATACTACTAGGGATTTGTACATTAAAGGAAACTGAAAGCCAACTGTGATCAAGTTAACATACTTTTCCTGTTACTTGTGGTAGAATACCTGAGAACAACCTTAAACCCCGGAACCAACAACCCAGAAGGAAATTAAGAAAATGCATGAAGAGGGAGGTTCTTAGCTTTGAAAAGAGTATACAGAAGTAGAAAAGAGACGAGCTTTAACTTAGAAAAGTATAAAAAGAAGACAAATTAAAAAGGCATTTATGGGTCTAATAATTATTGTTCTTCAAGGCATATGTGATAGCTTAAAATATTACTTTAAATAATGGTTTAGAAGTGTGCTCCTTAAAAAGCTATCAGTGCGTATGTAGCGATTGTCTTTGAAAGTGCTCCAAACGCATCCACAAGGGACTTCACCCGCACACCTAGCTGCTGAACACGTCCCAGGGGCACTCGGTCTCTGAGTGTCTTCCAAAGAGGATTCATCTAACATTTTTGTGTGATCTGCATATTTATTTATTTACTTACTTTTGCTAAGTAAAATGCAAACGAATTCTCTCTTGAGCATGACAGTCCTCCTAAGATAAATTGGGCCTATCACACACTTAATTGATTCAATTCATCTTTGATTATTTCGCTGGCATTCTTACAGAAAACAAGGCCACTGCACAGATGACCCAGTTATTAAGGAAATTCTTGCCACCTGATACAGAGCAAGATGACACAAACATGCTTACTGAGGGCCCATATCATGGTTAAGTGGTAGCAAATCTGGGAAATAGGGTGTTGCTATTGTCAAATTCTTCTCTGATGATGACTGTGATGATTTTGATCATATCCAACAATGTGGTGTACAGGCACTCTTTTCCATTTATTAATGAAGTTACCTGTCAGTTTCTGTCTGCATTTCTATGAAAGGTGAGCTAAATATTGCAGCCAACTGTTTTGGGGTTTTTTTTAGCAATTCAGTGGCACAAAAAATGCATATTGGCATGGTCTTGGGTTACTCATTTAGTCAAAGGGAAAGTTGAACAATTAGGTCTGACAAAGACAGGCCTCACCTAGGGTTACCCAGAAGGTCTTGGCTTCAGAAAGTCTGTAGAAAGAAAAGTAAATAGCAAAAATGAGGTCACATGCTCCACCCTGGGGAGGGGAGAGAGAGTTCTGGGATGCCAGCAGAAAAGCAACAGATGATGGTACCCGCCTCCTTTACCCTGACACTTGCCTTTACCAATGGCAAGGTCAGTCCTACCTTGGTGCTGTTACAACTTGCTGGTCTCCCTGCCTAGAATGAAGACCTTCACTGGGCTGGTTCCATCACATCATTTAAGACTCAGCTAAATGTCCCCTGTACAGAGGCTTCTCCCCTAAATATCCTATCACAGGTACCCCCACTGCCCACCAGTGCTTCAGCACCCTGGTTCCTGCTTTGCTTGCTTCACTGCACTTATCAACACCTGACTTATTATATACAGGGTGGGGCAAAAGTTGCTTTACAGCTGTTCATATGGAAAAGAACACAGTAATTAATAAATAATAATACGAGAATAAGTTTTGTATTTTATGTACTCACAAATGTAAACCTACTTTTGTCCCACCCTGTATTCTACTGAGATACAAACTCCACAAGAGCAGAGGCAGCCCGGAAAGTCCAGGGCGAATGAATGAATGAACAAGCATGTGAGGAGATGAGTTGTCAAGGTCACTGAATATGCTGGATTTCAGCTTTTCTGACTTTTTAGTCTTCTTCTTTGTGCCTCTGTTCCAGTGGGCACAAACAGGAGCTCTTAGGCCCACACTATTCCCTCCTGCTCTGGAGACTATTCAATGGGCAAAGCTCGCCTCAGGATTCTATGCTAGGAACCTATTTCAGGGGAAGTGGGGCTGATGATGGGGCATGGCACTGGGCTGGGGGGCCTGAACTTTGGCTCTGCTTCCCCATGTGTCCTGGGGAAGTTACTCAACCCCTCGCAATACAGTTGTCTCGCCCTAAAGTGAAGCATTGGGACTGGCCTAGTAACTCTTGGTTGGGGAGCAGTACGGGCCACCAGGGAGTACTTTGAGAAAATGCAGTAATGTTATTTTTTTCAGTCTTCAAGTGTAGTCATTCCCAAGCAGTCATAGGTTGAAATATATAATAACATGATTTAATTTCTCATTATACCTACTTCAAAGTACAGTTAGGGCATTGGATTGATGTTCAAAATTATGTTTGTGTATAGGTGAGTTATATAATCTATTATGTCAATTCAGGAGACTTAGAAAATGTTCTCAAACCGGATAACCAGGGGAGTTCAGGGCTGAAGAGACAAAACACGCAGCTTCTTTCCTCCTCCTCTGCAAGGCGGCCTCAGCATGGCGTTCTGGTCCCACCTACTGCAACTTCTCAGACCGGACACACCCACGTGCAAAAACAAATGCAAGCAGACCTTCCAAACACCGACCCCAGCACCCTCCCCAAGGAGCTGCAGCACTGGGCGGTGGCCCCAGCCTTTCTGCTGCTTCTACAGGCACATCCACCAAGACCCAGGGCCATGGTTACAGGAAGAAGAGGGGGAGACTGACAGCAGGACAGGCTGCCTGGCTGATTGTAAAATCCTTCACGACAGCTTGACAGTCCCTTCTCCAATCTAGACATCTGGTTGCATGCTCTCAGCTCTCCCTCTCCACTGCTGAAACAGTCAGCCCTCCAAATCAGTGGGTTCTACATCCATGGACCAACCACCCAAGGACTGAAAATACTTGAAAAAAATCACTTTGTTGCTGACATGCACAATGTAGTTAGGCCTATGATGGTTGCGTGTGTACTGTACATGGACGGACTTCCTTTTCTTGTCACTATCTCCTAAGCAATGCAGCATGACAACTATTTACATAGCGTTTACATTGCATAACATATAATAAGAAATCTAGAGATGATATAAAGTATGCTGGAGGATGTTATACGCAAATATTACATTTTATGTAAGAGACCAGAGCGTCCTCGGATTTGGGTTTCGGTGGAAACAACCCCTGTGGATACTGAGGGACAGCTGTATGCTGTTACTCTGAATGTAGGTCCCATCAGGACGCACATCAGTGCTTTACACCTGATACTTTCAAACCCCTGGCTTGTACCCTAAGTAGAGTAAAGCTTCCTGCTTTCCTCCAATGTATTCCTCAGTTGCTGCTAAAACATTCTTTCTCACCTGCAAATCCCATTCTGTCACTTTTTCAAAACCTTTCAAGTGCTCCCAAAGCTAGAAGCCCAGTCTCCTCAGCACATGCAGGCTCTGCCTACCTCTCCAGACTCCACCCTCCCCATGTAAAACCTGAAGCCATGCAGAGCTTGAAGTCTGCAGTGACCTGTCTGAAACACACTCACAGAGATTTTCCATAGGAAAAGGAGGCTGTGTTCATCTAGCTATAACTCTTCTGATGGTGTCGGAGCCTTGAAAGCCTCTATCGATCCCATGGAGGCACACCTCTCTCTCTGACAAGACAGTGGTAACCATGCAGACTAACCAGAGATTTGTACTCCTTTTTGGCTCCTAGTGGTGGCTAATAAATAGTGAACTCACCCAAAGGAAGGACACTGAGAAAAAGAAAAGCATCTTATGGATCTGCCCCACCTAGATTCCTTGCCCTATACTGATTACAAAGATGATTCATGCTCTCAACTGCCCTGAAGAGGTATTGAATATTCCCACGCCATGTGTGCCTGCTGCTGGGGCCAGGGCCTTGCTGGGCAGGGGAGATTTGCCTTATCCTGCTATGGACTGTGCTGCCATTAGATTTGTGCTGTGTGTGAATAGGATTCTTTGGTTATGGAAATTGCTTGATAAAAACTTGTTGGCTATTGATTGATGTGAAGCAAACAGAGTGTCTCATGCAGGAAGACACTTTCTAAAACATTCCCCAAGCTGGTGACGTGTCTGACACATCTTAATGGGCCCCACTTATCACATATCTAATACCAAACTTAGTCACAGGGAACAAAGGCTAGGCAGCGTGGGGCTCTTGTCCTGCATAAATGCCAAGTATTGGGGTGAAGCGCATTAGTTAGCCTTTGTCTGCCAGCGATCTTTCCAGTCGGGAACTTTCCTGCTCCCCCTTTCTGTAGTGCAGCTATCAAACAAATGATCCTGCAATCCATCCCCCTCATCAGAGGGCTGGTCCATTTTAATATGGGCTTGTGTGTGGGAAGTCAGCCTGAGCATAATGTCAACCAAGGGGAAAGCAAGGGCAAGAAGGAGACAGAGAAATAGAAATTGGTGGCATTATTTGGCCAATGGACTCAGGCCTTACCTGAAGCATGTGGACTTCTTTACTTAAGTGA
The DNA here is from genome assembly GCA_004024845.1 of Tonatia bakeri. Lineage (NCBI taxonomy): Eukaryota > Metazoa > Chordata > Mammalia > Chiroptera > Phyllostomidae > Tonatia > Tonatia bakeri. Next base: position 86,020 of record PVIA01001510.1, read on the forward strand.
GTTTAATGTGAGGTTCTATCACTTGCAATCAAAAGTAAATATAAACTAATAAATATGGATTAAATACTAACTAATAATTATGGAGAAATAGCACTTACTTTAAACACTCACTTTTACTCTTTATTCTCTTGTAATATGAAAAAGGGCTTGCTATAGGACAGGCCTGGACCTAAGCATTTAAGGTAGCAATGAATCTTTGATATATGAAGGAAATACTATTATGATCTCCCTTCTTACCCAACACACAGAGATTTACTGAACTGCACAATCTCCTCCAGTGAGTCATTTTCAGAGCTGTGATTCTTTCTAGCTCTTTACCATTATGCAAATTTTCCTTCCTGAATGTCATCAAAACCCTGGCCTCTTTCCAGAAGGTCACCCACCACTCAGCACTCAGTGGCAAGAATTTTCCAATACTTCACAGCCATGTTTCACAAAGGCACCCCTACAGTATCCACAGGTGTTGGGGGGAACAGCTTGAAAACTGCTCACTGAGTTCACTGATCCAGGTTGAAATTCTAACTCTGCCCTCCATTAATTGTGTTATTTGAACCCAAGTTTCATTTTCTTTTTTTCTGAAAAAAAATGCCATGAGAATATAACCTACCTCAAACAGTGGCTGTTAGAGCTAAATGAGCCAATGTACGTGAAGTAGAATATGCCCCGTGGCTGGCACACAGCAAGTGCTCAATAAATGCTGCCATCAGGACCAAGACCATCTGGCACAGCAACACAGCCCAGCTCTTCAGCAGGGTATACCAAAACTGCTTACATTTCAGTAATTACTCTGGACCAGCATATACTTACCTCTCTCGGAAGCATCCTAGCATACTCTTTCTCATGTCTACCAGTCATCACAAAAACAAAAAACAAAAAGCAATAATAGTCCTCGTACTTGCCAGAAGAATGCCCTAGATGCCTGCCTTCAGGGAGCCCATCCCGAATCCTCAGAGTTGCTGAAACAAGGAGTTTGCCTATGTAATTCCTGCTTTCAATGTTTACCTGAGATTGTTTCCCTTTGGCCAATCACCTCACACGGCCCTACTTAAATAATGACCATCTCACTTGGAAACATGCCAGGAAAGATACAGAAACCAAGCTTTTGCAGGGAACAGGAACTTAATACAGTTTCCCAGCCATCCTTAAACACCTTCATAAGGTAGGTCAGACCCAATCTGACCAGTCCTTGCAAGTGTAGATCATGGAAACTGGACTGGGAGATTTTTCTAAGGCCACATAGGGTTAAAGGGCCTTAGTCTATATTTTAAGTGCAGGACATTTGGGAAGAATTAAACTACAGAGGAATTAGCTCAGAATAAAATGATGTGACCTTGGCTGGATCTGTAACAGCCTGGTAGATGCACAAGGAAGGGACAGGAGGTGTCAGCTGTCATCTTCCTGAGCTGTATGCCATGCCTGCCGACGCCAACAGATCCCCCTTCTACTGCCTCCTGTGTGAGTCGTTTATGGTTCACAGAAACTTGGCTCACTTAATTATTGCTTAAAGGACCTTTGCAAAGGCATTAAATGAGTGCTTCTGAGACCTGAAGGTTTACCTGCTTGTATAGCTGTAAGCCCCCTGAGTGTGGGTTGTACAAACCTGGACCCTCCCAGCCTCGGTGGCTTCTGGGATCGATTGCTTCCTCCCCTGGCTTCCACCTGCCCTCAGTCGCTGAGACCATGTGGTGTGCTGAGGTTCAACAGACCTCTCATTGTGAAAGTTAGTTGTATTTTTTCCAATTCATGACAATGCCTCTAGAGTCTGAAGAATCTAATTTGCATTAGATCTGTGAGGACCTGAAAATAAAGAGCCTGTGTTTCAGTAACATATTAATTTTGTTATATTAAAATATGTCAGTATATATTTACATTATATAATTATATAATATGTAAATATATTAAACACTAAATATAAGATAATTATATCATTTTATTATACGAATACACAGTTAAATTTTAAACATTTATATGTATTGAAATTTCTGAAAGTAACTTAATTTTTTCATTTGATTCTTCCTAATTTCTATAGTTAATACCAATATTAGTGACACATTTGAGACATCTATTTTATTTTCCTCTGTACTTCAAAATGCTTTTAGTGCAGTTCATCTCTGAACGTGGGTGCTATTGACACTTGTAATGAATTGTGTTAGTGTTTATTATGCCGATTTAAAGAATTTATGTGCAGTATAGATGCTGAAAGATTTATGGGTGTGAGTTAATGAGTAAACACATGAACTAATGGTCAGCTGACTGGATAAACAAATAGATGAAGGAACAAGTCCATGAAGCCAGTGCCGTCTCAACAGCAGCTCACACTGTGTGCCAGTTGCTGCAGTAATAGCTTAAGTGGATGTAATCACAATCATTTCACACATCACCCTTATGAGGTGAGAGAATTTAATTATGTCTCAATTGATAAATCAAAAAACTGAGCCCCAGTTCATTTATGTCACTTGCAGAATGTCACTTAGCTAGAAAATGGGCTTGACCAAAAATCCATCTGACTCGAGAGTCTGTTTTCTCCACCACTTTAGCGTTTTTTCCAACGTTGAACCAAGATGCACCGCACACATCCACACACCAATAGAGAGTGACTGTGTGTCCCGGGGGCACTGGGGAATAGCTCAAAGCAGCCCACAACAGGATCTATGTTTTTTATATTTTGTTTTAAAACCCACATAATGTTTTACTTATATTGCAAAATACTATCAAAAGAATGTGGGTTTGCTGTTGCTATTGTTATCACCCCCCTCACACCAACAAGGAACACTCCAGGTTGAGAAGCATGTGGTACACCTAACAGGTCCATTTTGATGGGTATTTGGGGAACATAACAGCATTTTCTGGGGATAACTGGCCTTTATGGGGTACCACTCAAGGCTCTTATGTATCTGAGATGCAGCCTCAAAGCCCTGAGATCTTAAAAACAACAAAATAGCACAAAAATGGGAGATGAAGATGGCCCATGTGAAGTCAGGAGCAAAAAATATTTTTTTGTTTATTTGTTTCGCTGTTGGTAAGGGGCAAGTGTGGGTTGTTGCCAGGGATCTCCTTTCATGCCTGATGGGGCCTTCCCTACAGAGGGGCTCTGTGAGCCTGACATTGCTACCTGTCTCCTTCCCAGGGGAAGAAAACTCTTACTGATGAGGTCAAGAGAGGATCTGGACATGTATGGCCCTGCCTCCACCTCTCCCTTTGCTCTCCAGAGCCTACGCCCAGCAAGCTCAAAAGTGCTACACTGACAGTCCACCCCTGTGAGGATACCTATAATGGTCCAGCCCTCCCGTGACTGGTGGATATATCGGGCTCATTCGGGATTCATTTGTCCCTGGACACCTGCCCTTTCTCCAAAATCAGCCTTATTAAAATTAAGATAGTATTATCATCTGCCATCTACCTTATTTCCTGGTTGGTTCCAAACTCAGGTGAGCTCCTTGCAAGCTCCAGCATTTTTATGCGGGGCCAGAAGCTTTGAGGAAGAAAGAATGGAATCGATGGATCAAAATAGCATATGGGGAGGTGTGAGTGAACTCAAAGCATGAGACTTTCTTTGGTCCTTGAACTTCATTATGTAACATATAAGCCAATGTAATGTAATGTAAAGGATGTTTAGACTTTACAATTTGAGAAACTTATATTGGACCATGAGGTTGAATGGAACCTGAGTTTGCCATTGACCTTTACTCTTAAGATCTGATGCTTGGATTTAAGCTTAGTCATATATCATTCAAAATTTGCACTTTGGTATATCACTGAAGCTGAATGGTGGCTCTGTTCACAGGCATATGGCTGTCTTGAGCAAGTTAGGGTGGTACACATTAGGCCTTAAGCAAGAGTCTCAGACCTTACCTGCTTTGAGCAAATTTAAATATTCCAGCAGAGGCTCAGGCCCCTGATAATGGATGAGGAGGAAGTTGGCCTTTGCAAGAAATAAGGATATAGCATGGCTATAACCTTATATAAATATGAGGTCTGTCCAGGGGTCCTGTCTTGTAATATGAAAAATAGAGACATGTATTGAAGAAGATACAAGATACAAGAAACTGTACACAGGACAATAATGTCTTTGTCTCCTTCAAAGTAAGCACCTTGGCACCTCACACAGTTCTCCCAACTGCCCTCAGCTGCCCCATCATATTTTCCTGAATTTCATCGATGGTCAGATATCTCTTCCCTTTCAAAAGTGATTTTTAGTCTTGGGAAAAGCCAAAAGTCACAGGGTGCCAAATCTAAGCAATAAGAGGGCTGAGTCACCTGGGTGATTTGATATTTTATCCAAAAACTCTGCATGAGATGCAATGCATGAGTGGGTGCATGGTTGTGATGAAGCTGCCAATCACCGGTCGCCCATAGCTGCAGCCTTCTGGATCATCCAAATAGTTTCCATGGAGGAATGTTCAAGCTTAATACAAAATCTGACACAGATTCATTGCTCTACCCACTCAGTCATTTTGAATGCAATAGTCACACAGTACACATGCTCACTCAATGGCATCTAGCTCCCCCACTGACTAGTACAGTAAAGTCGTCAGTGTTCACACATGTGCATTCCAGTCCCCTCTCTTGGCTGCCAGGTTACATCAATGTCACACAAACCATTCTCATTATATTAAAAATGACTGGACTTTTTCCAGACAGACCTTGTATATACAAGTTTTTTCTTAAACTTTTCATAGGACAGTATAGCTGAGATAAGGATCCATCATAGGGAAAAGTACCCTTCATACATGGACCTTTCAGATATTAGTGAACACAAAAAAATAGGTGCCATTTTCAAAAGACAAGGCTACCAAGTTCTCTATAATCTATGAAGCATAAACAGGGATGAAGCTCAAACTTTTAGCTCTGGGCTTAGGAATACAGTGTTAGATCAGTTTCCCCAAATTTCATTCTGCTTTTAGAACCATTGAAATAATCACAGAAAGACCAGTCTTGGGTTCAGGTGCAGGTTCTGGGAAATACTCCAAATCAAAGAAAACATGTAAGGAAAAGAAGGTGTACACTCCAGCAGACAGCATCTGCATGAGAGAAGGGAGAAGACCGTGCTAACCAGCAGATGAAACTATTGCCATTTTGTCTGGATCATTCAGAAGGTAACAGGCAAAGAACAGAGGAAAAACACCTCTCACTACTGCACAAAAGGTATTGCAGACAGAACAGCAGTAGGGATTGGGGAGCACAGCCACCCTTGGCCCCGATTTTCAGAAGCATCAGAGGAGTTTGAATTCAGGAATCAGCAAACAGCCAGTTCCCAGCTGAATCACTTGTGAGGGTGAAGGGGACCTTCCCTGGCAGGTAGGACCTAGTTTGTAGGACATTGTTATCGCAACTCTGTAAAACAATCCACCCACTCACAAGTATATTTGAATATCGGGGCACTGGGACAGGCCTACACTCCATCTAATCTTTGACAGCTGAGAAATAAAAATTAAGAGATTTTAGATTCAAAAAAGTTGAAATTAAAGCTTCTTATTGCAGCTTCCACCATTATAAATTTCAGAGTTTTCCAAGAAGGAGGCAAGGTGTCCAGTGCTGCCCTGTGAGTACATTTGTGTAAAGAGATTCCTACTAGGTAGGTGCAGAGTATGAGGCTCACCTATAGCTGACAAAGCTCTACCAGTTCAGTTTAAGTTCACAGGTCATGGAGCCTGGATGGGCACTAGATTAGACTGACAACCATTGTAGAGAGCCAAAAACCAAGGATTTCTCCTCATTTTGGACTTCAATTATTATTTGTTTAACGATTTTATTTATTTATTTTTAGACAGAGAGGAGGGAAAGGAGAAAGAGAGGAAAAGAAACATCAATGTGTGGTTGCCTGTTGTGCGTCCCCTACTGAGGACCTTGCCCACAGCCCAGGCATGTGCCCTGACTGGTAATCGAACTGGCGGCCCTTTGGTTCTCAATCCACTGAGCCACACCAGCCAGGGCAATTATTATTATATTTTTACTTTACATGTAAGGTGACTTAATGTTTCCATGTTGAAATTAATGACAGAAGAGGATTTAGATTCTGGTTTGAAGCATCTAATGTTGGCATTTTTAACACTGGAATATGTTTATAACACAAGCTCTTTGACAATCTCTGATAGGCAGGTGTCTCTAGATAATTTGGAATCAGATATATAATAGGGAGTAAAATGTAGTATTGGAAAACACATAGCCATGGATTTGATTAAACTAATACCCTGTTCTGACTTATCCCCAAACCACCTGGTGGGGGGAATCTTTACCAGCTCCCAGATGATCTAGAGGAATAACCAAGAGCAGGGATGGGTACTGGGAAATATTCTTATGGACCAGTCTCACTTTTCAGACCACACAACACTAGAAATAAGCCAGCCTGTCTAGATTATTCAGAAGGCTCTATTTAAAAAGCCAGGAATGAAATCCCACAAGAGAAGGCTGTCTTAAAGCGACTCTATTCTTGGGAGACAATTAGATTAGACATGCTTCTCTAATCTTCTCCACGAAACAATGGTGACAGTCTTCACAAGAAGCCAAATTGACTCTGTCACCTTCCTGCGTGTGCAGCAGCTGTTTCAATTCACAGGTGGTTTTTAAAGGAGAATTATAAGATACTCAGAACCGCCTGAGATCAATCGAAGGGGAGATGAGCCACATCTCTGCAATGGCTGTGCCCAAATTGGAGCACACCTCAGGAAACATGTGAAATACCACAAGTCAAGCGTCCTGCCCACTGACGGAACCCATTTTCTCCTGGCTACAAGTGTTCATCTCAAGGAGACGTGCTTAAGCTCTGTGTGCTGATATGAAAAATTCTCCTTTTGCATCAGCAAAGGGGAGTGTGACAATCCACCCAAAGTGAAAAATGACACAGAACTGTCCCTGGATCAAAACTTGACCCATAGTGCTCAGCAGAGCTGTCAGGGGACCCATATGAAATGCTCCGGAAAAGCTGTCCCTGTCCCTGCACTGGTTCACCCTCCATGGAAATGAACAAAGCTAAATGCACGCATCTTTCACCAACGTCACTCCCAGGGCAAGGCAGGGCAGAACCTGCATCTCAGAAGCACTCTGGGAGGTGTGGCTGGTTCCATGTCTGAACAGTTGGTGGGGTTGAATACGTTTACAAAGTTGAAAGAATTGATAAAAGCCATCAGGTTCCAGCACAGCCGGTCCAATCCACTTTCCTTACCACAGCGAGAGAAAACTTATACGGCACTATAAGTGGCAAAAAAAAATTCAAAAATGAGTCAGCAAAAGCTTGCAACCACGTGTAATTTGATTATAATAACATAACAGAAAATAAATGGGACGTATTTGCCAGAAATCTTGATGGTCATGCCAAGCTGATTCTGCAGCTACGGTCCAGCGCCAGTCTAATCTCTCAGAAAGAAATAAAATAATGATTTCACTGCCTCTGAATTCTGATCTCAATTCTCTTCTAATCATTTCAATCATCTCACAGAGACAAAGGTAATGAAAAAGGAGAGGCCTAACAAAATGCCCTTTTTCCCCCTTCCTGAGAACGATTATGAGGCACTCAGTCTGAACATCTTATTTTAAGAAAGAAATACTTGAGGTTTTTAACTCAAAGAGGATAACTTTAAAAATTAAAAGAGAGAGAATTAAAGCAATGGGTAAAGGAATTACCCATTTTCAATATTCAACAACTAATATTTGTATAAACTTCCATTTTTTCATACACTTAGAAATCCAGAATATATAACAGAAGTAGTATGGTATACATTATCATGTGCATTCTTGTTTTTCACTGAGCATTACTTACCATTGTCTCCTTAGCTATCACTTTAAACAGCAGCACAGCACTCCTTTGCTAGATGAGCCTTAATTCCCCTCTTGCAAGACAGTGCCTCACAATCGTTCTCAGGAAGGGGGAAAAGGGCATTTTGTTAGGCCTCTCATTTTTTTATTACCTTGTCTCTGTGAGATCATTGAAATGATTGGAAGACAATTGAGATCAGAATTCAGAAGTAGTGAAATCATTATTTTATTTCTTTCTGAGAGATTAGACTGGCACGGGACCGTAGCTGCAGAATCAGCTTGGCGTGACCATCAAGATTTCTGGCAAATACGTCCCATTTATTTTCTGTTATGTTGTTATAATTGGATTACACGAGGTTGCAAGCTTTTGCTGACTCATTTTTTTTGTCTGTTTTGGTGCCATCTGAGTTCGCTTCGACTTTGCTAACCAAAGCGGGCTGGGCTGGCCAGGCTGGAAGCTCTGATCCGCTCTTCCATCTTTGTGAACATGTTCGACCCTACAAACTGTGCATATTATAATATGCAATAGTTACTCTTTCTCTGTTGTTTTCTCTTAATGCTACTGATGAAGTTAATAATAGCGAACGCATAACTACTTACAAGTATGTGCGATGGCCTGCCCTAAGCACTTTACATATATTAATTCATTTTATTTGAAGGGAGGGCACTTTGTCCAGTTGTTGCCTCTTATCCCTTTTTGTAGATGAAGAAACTGAGACACAGAAGTCTCCTCACTTTTCACATTGAACCTTTCACTCTCTTATAAATCTGTGTCTGATAAGCAGCCTACAATGGCTATGCTTTGAACTGGGGACCTTTGACTTTTAATTGGGAGATGTAATCAGTTACTTTCATTGTTATAGTCGTTTGGTTCTAAGTTTTTCCCTTTTCTTTCAATAGCTCATTGATAGCTCCTTTTTCTGTGCTTTAATATATACTTTTTTTGTTTTGGATTTTGTTCCTGGATGTTTTGCTTAAATTAATCAGTGTTTTTGAAGGTCTGTATCGCTAGTAATAGCTCTGATAGTTATCTTTAAGTTATTCAGAAGCACTCCTAGACTTACGTTTATCTAAATATCAAAGACCAAATTAAAATGTTTGCTATCAGTCCTCTTTCTATAAGATGAATAACTAGTATATTTCAACTTTTCTTCATTTATTACTCTATTTGAAGTTTAACATCAAGAATATCACATTTCTTTCATGACATGGACCAAGACTGTGCCATGAGATGACAGTTTCAAGAGTTTTTCTTTCTAGCCAGACATCTACTGCGCCCTGCTCCACGCTCGTCAGACTTCCACCCCACCCCGTCTCCGCTGGTTCTCAGCAAACAGCCTCATCTCCTGTTTCACAGACCAGGCAGAAATCGTCAGACAGCAGGAATGCCCACCATTTCCTCTGACGACATCAATCTTTTGTTTTCTTATGGTTCCTTTTAATTCTACTTTGCAATCAAGTTGTTTTGTTTACATTTATTTTCTGTAAAAAAATTCAAAAGGAAACTTCTACTGATATATATAGTATGCATATATTACATAAAAATAAAACAACAAATTTAACATCCATTCCCAAATAGAATAACTTCAGTGTGTTTGTACTTCTGACTTGCATTTATATAATCTCATCATCTGTAAAATAAAAAAAATAAATAATTTCTCTTAAATGTGCATATTACTTAGATGTTAGATAAGGTTAAGGAATTTCTTTTTTATATTTTACTGTGATTATGCTATTATGGATATGTTTGCCTTTAAAGTTCTTATCTTTATAGATATGCATATTGAACTACTTATTAATGAAAGTATATGGTCTTGGATTTTCTTCTAAATAATACAATGTTAGAGGATGGGTGTTAGAAAAAGTGGGTTGGAATAGGAAAGAAATAAAATTGGACTTGTGTTGATAATTTTTTGAAGCTGAGTGATGCATATATGGGAGTTCATTATCCTATTTTTCTTCTTTTGTATGTATTTGAAATTTTCCATAATGAAAAGTTAAAATAATCACATTAACAACATTTCAAACTAGTAAATGCCTACAATTATATAAACGCATATGAAATTGATTTTAACATGCACTGCCAGTCTCTTCCCGTTACAATTTCTCCTATTTTAAGTTTCCAGTTGTTTGGTGAACAAGTTCAGCTCTTTGGGAAATCTTTTTCAAGAATGACTGTGGACAGTATTTTTTTCAAGAAGGCGGAATATGAGCTATTTATGAAAGTTTAATGTGAAAATATGTCTGATGTTTTCATCATTGGACCTGGATTTTCTTGAATGCAGGAAAATCTTAACACTGGCATCTGGCTTACTTATATCAAGTGCTGGTGGACCTGATAAAATCTCCTTGACTTAGAAATAACAGAGACCAGCTCTGACAGTTGCTTTGAACAGTGGAACACACTCAGGATTGTTAGGTCAAGTCTTGTGAGTCACAAAAGCATAGCACTATGTCCTAGAGTAGTTGGGGGAGTTATTCATATGCCCTGGTTGCTGTATTAAAACAAGTTGACATTTTTATCCTGTGCTATTACTAAGGTTTTTCCTCTGTTGACTTACAAATCCTAATATTTTAATTGACTGGACCAACACAAAGAGTAGGACATGTTTGTGGAAAGCGGTGTTACCAAACTACAGTTTTTAGTCCTCTAATTCTCTAAAATCTTCAAAGTTGTAGGGTTTTAATTTTTCTCACTGTTCTACGTTAGTTTTGGTTTTATAAGAAAAGGTACAGCCTGGCTGGTATAGCTCAGTGGATTGAGCATTGGCTGTGAACCAAAGGATTGCTGGTTCGATTCCCAGTCAGGGCACATGCCTGGGTTGCAGGCCAGATCCTGAATGGGGGATGCATGAGAGGCAACCACACACTGATGTTTCTCTCCCTTTCTCCTTCCTTTCTCCTCTCTCTAAAAAAATAAATAAAATCTTTAAAAATAAAAAATAAAATAAAATCAATAAGCATGTCCTCAGGAGAGGATAAAAAAATAAATAAAATACCACTTTCATGTTTGTTTGTTTTTTTTTAAAGAAAAGGTACAGAAATTAGAGAGGGGTGTGTGTGTTGGTGGTGGCATTATAGATTTAATAGGAAAACTTGCATTAGCCCTACTGCATTCACATATCCATTAATCCATTCTTTTATTTAAACAGGTTTATTGAGCAAATGCTCACTCTAGGCAAAATGTTCAGCTTAGGGGAACCCTCCATTCCTGCTTTCATCAAGTTTCCACCTCAGTGTCAAGGATTCCTTTGGGGGAAAAATAAGATCCCTAAGAGGTGAGGAAGAAATTAGGATCTAATGCTCACATCTGTAGAGGGAAACTCCAGCTTGTTCCTCGCCATGACAGCCTGCTTAGATATGGCAAGTGACTAGTCCAGTCATTTTTTATGGGGGATTCACAGACCGTTTATGGGTCTTACAAGGGTCCATGGAACCAGTTAGTAATTTGAGTATTCTCCCTGGGAAACAGCCTATCCACAGAGTTCTTCAAAGTCTCAGAATAGCTTGTGATACTAAGAAGAATGAGAACCACTGCGTTTCCAGTCTATGTCCATAATGCATGAGTAATGATGACTCACTAATGGTGCTCATCAAATCCCCTCTCCCGCACTCCACAGGGGAATGCTGACGTGTTCTAGTAGCAGAATACGAGGAGATCCATTTAGTATGACAGATGATTGAGTAAGACGAGGGTTTTTAATCAGCCCTTTCTTGGCATGGTTCACTTTATTCTGAGATTTGCCATTAATTATTAGAATTACTGATACTCAAAGAATATGAAAGAGATTGTGCTTATTAAAAAACAGTGAGATTTCTTTTGATTGAAATGTCAATAGTTTGAGTTTAGTGCAATGATCTGAGAGGTTAATGTTTGATGGGTTTTTTTCTATTTTTAAATTTAAAACAGACACCTATTCAATATTTATTAAACTTAGTTTCTTTAACAGTGATTTGGTATTATCATACAACACATTCTTAATGATATAGCAGAAGTTAAAAGATCTTTACAAATGGAAATGTGATTCCTTTGTCTCTAAATATTGATATTTTAGTGGCCACAAATGTGTTTTTACTATAACATTAAATGCATGCTTGACAATCTAAACTTTGTGTAATGTCAATACCACAAACTATGTAAACTGTATGGTGCAGATATGGAAAAACCTAGTTAGTATATAAACAATACTTGGCACCATTAACAGTTGTATGGCATGAAATGTACATATTAACTTAAAAATCCTGGTTTTGAGCACTGAAAGTACCTTTGAAATATCATTGTATTGCTACTAGTAAAACTGACAGTCTCTAACTGAAAATTTTGAAAATATCATCTGCCTCGTATTGGGCTATAACCCAAAGCACAACATAAATATCCCGAGGTCCATATAGATATAAATAAATGGTGAATAAAAATAAATAAATGATGGAGAAGAGATAAATTTCTCATGTAGAAGAATTTCAAATAATTCCTCTAGATATTCCACCATCGAGGAAGGGAGCACAACTCCCCACTCAGGTGTGGCTTAGCATAGCGACTTCCCTCCAGAGAGGACAGGATGGAAAGAGGGAAAGTAAAGAGTGACCTTACCATAGAGAAACCTGACCTCAAAAAAATCCGTAACCTCTGTCTAGTCATGGGAAAGCATCAGACAAGTTCTAGTTGAGTCAAAACACCTCAGAACTGTAGAAGATGTCAGAACCAAGGAGAGTCCGGGAAACTGCACCAGCCAAGAGAAGACACAATAACTGAATGTAGCATGGCATCCTGAATGGGATGCCAGAACCAGCAAAGGACATTGATTAAACCAGACTCTAGTGCCTTCATAGTTATGACCAATTCTCATGGGAGGAACAGCTCTTGATATTCTTTCCATTCACTTTCCTGGAGATAACAAATTCTTTTAAAGGTACGTTAGGGTAGTTCTCATAAGGTTTTTTTTTTTCTGTCTTTATACTGCCATCATTTGTTTTTTAAATTATGTTTTATTGATTATGCTATTACAGTTGTCTCAACTCCCCCCCTTTGCCCCTTTCCACCCAGCTCCCCCCAACTCCCTCTAGCAATCCCCACCCTGTTGTCCATATCCATGGGTCATGCCTATATGTTCTTTGGCTACTCTATTTCCTCTGCTGTATGTTACATCCCCATGACAATTCTGTAGCTACTATTTTGTGCTTTTTAATCCCTTCACTTTTTTTGCCCATCCCCTCCAACCCCCATCTGGCAACTATCAACATGTTCACTGTATCTATGATTCCGTTTCTGTTCTGCTTGTTTGTTTGCTTTGTTTTTTAGATTCAATTGTTGATAGATATGTATTTCTTGCCAATTTATTGTTCATGTTTTACTTATTTTTTATTCCTTTTAAACAAGAACTTTTAACATTTCATATAATGCTGATTTGGTGGTGATGTACTTCTTTAGTTTTTTCTTGTCTGGGAAGCTCTTTATCTGTCCTTTGATTATAAATGATAGCTTTACTAGAAAGAGTAATCTTGGCTGTAGGTTCCTGCTTTTCCTCACTTTGAATATTTCTTGCCACTCCCTTCTAGTTTACAAAGTTTTCAAAGTTTACAAATCAGCTCACAGTCCTGTGGGAGCTCCCTTATAGGTAACTAACTGCTTTTCTCTTGCTACTTTTAAGATTCCCTTTTTGTCTTTAACCTTTAGCACCTTAATTATGATGTATCTTGGGGTGGGCCTCTTTGGGTTCATCTTGTTTGGGACTCTGTGCATCCTGGACTTGTATGTCTATTTCCTTCACCAAGTTAGGGAAGTTATCTGTCCTTATTTTTCAAATAGGTTTCCAATTTCTTGTCCTCTCTTTTCTCTTTCTGGCACTCCCATGATGAGAATGTTGGTACACCTGAAGCTGTCTCAGAGGCTCCTTAGACTATCCTTATATTTTGGATTCTTTTTTCTCCATGTTGATCTGAGTGGTTATTTTTTGCTTCTTTATATTTCAAATTGCTGATTTGATTCTCAGCTTCATCTACTATACTATTGATTTCCTGTAAATTGTTCTTCATTTCAGTAGTGTATCCTTTTTTTAACTGGTTCTTTTTTATGGTTTCAATGTCATTTTTTATGCTGTTGAAGTTCTCTCTGAGTTCATCTGCTCTCCCTCTAAGTTCATTGAGCATCCTTATAACCAGTGTTTTAAACTCTGTATTTAGTAGCTTGTTTGTTATGATTTTGTTTAGTTCTTTTTCTGGAGTTTTGTTCTGCTGTGTCATTGTTTCTTTGTGGCATGTTTCTTTGTCTCCTCACTTTGGCAGCATCCCTGGTTTGTTTCTATGTTTGTGTAGAGATGCTACATTTCCCAAGCTTGGTAGAGTGGCCTAATATGGTAGGTGTCTTGAAGGGTCCATTGGCACAGCCTCCTCTATTACCCAAGATGGTTACTCAAGGTACACCAACTGTGTGGAATATGTATACCCTCTAGCTGTAAAGTGAGCCTTGATTGCTGTTGGCAGGTACAAGATCAGCCACCACCTGTGTTCTTTCCAGGGTCATACAGCATAAGCAACAAAGCTATCTTCAGATGGCTTCTACTTAGGTTGGGCTTGGAGGTACCTAGGCAAGGCCAACCTCTGAACCAAGGTTGACTGCTGCTAGTTTTGGGCCTGGGGCAACTTAGTGAGAGGTTATGTGGGTCACTGAAACCAGATGCTGCTTGTTTGAGAGAATTTAGGAAAATCTGAAGCATGAGCCAAGACAGTCCATTCATTTGGAAAAGCCACTGGAAACAGCTTGGGTTTGCCTGGAAGTTGGGTAAGACAAGGCCTCAGGGAATCACCAGGGTGGGACAAACAGCATGAGCCAGGTTGGTGGAGTCTCAGATACAGCACCTGCCTACCAGTTCTGTGGCTCTGGGGGAGGGCTCAGAAAAGGAACAATGGCCTCTGCCCCCACTTCTGTCTGGGAGAAAGCTACCACCCAGTTCCACCCTGATGCTGGGCAAGTCAGTTCCTCCCCATAAATCCCTGGTGCATTTTAATCTGCTTCTACTGTGCTTGAGCTCAGAGTGAGTGATTGACTAAGCCTGTGAATGGGCTCTTTAAGAGGCACTTTCAGGGACTCCTATAGTTTCTGTCTTCCAAAGCCTCAAACCCCATGGTTTTTACAGCCAGAAGTTATGGCAACTTCTCTTCCCACACTGGGACCTTGGGCTTGGGGACCTGTTGTGGGGTTGGTACCCTTCACTCCTGAGATTCCCCTCCTAATTTTTACCTGCCACACACAGGTGTGTAAACAGCCCATTCTGCATCTCCACCCCTCCTCCCAGTCTCGATGTAGTTTGTTCTTTAATTCTGTGGTTGTAAGACTGCCATTCAGCTAAATTTCTCACTTTTCTGAATGATGGTTGTTCTATAGTGTAGTTGTAATTCTGATATGGTTGTGTGAGGAGGCAAACATGTTTGTTTACCTGTGTCACCATCTTCCATTCTCATGATTTCACACCAATAAATTTAATAAAATAAAAATAAATGGATAAATAAATAAAAATTAGCTATATATATTAGAGAATCTGACTCCATAGTAGGTGATAAAATATCAAATAGAGATCATTTGAAATATTTTAACTCCTCTTTTTAAAATATTTTCCACTGGTGAACTTGGTTATAAAATGCTGTCTTAATGAAATTTACAAATTCTATGACATTAAATGATGATTACCTGTGAGAGTTTTAAGTTCTAGAAATTTAAATTTCAAAGGTCTTCATATTATTATACCCCAGTCTTTTAAAATAAAAACACCAAATGGGCTTCTCCTAGAAGTAACGATTTTTTGGTTATTCTTACCACAATTTCAAGGATCCTACCTAAAACCTTTGGCAATGGATAATCTATCCACTCTTAAAGGGCATTCACTGTATCAGCCATCCAAGAAAAGCTAAATGTATTCATGCTTCTGTGCCCTTGTATGTTTTTTTAATAACCTAATTTCATGCCATATCAGGCAGACATTCTTCAAAAATCAGTTTTTCTCAGCCACAGAATGACAGCATCACAATAAAAAATCAACAGACCATGTTCCAATTAAAAATACCATGGCAAGACTTCTCCTGGGAGCACACGCATGCTGCCACAGCCCAGGCTGCACTGGCCAGGAGCGTGATGATCCTTTCCTTCCACTTGAGAGCAAAAGAGACACATCACAGGTGAAGGGAAATGAGAGCTGAGGCCGTGGAACCCATGAGTCCCTTTGAGAGTGGGATCGGTGAAACGAGACTCTGTTCCAGTGCGGAACTGGAAGGTGCCATCTGGCAAATGGCAATGAGGCGAAGCTCGCCCTTGAAAATAGGTATAAAAGTGACTTACAATAACCAATTATCACTGGGATGAAAAGGCTGTGATTTTGGTCTTGCCTTCTGTATAATTCCTTAAATAATCTGACAATTGCAGTGTTCTATCTAGTCGACCAAAGCATGAGAGCAAGGGTGTGTGTGGACACGCACAGACCCTCACCCACACAGCACCACCAGCACAGGCAACTTCTAATTCTCCAGGCTCCCTGGAAGCCCTTCAGTCCTCCTGTCTGGGGATGAGCCACTACAGTAGCAAGGGAGGGAGGGGGTCTGACTAACAGGCCAGGTTAGATTTATAGGTAAGGTGTCAAATGAAAACAGAAAGCTTTTCAGAGAGACGTCTTAGTGAATGTTTAATTAGTACCTTCAAATTTTTCATTCCATGCTACACTAGTACTCTCCAAGATCCCTCATTTTTAATAATCTAGCAAATATTTAAAAAGGCTGCAGTGATGGGTTGACCTGTGATGGCTCTCCTCGCCCAGTTTCGGACTTTCAGAACACGCACACACACGCAAGCACGTGCTCTGCCCATTTGCAGTAGCTTTCTTGCTCCAGTCACGTGATTTCCTAGCTCATCCTCATTTCCACTCTTCTAATTATTGCAGTTCTTCTTTTTCACTCTTCTTGTATTACTCTTCATTCTGATTTTACTTGCACCTTCTAAATTTTAAGCCGTTTTAATTTCTTGAAGAAATAGGCATGACATGCACTGGTACCTGCGTACCTGAGCGAATGGATGCAAACAGGGAAGGACAAAGCATATCACCAGTGTCAAATAATCCTTCATTATTAAAGGAGAGTCTGGGTTCTCCTTTTATAATTTATTCTAACATTTAGTAATGCTCTGTGAACTGGAAACTTCCTTACAGAGCTGTATTATGAAAAATCCATTTTTGTGTGTAAACAGAATCATCTTTTAAGTGCATTAGGGACAGACTCACCAAGGTTAAAAGAAGTGCTAGGGAATATTTAAGTATTGATCCTAACTCCCTGCAGAAACAGGTTCACAGTTTCAAATGTTTGCACAGAGAGTTAAAGTCAAAACAGCTATAAGAAGAGACTGCACTATTCGGGGGGGTTTGGTTGTAAACAACAGCAATTAATTCCATCCAAATGTGACACAGCATTATAATTATCTCTTGGGATCTAGTTTCCTCTTCTTGCTTGAACAATAGAAGTGTTCCCTGTCCTGAGTTGTATTAAGGCACAAAGCATCCCAGCTAGTGACTATTTCCTGCCCTCCATTGTAGCTGAATGGTCATATGACTAAATTCTCAAAAATCAAATGCAAAGTAATAAATGATCCCTGAAATGTCTACATCCCTTCTTTACAAAGAAATTGCTTGCCTTTCACTATAATCTCCTCTCCCTTCCCCAAGGTGGAATAAGGACATGGTGGTGGCAATCCAGCTCCAAAAACAAAGACTAGAACAAGATGTGAACATCGAGACAGGATTCTGATTTCCCCCAAGAGGTTGGCGAGATGAGTTGACTGGCAGTTCTGAATTAACACACATCTTAACTCTAACATGACCAAAACAAATTCTACTTGTGAGATTCTTTGTTACAGTAGCTTAATTTGTTTTGTATATGACATGTTAATAAGATTTATTGAAATCTATGTATTGAATAGATTTATTGAAATTATATTGGGTAATTTATAAAATTATTAGTAGTGTTCAAAACAGTCTTGAGAAATAGTAATTAAAAGATATAGGATGCAACCAAAATTCCCCCACAGGATGGTGAGGCCATTCCTCTCTTTTGAATGCAGGAATCTGTGGCAGCCAACCATGAATGCTCCCAGAATAACCTCAGGTTTTAATCATTCTTCAATTCACCATTTAGATGTCAGGCAGACAGGAATGACAAATGTCCCCCACAGTCTCCCTTTAGACATGGAATAATCGCACACATCATTTTCCTCATTCTTATGCTTAGAAAAAATCTCACTAAAATTCAGCTATCACTCATACAACTTAAAATACACTCACCTTCTTCCCAGGAAGAGGAGATTAAAGCTCGTGAGCCTCTGCATCTTCCTTAAACTCCAGCAGCCTCTTCTCCTTTGGAAGGGATGGCCATTTCTTTTCTGCCTAGGGGGCAATCCAGTGATATCACAAACTATGAACTAAGTGGTCCCATTATTTTTAATAGTAAGTCTGATATTAATAGAAGGAGTTGAACTAAAAAGGAAATTAGTTAAATGTATGAATACATACTTAACACACTGAGGAAGGAAATGTGGGTTGATGTTTCAGCCCCCATATTGCAATTATCCTAAGGCCACAGCGATTATAAAAATTTCTATCCTCCAGTACCCATCCCATATCCCCAGTGATTTGAAACAATGTCTGATGGTCAAAATGTTTACCTAGGACAAAGCTGGGTGGTTTGTATTACATCAAGGGAATGTTGTCATTTGTACCATAATCTCCAGTAGCTGTTCTTCAGCAGCACTGGAAAAAAAACCCAAATCATTAGCTCCCTGCCAGGTCCCAAGGGCTCTGTTGACTTGTTCTAACAAGGAGACCACATACGGAGCAGCAGCTTTAATTGGCGTCATCCTCTGATTAAACTTACAATTACTGATGGGCTCGGAATGGCCGATCCATCTTCTTCACTGGTCAAGCTGGAAAGTTAAATGGACACGTGGATGTGATTCCCACACATGCACTTTTCAACCTTGGCAACACGGAGTTTCCCTCAGCACCTAGATCATAATAGTTTTTCCCCACTGAAAATGTTCATTTTTTGCTTCTGTGTACATAAAAGTTGTAAGAAGAGTACAAAAATCCTCTGATGCCCTTCACCCAACATCATTTTATTCTTTCCTATCCTTTTCCATCATCCCTCTTTCTCCTCATTATTTTCTGTCCCTTATTATTATTTATTTCTTAACCATTTAAAAGGAAATTGCACACCTGATACCCCAGGCCCCTAGATACTACAGTGTACATTTTCTTAATGTATAGAATTTTGTTAAATATCTATGGAAATTTTATCAAAATCAAGGAATTAACATGAACGAGACATTGTCTTATTTCACAGACATCAGCAGATGTTGCCAGTTCTACAATCAAGTCCTTCATAGTAAAAACAAACAGATAACAAAAGAACAGATCAGTTACTTCAGAGAGTGTAATTCGTGTGTGTTTGATGGTTCCTTATGGTTAGATTCCAGTTATGCTTTGTTGGCAGGAAAACAATAGAAACAAGATTGCCTTTTTAGTGCCTAACATCAGGAGGTGCATGCTGTTGATTAGTCCAATTACGGGCAATGCTAATTTTTTTAGAACGATAAACACCTTTATTCCATGAGCTAAGACAGGAGGGAGGAGGATTTATTTGCTTTCTGGGCCTTGATTTTCCTTCCTTACAGCCCCAGCTCCATGCCCCCCAGCACACGGCCATCTGCGCAGCCACGTTGGCCTGGTCTTGAAGCGAGGCATGCAAGAAGCTTGCCCTGCTGGAAGTGTTCCTTTAGAAGACTGCTGATCTTGGCATTGCTTTTCCTTTCATCATATTTCTTCTGAATTTTCTTTGATCTTTTCTTTGTTTAAAATCTCTTCCTTCTCAGGAATCAGCTTGGCCTTTGTTTCGTGGCCCAGGGAAGTGCCTAGGGGGACTCACAGCACTGTTGGTGGGGTGCGCTTTCAATGATCACAATGCTGTTCTCTACTAGGGGCTTGGTGTGGACCAGTTCATTGTCAGATGCATATAGACCATGTCAATAATCCTTGTTTTGCTCGTATGACCCTGGGAGCCCCAAGAGAAGCTACAGCTTTCGGCCTCAAAGTCCAGTACTTATTGCTGATTCCCCCACACTCGGTGTATAGTGAGGGCCGGTCTTAGTGTCGGAAGCAGGGTATCCCAGCTCATTTTTGCTTTGTGTGGTAGGGTTTTCTCCTGCCCTGGGTATTGTGGTGCTCGTGCCAGCTGTCCTGAGAGACGCCTGTATGTGGGAGTTGGGGATGGAGTATCGAGCTACTCGGATGCAGGACTTGCCCTCCCAGCTCCAGAACCCCACACTGGGCAGGCAGTACACTCAGCTCTTCAAGGTTGGCTTCCCCGGTGAGCACTCAGGAGTTTACAGCAGTGCCAAGATGTCATCATCACACGTGGCCCAGCCCACACCCTTTCCTGCCACAGTCATGTTGGTACCCTCGCAGCCCCATCGGCAGCCCAATGGCAATGTTAATTTTGACTATTGGGTCCTAACACATGACTATCCTGGACAATGTTTCCTGTGTGCTTGGGACGAGTGTGTGTTCTGTTGCTGGTGGACGGAATGCTTGTAAAGGTTTGTTAAGCCCATCCACTCTAATGCGTATTTTAATACCTATGTTTCCTTATTGATTTTTGGATGGATGATCTATCCTTTGTTCAAAGTGGGATATTGAATCCCCTACTATTAATAAAATGTTGTCAGTTTCTTCCTTCAGGTTGGCTAATATTTGCTTTATATATTTAGGTGTTCCTATGTGGGGTGCATAGATATTTATAAATGCTATATCCTCTCATTGGATTGACCTTTTAATCATTTTTAAATGACTTTCTTTGTCTCTTCTTATAGTCTTTGGCTTAAAGTTTATTTTTTCTGTTGTAAGGATAGCTACCCCTGCTTTCTTTTGAAAAAATATTTTTTGTTATTGTTCAATGATAGTTGTCCCACATTTTTCCCCATTTCTCTCTCCTGCCCTGCCCACCCGCCCCACCCCCTACAGTCAATCCCCACCCCATGGTCCATGCTCATGGGTCCTTATACACGTTCCTTGACTTGCCCCTTCCCCTACTTTCCTCCTTTACCTTCCTCCTTCCTCCCCTCTGGTCCCTGTCAGTTTGTTTTTTATTCCCATGTCTCCAGTTCCATTTTGCTTGTTTATTTTATAGATTAGGTTCCACTTATAGGTGAGATCATATGGTATTTGTCTTTCACCACCTGGCTTCTTTCACTTAGCATAAGGCTCTCCCGTTCCATCCATGCTGTTGTGAAGGGTGGGAGTTCCTACTTTCTTTCTGCTGTGTAGTATTCCATTTAGAATATCTTTTTCTATCCATTTACTTTTAATCTCTGTGTGTCTTTTGATTCATTGTAAGCATAATTTCTTTTCCAGTATTGAGGACATTATATCAGCCTTAAAATATTTGCTTGCTAATTCTAAAATCTGAGTGATCTCAAGTGTGG
The DNA here is from genome assembly GCA_004024845.1 of Tonatia bakeri. Taxonomy (NCBI): domain Eukaryota; kingdom Metazoa; phylum Chordata; class Mammalia; order Chiroptera; family Phyllostomidae; genus Tonatia; species Tonatia bakeri. Next base: position 107,279 of record PVIA01001510.1, read on the forward strand.
TCTTCATTGATTGCTTTTCTTTGGATAAGGAGTTCTATTTTCCTAGTTCTTCATATGTCAGCTAATTTGGGGCATTACTACTGTTATGTCAAGGAGATTCTCGGTTGTTATTTTGCTGATGAATATTCATTTTCTAGGTTTATTTATTTGTTTGTTTTAGCAGATATCTAACTTGGTTGGACTTCAACTGCAAATTCATTCTTGGAAGTCAGCTCTAATCTCAGAGAAAAACTTTTTTGGCTAAGGTTTTTTGAGCCTACTTCAATCACGCGTGGCACCCAACTCATCCAGGGCTGGAGGCAGGCATGAGTCAAATATTCCCTCTCTAGCTTGTTCTTATTTGGAAATATTTCTTCTTCTCCAGTGCCTTGGATTTTCCCAGTCTACATTTTCTGGTTCCTTTAGCCAAAAAGACTGTAATTTTTCCACCAATGCCCCAGCAAGTACACCTTCCCCAAACTTTAAAGAAAAAAAATCAGAGAACTCACACTGTCTAACTCTCCCTCTTGCTTCCAAGCATGGACTCCATAAAATCTGCCTGCCTCTGTTCTCTCTCCAGAAACCACTCTTTGTATTTTTTTTTCAGATTTTATAGTTGTTATCCACAGAAGAGTTCATCTGGTTGAGCTTTCTTAGCATTTCTGAAAGTACAGATAACAAATTATACTTTCAAATACTATTTTTATTTCATTATCCTTGTTTTTTAATCTTTAGAACTCCAATTACACATTTGATATTTTTTCTTTGCTTGTCCTTCATTTTCACCACTTTCTTTCTGACCCTTTCTAATTCTTTTAATCTAATTTTTACTATTATCTTTATTTGCCTGCTTTTCTTACATGCCCCTCCTGCTGTTTTCAATTATGTTTATTCTTGTTTAGGCCACTTGTAATTCAATCTCTATATCTTATATTATGCTATCTTTTTTAAAATTTCCTGAGTTTAATACACTCTAACTTGTTAGGAAAATGTTCATCTGCTGAACCATTTGGGTTTTAGCTTTCTAGGTTCAGCTTTCTGGGCATGGACAGGCTGGCTGTTTCTGCCTCCGCATTCTACGGACAGGGCTGGTGGTTGGGTGGTTCATGAGGTTTCAGGTTCAGAAGACTTTCTGTCATCAGTGTAGCAGAGAACGGTTTCTTTACTAATTTGGGAGGAGGGAGACAGGTGAGAGAGAAGCCAAGAGAGGTTCTGTGTGCCTTTTTCTTTTTACTTTTTAATCTCAAAAGTTATTAGGTTTTCTCCTTTGGCTTATTTTTCTCTTTTCTGCTCAGTTTCCAAAAGTCTCATCCATGCCCTCTAACCCTCTTTTTCCATTGAAACATTTTCCCAAGACTGACTCTGTAGGTCCCAAAGCATTTTTAACCTTTTCCTATAGGCTGTGCTCTGAAACAAAATTACAAGTATTTTTGTATTTGTGTGGACATCCTCTTAGGTAATATTATTTTTATTTTTTATACACTTATTTTTTACTTATTTACTTTTTAGAGAGGGGAAGGGCAGGAGAAAAAGAGAGAGAGAAACATCGATGTGTGGTTGCCTCTCACACACCTCTACTGGGGACCTGGCCCACAACCCAGGCATGTGCCTTAGACTGGGAATCAAACCAGTGACTCTTTGATTCACAGTCCAGCACTTAACCACTGAGCCACACCAACCAGGGCGTAATGTTAATTTTAAATCAATTTTAGGCATGCTATAAAATCCTATATATTCTCTTTAGTGCAGTTTTTCCAGAACCATCCTTGTATCACTCAAATTGTATGGCAGGAACAGTAATAGCCTGGTAGGATTTGGTGTTTGCTTTTCTACTGACAAATAATTTAAAATTTGGATTTTCTGTGTTTTCTAATAATGATGTAAGTATGGGCTTTATGTAGTGTTTTGTTTGTTTACTGGTTTGAGAAGTTAGGAGTGGTGGATCTGTGTGCCCTTTGCTGCCTCCACTACATAAAATTTTATATTTACTATATTTCTAAGAAATGAGAGTCTTTATTACAAACATAGTACTTACTCTGTGGGTCAGAAGATGAGTGTGAGAACTCTTGTTGTTGCTGGATATTTGTGCATCAACATTTAGCAACTAGGAAAATAAATTTGATGAGCTCAGAGGTGGACCTACTATGAGGCAGTCTCTTGTCAAATTTCCACTTGATACTTTAGCCTCCAAATATAATTGAAGTTTCCTGATGGGTTCCTCTAAGGCTGTGATAAATAACTGCAAACCTGTAAGTGTCATCATGTTAAATGGCTGCAAGTCTTTTTAAGGGAGATGGAATGCAGGTGCACAGGACCATGCTCGTGAGGATGTGAGTAGGAGGTTGGTTCTTCTTTACAGCTCCCTCGGCATCCACCTCACTAAAGCTTTGGAACTGACTCATATCTGGGAATTGAAGAAGGGGCTATTTCTCTCTATCAAGGAGATCTCATCTTTTTGTGGTTGTTTGTATTTTGTTTGAGTTGAACAAATCAAATAGCAGCTTAGGGAGTTACCCCTAATGTCAGTCCCTGGGACTCAACGATTAGAAAGTCATAATCAAAGCTCACTGTGAGTCAGGACCTTTCGTACCTTCTCCACGATGCTCCTGGTGCGTGGGTGCCCTTCACGGTGTCTGGCATCCTACACTTTCACAGCGCTGAACCCAGAGAGCCCGTCTCCGCGTCCTTGACTCCCCCCGCCCCGCCGCGTCATTGGCTCACCGAGAGGGCGGTAGTCCCTCCTTTCCACGGTTCCTCTCTCCACAGCTTCAGTCACCCTTGCCCACCCTCAGTCCAAAAACATTAAATGGCAAATTCCAGAAACAAACAATTCCTACATTTAAAACTATATCATTGTGAGTTGCGAGGTGAAACCTCGCGCTGTCCCACTGCATCCTGCCCTGGATGTGAACCAGCCCTTCGCCCAGTGCCTCTGCTCTGTCCAGGCCACTGGCCCATTGTTCACTTCGTGGGTGTCCCACTTATCAGACCAGCTGTCAAGGGATCACAGTGCTTGTCTTCAAGCTAACCTTACTTTACCTAAGAATGGCCCCGAAGTGCAAGAGCAGTGATAATGGCAGCTCAGACATGCTGAAGAGAATCCATAATGTGTTCCTTTTACATTAAAGGTATGCATGTACAGAAAAAAACATTACTTGAAAGGTTCAGTGCTATCTGCAGTTTTAGGCATCTACATCTATCCTGTAGATAAGGTGGGGCTACTGTACCACTAAGATATTATTCATAAAGGCTAGTGCTTCCCTCACAAATCACATTTTAAAGCCGTAGGAAGGGCCGCCCTTCTCTGCCTTCCTGTGCACTATAGATGGAAAGTGGGTGGGGAAGGGGTGGTACACGGTAAATTCACTCCATCACAATCCCCCTCTTTGCCATGCAGAGGAATAACAGTGCTTCTCCTGTTACATTCAAAACCTCCTCTACTCTTCCAGCATATTGAATCCAGAATCTGTTCTGCCTTCCAGATTTCAAAATAAATGAGTCTGATCTATATTTATATTTTTTCCTATTTGTTGTCACATCCTTGGAATCCTTTCCCACTCATACTGCTCAGAATTTTTTGTGACACAAATTAACAAAGAACTGTAATTTTCTTTGTGTGTGAGACCTCTTCAGACCCACAGGAAGATGCAATTTGACCCTACCTAAAGTTTCTACAAAACAAGAGGTGAGAGGGGAATGGGGAAAATTGATGTCCTTTTGAAAAACAGGCTGGAGAGACATGGTGTTTAGACAAGGAAAATGAACTTGTTTCAGATGCAAAGCAAGCATAGCAGACTGGGGAGGCTTAGGGAGGTGGAAATCTTTCAAATGTTACCACATGAACAACCACTCCTATTCTCAGATGCCCGTTCTTTCTCAATCAGTATTCTAAGTGAGTTGGAAACATTGTGTATTTAACTAATGCCATGTGGCAAAGCAGAGAATCCTCTCCATCTTCGCTTTTCAGCTCATGACCTCAGTGCTGCAGGTATAAAATGAATAAAACATATGATTTTAGCAGTCACATAAAGTTTTTGGGTTTTAGTTTGTGTCTTGAGACAAAAAATATAGGGAGTTGAGCTTACTGTTCCTTTTAAAGTTATCCAGCACTATTGGATACAAATGCCCCACCTTGCATTCTTTGAATGATGCATGTTCTTCATGCTACTCGGTAGCAGTAATCACTCTGTGGTCTTCAGTGGGGACTGCATTCCAGGTCAAACAGACAAACAATTTAACAAATCATGCTGCAACTATATGCCATAGGCTGCCAGGTTCCTATTGTTTAATATATGGGAAGACACTAGATTTCCATTGCCTTCAGCTCTGTGCAGACCAGATGACAATCTGAGATTTCCCCAAACTCTGTAATGAAACACGGTTCACTCCCTTAATAGTCTTTGTATTATATAGCAAGGTACATTGTTATAAAAAAATAGAAATACATACTAATTTAAGCAGGAAAGATTTCAGTTGGAAAGATGAGAGGAACTCATATGTGGTCAATTTCTTTATTGTCTTCAATTCTTCGCCCTTCTCTGAATACATAGCCTTAGACTTTGCAGGATCCACTTCCTGGGACTTTGCTGTTCCTTCCACAACAGGCAATGTATATTTTCCTGCCTTATTGATATGGGACTTAACCATGTGACTTGTTTCAGCCAATGGCATGTTAGCAGATGTTTGCAATGTGCTTGCTCAGATGAGCCTGCTGCTGCACATTCTTGCCTTTCACCATTCGATGCAAATGCCTCCAAGAGTTGCTTGTTCAGTGGAGATGAGGAAAATGTGGACCAGACTTGGATGGAAACTCAGCTTGGATCCATGTCCCTTTAAGTCCAGCCTAGAGGAGCCAATCCCCTATCAACCTGCATTCATAGGAATTTGAAACAAATGTTTATGTTAAATACCATTGAAAGGGTTTATTTTGGGGTGGGTAGGGGCAGAGAATTGTCATAAAGAATTATTGTGGATATAGCTGAGGGATCCGTCATAGAGTCATTATAATGACAAGAAAATCGAGCTTGGGAATACAGACAAGAGCCAAAGGGAGCTAGGAATGGCCAAGACTCCACTACAGAGTCTATGTAGAATGCTACTACTGATGCCATTATCACTGGAGACTGGCTACTGTCCCACCGTATCCCATAATTCCCAGGCATACGCTGTACCATTATTCCTATCACAGCCCCAGAAAACAATCCCTGGCACCCTCCGCTCTCAGTCACCACTTCACTCAAGCATATTCACAGCCCCAGTTGCAGCATTTTGTCAGCCAGCCAAGGTTGAGTCTCCACTTTAATGCTAAGAAGTTGGGAGAAGAAATATCTGCCTCCCTGTGGCTTGTCCCAACTTTGTGATCCCTGCCAAATATGAAAGCCATTTAAATTCTGGGTAGCCAAAACACAACAAATGCTCATTGCATGTCTCTTTTTCTGTAGGGAAATGGAGATGCAATGGAATCCACAGTTCCACTTTCAGTCCAGACTATACCTAAATAGAAAAGCAACAGTAGTAGCTGAGATGCATTAACTATGTGTCTAACACTATGTTAAAGGCATGATATACACTTTTATTATGGATAGTATATCCATCTACAGAAATGAGAAAAATGAGGTTTCAGAAAGGTTAAGTAACCTACTCAAGTTCACACAGCTCGAAACTGTGGTAGAGCCGGGACAGCCACCAGGCTGGTCGGATTACCGCTGTGGCACACTATTCCTCCAGTGTTAGAGAGGCATTTCCAGGAAACAATGAGCTCTCTATTTTCTTTTTTTTTTTAGACTAATAGATTTAATGACTCCATATGCATCATCGGTATCCCACCCTAAGTCATAATTCACAGCTAATTATTCATTTTAATTGTCTTCATGCTATATTCTGAGCCAAGTTGTTTATTTATTTATCTGTTCTGTTCACAGAGGAATTTGGAAATAAGTTTTTCCCCAAATACATGAAAACCTTTTACTAAGCTTTCTAGGTGCTTCTTTTATCCAGAATCTCACAACTTTTTCCTATTTTGAATTGAAACATGCTATTTCTTCATTTTATTTCTTTTACCCGGAAGAGATAGGTTTTTAATGTTTTTGTAGAGAGAGAAATAAATTTCCATTTTTCTCAAGCCTCGACGACCCATGGGAGTTTGAGGTTGGTACTGTGTGTGTGTGTGTGTGTGTGTGTGTGTGTGTGTCACACCCTATTGTTGCTATGCTGGTGTTAATAGTGTCTGGGAAGCCTGCCCATGAGCTAAAAATGTCTTCTCTATCGATACCAAGACACTCCACAGAAGAAAAGGAATCATGATGGAGAGGAGGGTGGACCAGTGCACCAGAGCCACGTGGCTAACTCACATGGTCATCCACTAGCCTTGTGTCATTAGCCATGCACTCAAATTATGTGACATTTACTCCACTGATTACATGATGGAATGAAAACGAAATAATCCTGCATGCATCTCAGAGCCTATGGCCAAGTGAGTACTCGATGGCAGCAACTGTCGTTAGTATTGCTGTTGCTTTGGCATTATTATAGTTGTTGCTTTGCAATGGTGATGAAAATAGCTATGGATATTCCAGACAGGCTCATTTGGAGCCCACTCCTCAGGATTTCTTTCCCTGAAAATGAGCAACAATAATATTGAAAATATAAATATTTTTTCAAGCAGTTAAGATTCTAATAAAGAATAAGAGTCACATCTATGCCCAAATTTTAAAGCTCATTGTCCTAGGAGATGGTTCTTAGGGAAGCTTTAGGAATGAAGTATTAATGTGAGCGTTATTCCAGCTATCCATGCTGCAGCTCTCCTGTTACCGTCAAATAGCTGTGTAGGTCAAAGCCACTAGTAACCTACCTGGAATCTAATAAAAGCCAAGTCCAGGGTTAAAAAAATTCTCATCATATCCTCCTACTTGCCTCACTTCTATAATCTTTTCTGCTCTTAAAGTGGGAGCTCTATTTTAAAGGATTCTTTGTAACGGAACCACTGAAGAATGGCCCGTAGGAGTCAGAAATGAGTTGACAGTGCCTGAGCAGGGACATTTGAGAAGAAACCAGTGAGGAAACACTCACATGTGTCAGCCAGAACTATTTTCACATGTATTATTTTCATTTTCTTTAACACTTGAAGCATGAAAAATATGGTGGCTTCAGGACCTGAAGTCAATGTATTTTCAACAACTCTATAAATTATCTCTCAGACAACCCATCAAATTAAATAATGGAATTACTATGTAAATAAGGAGCCAGATGAGTCCAAATGTTTTATAGTTGAGGGAATATCGTGTCATATCATGGAAATATAGAAAGTCAACTTTCTGTAAGGTTGGGCTTTCTCCTTTTTAAGTTATTACCTTACACTCTGACTGCCAAGTCTCAAAGAGGCAAGAAATTAATGATCTCAGTTTGAACTGAGGAATGGTTTTTCTTTAAATTTTATAACCCCTCATTGGCTGGCCGCATGGCAGGAAGTGAGATCATTTGTATTCGCGGAGACGGGCAGGATACCATGCAGACAGGGTGCCATGTTGTAGGCAGGGAGAAAAATCTCCACGACCGGTCACACTCACCAGGTTCACTAGGTGACTTGATTCATTCTAGAAGTAAGCAGTGGAAACATCTGTAATACTATCAAAAGCAGAGAGTATTAGGAACCCTAGCTAAGTAATGCCACTAAGTAATACTGAAGTATTTGGGCAGGATAAAGAGAAAAAGAAAATTTTATTACTGGATGATAAGTAAGCTAATCAGCTGAAGAACTTCAAAAGGAGTCTAGGACTCTAGGCGATTCATACCCCCAAATAACCAAAGAGAAAGTTGTTTAAATAGAGGAAGTTTTTTTTAACCTGGACAACATTTTTACTTGTATTATATATTACTATATATTTTCTACTCCTATTTTTAATACCGAGTGCTGTGGAGTAGAAAAGATGCTCTCAGAGCCCATTTGTTTGTTTCCTTCTGTCATGTAAGTAACAGAGCTCAAGTGTGCACCAAACGAAACACAGTTATTTTCCTCCAACACGCATTCCATTAGGCATCTGGAAAACATTTGAGGTCATGCTCCATGATCCTCAGATGAAAGAATTGATAGTAATGAGAAATGATAGTGTTCCTCCAAGGAATGAAAAGATTTGAAAATGAGTTTTTATCTTCTTTCCTAGATGCATTTTCCAGTCCTTACTGAAGGCCACACAAATGGGCTCAGGACTCAACAACAGAGCAAGCACATACGTGAGGTGGGCTGGGGCTCATGCAATCAATCAAATAACAACACTTAACCAGACACTTCAGAAAAGTGTTCAGATGCTCCCCTTACTCATGGCATTTTACTCCCAGTTCTTTGGTATCACCTTGTAGGTGGCAATTTTGGTACTTCCATTTTCACCTGGAATTACAGGGCCAGATGTCAATACCTAACAGCCCATTCTCTTATGGCCAGACCTATCAGTCAAGTGTCCCATTGCAGGTGGAGCCAGAGGAAGATGGGGCAGGACTGTCCTCACCTGTCCATCATGGGACTCTCTTGCACACTCATTACTGGACAGTTTTCGACTCCCAGTTGTCCATGGATAAATTACATTAACTCAAATGGTGAAAATGGTCCGTTTAGTTTTTGGTACCTTCTATCTAGAGTCTTGGCCCATGCTGGGCTCATTTTCTACCCTCTGTGCCTGCCTGGCTCCCTGAGACAGGTTTGTGTCCATCCATTCGCCCAATCTTGCCCCACTGTTTGAACAATGGGTATCACATTTGTAAATAAGTGTTTTCTTGTAGAATAGTTTGATGCTTGAAACAGAAATCTGTGAAGTTGGTACCGGGACATCTCATATACCTAATGCCCTAGTTCAGGGGTGTCAAACTCATGCCTTGCGTTTGCCTTCAAAGGACCGAATGTCATTTTAGGACTGGATAAATGTAACTACTCCTTAACAGTTAAGCAAGAGCTTGGTGCTGACATTGGGTAGAAACAAGGTGCTGGATAAAACAAGGTGGAGGGCTGGATTAGGCCCTTGGGCCTGGTGTTTGCCACCTGTGATCTAGTTAATGAGTAGTGGAGGCGGGATTTTGCTAAGATAAATGATACTGTATCAAGTGTATGAGGTCCCAAGACCCACAGTCACATAAGCTAAGGAAACCATCATTCTTTCCTGGCCACGGGCCTTGGGAGGACATGGTAGAGGCCATCCAGCTCTCACTGAAGCTCCCATAACTCAGCTTCTTCCTCCACCTGATGTCAGTGAACAGCGCTCTGTTCCTTCACGCCTGCCTGTGAAGATTCTGCTCTGTTTTGTTTTCCGTAGTCGCCTTTCCATGGCAACGCAGCATTCCAGTACACGCAGCAACCAGGTCCCTAAAACAGTTGCAGGTTGAATTGCCTACCACCACGTTTTGGAAATTCAGAAGCTTTCAGTATTTTTTTTTTCAGAGAAGGAATGTGGCAGGCAACTTCAAAGTAGGAGCAAAAAATGGTCCAGGTCTGGGAGAACCCTTACAGAGAAATGATCCAGCTGGTTGCTGTCAACATCTAACTCTCCCAATCAAACCGTTTCTTTCTGGCAGGAAATTTTCCTTTTCCAGCTGTCCTAAGTGTTGACACTATTATTTATCTCATTACCTATAACAATAGTATTGGTCATCGGTCTCATATTTGGGCCTAGTTGACATCTGCTCCAATTAAAAAACCCAATCCAGCAGTGCCCTCAGCAGTGCCCCAGACCTATCTCTTGCTTCAACAATGTTTGGACAGAACAGAACCAGGGATGTCCCTTCTTCCAGCCTCCAGCCACCCTCCAGCCTCTCCCCGGTCACCACCTTCCAAACCACCCCAGCCGTCCTCAGCCTCTGAGGCCAGACAATGCTGTTTTGTGGCCTTAACTCCTATTGCTGAATAACAGTGAGGTCTCAAACTCATCAGAATTATTCTGCTGAGGTGGTGGCCCTGTCAACCACCTGGTCACCCTGCACCTGCAGGCCTCCTACACCTACCTCTCTCTGGGCTTTATTTCAACTGTGACGCTGTGCCTCTGGAATGTGTGGGCCATTTCCTCTGTGAGTTGCCCGAGAAAGCTCGAGGGCACTGAGCATCTCTTAAAGCTGCAGAACCAGCATGGAGGGCCTCATTCTCTTCCAGGATGAGCTGAAGCCGTCCAAGAAGAGTGGGGTAAAACTCAGGATGCCTTGGAAGCTGCCACAGTCCAGGAGGAGAACCTGACCCAGGTCCTTTTGGACCTGCAGGCTCTGGGTTCTACCTGCACGTACCCTCAGCTCTGTGACTTCCTGGAGAACCACTTCCTGGGTGCGCAGGTGAAACTCCTTGAGAAGATGGGCAAGCACCTGACAGGCCTCAGCAGTTGAGCTGACACCCGGGCTGGGCTGGGTGAGTATCTCTTTGAAAGGCTTGCTCTCAAACAAGACTAGAAGCCTTTGGAGCCCAAAGGCCTTTGAGGGTGTCCTCTGCACTCCTCTGGTGTCTGGCTTCTGCCTGAGTTGCTCCCTGCAACCACCAGGCACCTTTTTAACCACTGTGGAGCCTTCTCCCTTGCATTGGACCAAATGGAAACAATAAAGAAGCTTTTAGTAGAAAAAAATCAAATCAAATCCCGACTCATCATAGCTGATAGCCTCTCCTGAGCTCCCACCCTTGGTTGGGACTAAGAAGCATGAACAACTCTGTCCAAGGAAGCCTCCAGTCCTGGCTGGTCTGTCCCCCACAGACCTGCAGCCACCCCAACTCTCCAATGCCACGTGAAGACAATAGTGATTAAATAACTGAAGCTCAGCTTGGCACCCATTCTATGGCATCCAGCATAGAATGGTCACTAATCACATTATAACTCTAGATTTGCTGGAGGGGAGGAAAAAGCGACCCCAAGGGTAGCAGCGAGAAGTGTTTGGCTAGGTTAACTATCCATTTTTCACCTGTTTCTATGTTTAAGCAAGGCTGACCTCTCTCAGAGTTAGAAAAATAGCCAAGGGAGCTCATGATGTGCATTTGAGCATTTCTTCTTCAAGGTTTGCTTTGAAGTTTTTCTAACATTTCATTATCCTCCAGGGCTCTGAAATATCTCGTGTTTCTTGAAGCTGCACTGAATCTGGAATCTATTACGTTTTTTTTTTTAATTCTTTTGCTTTGGTGGAAAATCATTTAATAGCAGGTAGTTAAAATCATGTTTGCTGAGTCTGAGACACCAGACAAAAGCAGAAGTGTAGCATCAAGTGAGACTGTTTCGATTCAGCACCCTTCTCAAACTCATCCAATTTCTCTTTCCCCTTTTAAATGTTTCCAAATCATTTCTTTATTTCTTTTTTTAAGAGATTTTATTTATTTATTTTTAGAAAGGGGGAGGAGAAAGACAGGGAGAGAAACATCAATGTGTGGTTGCCTCTTAACGTGCCCCCTACTGGAGACCTGGCCCACAACCCAGGCACGTGCCCTGACTGGGAATCAAACCGGTGACCCTTTGGTTCACAGGCCAGCACCCAATCCACTGAGCCATAGCAGGCAGGACCATTTCTTTATTTCTTTTCCGTCCTTCATACCTATCTTGCTGGGGTAGACGTGGCTGAGGTCAGATGAGTGATGTGACTTCTGGGGAAGAAAAGGAGGCATATAACAGGAACTCACACTTGGTAACCTTAGAGTGAGGATTAGGAGACATTCCCCAAAATGACTTCTCTAGAAGAATATGTTTGGTCTGCTTTTCTGTTTCCATAGGATATATGTGACCAGACCTGGAGGGCGGTGACAGGGCCAGAACCCACCTCGGATTATACATTATCCTCAGTTCGGTGAGAGAATAGGATCAAGCCACACGCATCATTGAATAATAACAACAATATTTATATTACTCTTCTTATGTGGTTTCTTTCTTTTCCACAGCTCAAAATGCATATTCAGGATGTGAGGAAAAATGTATGCCAATGAGCAGTGTTAACACAGAACTTGCTAATATTAAAACAGGTGGTTAATCTTCCATGTGGATTACAGATTTGTCTGTCTCACATTGTCTTCTTGAAAATGTCCCAAAAGTGGCAAGAAAAGGAGAGAATGAGTGTTAAGGTGAAATTTAAAGTTGTCATATTGCTGAGACTAGATGAAATCATCAGCTGAGAGGACGCAGAGAGAAGTGCTGCCCGATGCAGTGCACAGTAGGGGGACTGGACCACGGCCCTCACGGCAGAAAAGCCAGAGAGCTCAGGCCTGAAAGCAAGTGGCAAATCCACACTCTCCTCTGGGGTCCAGCAGGTGTGGTCACACGTGCTAGCAGCAGCAGCTCCCTTGAACCCTTGTGGCACGCAGCTTTACGAGGCAGGGGACATGGGTATGAATGCAGAATCACCCGGTAAGTCCAATAGTCCCTAGGCCCTCAGCCAAGGAAGCCAGGGGAAGAACCCTGCAGCAGCTGGTCTCGGTGAGCGGGGCAGGAGCAAAGTCTAGGAACTCACATGTGAAACCTTGAACTTAAGAGTTCCCACTAGCTGATGGCATGGACCTTGCTCCTTCTTGATGAACATTTATGGAATAACTGTTCGAGATGACAGTTGCACTCAAGTCTGAGTAAGAGTGACAAGATTATTAGCATTATGAAGCTCATGGAAACACGTAGTTCACGTTATATTCCAGCTAAGCATGTTACTTATGGTTAATTCTCGTCTTCTCCCCATTTGACAGATGATGAAACTGGAGCACAGAGAGGTTAGATAACAAAGAGGGTGAGGGAAGTTGCCCAGGGCTGTGTAACTAGAAGGGGTGGTCAGAATTCGGATCATCTGGGCCCAGAGTTCATGCTCGATCATACTTTAAAAATTATCGAGAATCCCAAGTAGCTTCTGTTCTTGTGGGCTCTATCCATCAGTATTGACCATGTTAGCAATAAAAACCAAGGGATTTTAAAAATTAATAATTCATTTAAAATTAATAATAAATCAATAAAATGCTAACATTAATAAGAAGTGTTTAATGAAATATTACTGTATTACTGAAGCCGAAACAATAATTTGTGACAAGAGCGACATTGTTTTACCTTTTCTCAAGTCTTTTAGTGTCTGGCTTAATAGAAACACTTTGGATTTAATATCTACTTCTACATTTAATCTGTTGAGATACGTTATTTCGGCTGAAGCATATGAAAAGTCTGTCCCTCCACAACAGGTAGTTGGAAAAGGAGCAATACTTTAATATAAGCCTTTTAGAAAATTGTTGAAGTTCCTTTTTAACCTGACAAGTCCTGAAAAGTTGTAGTTTCTTGAAGGATAGTTGCAGTGTGGAATATGAGGCCATAGCAGTGGCCTTTCCTTACTCTTATGTTAAAATCCACTGGGTGAACCTGAGCTTTGGATACATCTTTTACCCATGCATCATTTGTAACATCACGCTTTGGTAATTTGGTTCTCTGACTAATGCAGAATATTTTAAATGTTCACATATTATTGTGCAATATTGAGAAATGACATTGTGAATATACTACTGAACTTACAAAAAAAATCACTCCTTCTTGGAGATGCCAAGCTCAGAATGCTGAATAAATGTTTCCCACAATTCTACTTTCTTTGCTTGAAAGTTTGATTCTTTTTTATTGGCAACAAGCACTGTCACTTGTCTTCTTTGATACGACAGGTTCACTTGCTTCATTTTCAAAAACATATCTGCCAAATGCTCAAATCTCAAAAACCGTAGCTTCTCTGTCAGTTACTCTTTTATGTGAAGATGCTACTCCGTGAACAAGCAACCCATTTTCTTTGTGGCAGCCATCACACTCACGTTCAGCAGAAATGCTTTATGTGTTATTCCAATTTCATTGTGCAGGGTATTATAAAGATGCAATCACAGGACAAGATTCAAATGAAAGCAACAATGATTTCTGCTTTACCAAGGACATCATTACAGAAAACTAACACAAAATCTTTCTGAACTGTGAGTCTGTGGCTGTGGAGATGACAACGGTGCCACTATGTTTCAGTGCCATAACCTTAATTCATGCCCAGGCACCGGCAGACCCCGCCACCACGGCTTTTGCACTGTTGGTATGAAAATCCAATCAATGAAACAACAAAGAAGGTTTTGGCATTGTTATCAAAATAGTTTTGACCTTGCAGGCCCCCTATAAAAGTTCTCAGGGGCCAACCGCCAGGATTCTGTAAACCACACTGAGACACATTATACTCCCTATAAAGCTAAAAATAAACAGGTATAGTATATACACAAAGACAATACAAAAGGAAAGAAGGAAAGGGTTATGGACTGAATGTTAGTTCCCACTGCCCCCAGGTTTATTTATATGTTAAAGCCTTAATCTCCAATGCAATGGGTTTTGGGGATGGAGCATTTAGGAGGTTATATGGTTTAGATGAGGTCATGAGGATGGGCCCTTAGGGTGACATCGGTGCCCTTATAAAAGACATCAGAGCTGCCAGTCTCTTCCTCACTCTCCCTTCACATCTTCTATGTACAGAGGGAAGGTGGCCCTCTGACAGCTAGGAAGACAGATCTCACTAGAACACAGTCCTCACTGGAACACGGCCATGCTGGTTCTCTGATCTCACACTCCCAGTTTCCAGACCTGTGAGGAAGTAGAAAGAAAAAAAAAATGACAGATGAAGGTTCACTCACCAAGATTACATAGCCAAGGAACAGATCAAAACTGTAACTAAACATATTTTCATCAATTTTTAGAAAGCACGCTATGACCTCTATAAAACAAAAATCCAAGGCTGAGATAACAGAGTTTAGGAAAAATATAGGAAGACAAAAAATGTTTTTGAAAGATGAAGTAAAACTCAAGGAAAAAAAAAACAACAGAAGAACAAAACTAATTCTAAAAGGAAATCCATTCTAGAGGAACATGAAGGAAAATACCGTAAAATGTGGAGAGCAGAGCACTGAGATAAGGCAAGGAAAACAAAATTAGGATGCAAAACTGAAAAAGCTTAATTGATGTCCCCAAAGAAGAGAAGCAATATGATGAAAGGAAAAAATGGTTAAAGATATACTTTTTAAAAATTTAAGAGATATAAGAAACTTTGTCTCTACAGATTGCAGGGGTTGATTGTGTTCCCATAACCAACAGAATAGAGAGTTAGCATTGAAATTAAGGGTATTGAGGACAAGTTATTTATCTTTGTGATAAATATTTAGGCAGCTACTAGAAAAGTCACATGAGCCTAAGGGTAGAAATCTGGCGGGCCACATGCCATCTTGTCATTCCACATCAGGTCTAGAAGATTGTCGGTGCAGGAAAGGAGAGGAGAACTCTTTGCAAAGTCCTAAGGAAAGAAAACATTGAACACAAATTATGTACCAAGACGGAAGAGGAAGGGTAGCAAAACTTCTGGACATGTCAAAACTCAGGGAATAAAACACTCACTAGCTCTTCTTAAAGAAATTTCTCAATTAAAAAAAGAAACACCTCTGGCAAATAGTATATTTAAACAAAAAAAAATGACAGAAGGATTGAAAGTGATCTTTAATTTATATTAAACTACAGAACTTTGCCAAAGACTAATTATGAGTGTATGACAATGTTCACATACAACAAGCCTTAATAATGCAGAGTTAAAATATTGGAAGCTGGAAGAGGGTATTGGAGAGGAGGTAGGAGAGGTACATGAATATGCTGCTTTCCATTTATTCCGCAGCTTATAGTCAAAAGGGAGAATTTAAAACCAGTAAATCAAGTAACAGAGGTGTAAGTATGAGTTTAAAGATACGAAGGTAAAACACTGAGAAAAATAATACATTTAGTTCAAATTAGGTTGTTAAGGAGAGGAGAGGAAAGGGAAGAAGCTAAATATTTACAAATTTCATTATTCAAAATAAGAAATGAACAAATTTTGTGTAACAAAATAGAAAATTAAATGTGTTAGATAATATTATATTTAATAAAGAAACCAATAGGAGAAAAATATAAATGCTTATTACAAAAATGTGTGGAAGTAAAATTTAAAAAACTGGCTTATTGTATATCTGATAACATTTCAAATCAGTAGGCAAAAACTGGATTTAGATTGGTGTGCCATATAGAAAAAATAAAATGGTTCCCTATCTTATATCTCACACAAAAATGAAATCTAATATAAAAACAGTTTATGTATAAAAATAATAGTACTGAAAACTAAAAGCTCAGGGAATTTTTTAATTATTATTTTCACTCAGGATGACCCAGCAAGGAAGAAGCCAGGGAAATTAATACACAGACATGTCCATCACCTACTGTCCGATCTCTGGCCAGTGGTTCCCATTAGCTGAAACCAGATGCTGCCAGCAGACGAGTGAGCCAGATGGAAGCAAGCCTTCACCGTGGAGAAGGCTGGAGAGCGGATCCAGAGACAGCAAGGGTGCCAAGAACACACAGCAGGAGAAAGGTGGTCTTGTCCACACACACAGTGCTGGGGAAACGATATATCCACATGCAACAGGACGGAATTAAACCCTTATCTTACACCATACACAAAAGTCTACTCAGAGTAGATTAAGGACTCAAACATAAGAAATGAATCTGTAAAACTCCTAGGAGAAAATATAGGAAAAATGCTTGATTCCAGTGTTCTGGGCAATGATTTCATGGATGTGGAGCCCAAAGCACAGGCAGCAGAAACAAAAAGTGAGAGAATACAGGGGTGGGTAAAGGCAGATTTATGGCTGTGAACAAGATTCTTCCGAGTTAATAAAGCTTTGTAATATTCATAACCTGCATGTCTTCTTCCAGACGAACAACTGTAAACCTCCTTTTGCCCACCCCTCTATAAAACTAAAAAATGATGCAGCAACGGAAAGAATCCAAAGGGTGAAAAACAACCTCGGGAATGAGAGAAATATTGGCAGTCAATATCTCTGATAAGGGATTAATCTCAAAAAGTATAACAAACTTCTACGATTCAATGAAGATTCTGAAAAATAGGTTTTTCAAATCCTGTTTCAGATGATGGAGGGAAGTATGTTTGTGTGTGTGTGCATATGTGCACATGTATGTGTGAGGAGTTGATGTATTTTTGTTTTACTCTCAACCAGGACTCCCAATGCCTACTGTTAGGCCTACATTTGGTGAAGTGTTCAAAGATGTTTGGTATTGACCTTATCCATTGATTTTCTTTCTCCCTTACTTATTCATGCATTTTGTATGTGGTACAATGGGTACATCTATAAGGCACTTCAAGTGCATTTGGAAAAAGGAGTAATAAATAGTATAAAAGCTGAGTCCACTCTGCACAGTTGTCTGTGAACCGAGCCAGCACAAACTCTGGAGCCAGACTGCCTGGGTTCGAATACTAGCCCTGTGACTTAGCACCTACAAAGCCGGGGGTATGACATGTAAGGTTGTGGGTGTCGGCTTCCCCATATGTAAAAGAGGACTAAATAATCAATAGCGTTTCCAGTTAGGTCACAGTGAGGGTTAAATTAGTTACTTACGGAACGCGGAACTGGATCTTGTGTATCGTGAGTGCTGTACAAGCGTTGCTTACTGTTAATATAAGACTTATGTGTCACACTTGGTAGCACAGGGCTTGGGCTGGGAAGTAGTACCCAAAGAAACACAATTTTGGAAGAGCAGAGGGTTGGTGAAAAATAAGAAATGATCCACCATTCAAGGTACTTTAGGTATTATTTGGCATGGCTCATCATTCTACAGGTGGGGAATCAAAGCCTGAGATCCCAAAAGGTGAAGTGGTTTGCCCGGACCGCCCGCCCCCGCTCCACCGCTGCCCTTCTGAGTGTTAAGGCATATGAGTGAGTGGCGCCAGGCATTGAAGGATCAGGTTTGGTATCATAAGAAGCAGAAGCCCAGCCTGATGGAAAGAATGCTGGATTCCAGACCTGACCCTGTCCCTGGTCCAGGAATTGTGGGCAAGTGACTGGGTTTCTGCAGGTCTCCATCTGGGAAAAAAGCGTTAAACCATTTTCTAAGACCCTTCCTGGTTCTGGAAACTTGTAATTCCAGTCATTACTGTTCTCTTTGGGCGCACGCCTGTAACTAAACTGGAAACATTTGCAGTGTGGTAGAAACAGCTTCCTAAAGTCAGAACCCAAGATTTAACGTTTCCTACATCCAGGCTCTGACCCTCCTCTGTGCTCTTGCCCAATCTTTCCCAGAAAGAAATCTCTTTGAAGTCATTCTGGCTCTGCTGATTAAGGAATCAGTTGTTCTAATCCTCCAGACTTTGATCCCCACACAACCCAGACAGTTTCAAACAGATGAAATCTCTGTTCCACTGTCATGGGCCATGCTCGAGTGCAGCCAGCAAAGCATGCCACCCACCAGCCCAGCCACCGCTGCTTAGTGAAGCTAGCGGCGCACCTCAGGAAGATGCTCCAAGGCCACAGTTATCACTACACTAAAGCCAAGTCATTAATTCATCCAGAAACGATTCATGGGTCTCGTCTAAAAGGCAGGCATGTGGTAGGTGCTTAGGAAACGTACAGTCTAGCAGAGGATCAACAGCTGTTGTTTATAGAGACAACAGTAAAAGCACAATCACAGCTACGGTAAGTGCTAGGTAGAAAAGACTCGGGATGCTACTCAGTGGCTGAACACGTATTATCTATGTCATAGGGGTGGGGCTTAAGACGGGGGGACTGAAGGCAGGAAGTGGGCACCGCTCCCGGCAGACAGAACAACATGGACAAAGACCAGTGGAGCGAGCATCCGAGGAACAGGAAGATGACCGGGACACTGAGGCACGGAGAGCAGGAGGACTGCAATCAGGTCCTTGTGGGTTTATTTCATGATAACTCTGTCTTCTCAGTCCTTTTAGGACTCTGTGTTCCCTTGATCCCTCTGCCTGCATTTTCTTCAGCAGGTGGAAATAGCAGGCCGGGCTTGGTTCAGGCTCTCAGCATGAAACAGTTGCCAAAAAATGTAACCAAAGGCTACTCATAACGGTTCTCTCCAAATGCTCTTCCATTTCCCACAAAAACACTACTTTGATGGTGCAGTTACCATTATCATTAACCCAGGATAACACAATCATACAGAAGTGCATTTTCACAAATTGTTTTTGTTCCCAGATGGTAGATTTTCCAGTAGAAATGGCTTTGTATATTACCTGCTGTTAGTAAATATCTCATACCATATTGTGTCTTCTGGGAAGAATTTTCAAAATGTTGTGTTTGTACTTTTCTTCAGAAATTAAAGAGCAACAGAAGTAATTTTTAAAAGAAATATATATGTATATATGTGTATGTATATATACACACACATGACATTTCATGTTCATTAACAAACATGAGGAAAATTATGGAAGGAACAATTTTTCCCTAATCAAGTCAACATGAGAAGGCTATTCTTGACACAATAATATATTGGGATTACTACTTTCTTCTCTATTATAAACATATTTCCTTAGATTATAAAATGAAGTTACAGAAGAGCCACAGAATAAAGCCAGAGCTGTGATATCTCCCCCTGCAATAACAATCTGGTCATAAATATTAATATCCCTCTTTAAAATTGAGGAACCAAAGATAAATTACAAAAGGGGAGATAATAGTTTAGAACCAGAGGGCGTTCTCAGTTTGATATGTGCAAAAATGCTGAAGGCAGATACATAGAACAGGCCCTGAAACTGTAGGGTTTTAAAACCAACATTTTTAGTGAAGTTATAAAAATTAGCATTATGCCATTCAAGGTTCATCGGAGTAAGGAGTAAATGGTGTATGTTTGATTAAATGGCAGTGTGTGAAATGACACATTTATGATGATGAAACAGTCCGGGAAACAATAAAAAAGATCCAATTATTCAGATGCAACTCTACTCAGTACAGTTTCGGCACTTTTTCTTCTTTTTACATGTTCTAATGATTTGGATAGCAGCACCAGACACAGGATTCATTAGCTCCCTGCCCCCGGAGTCCTTGATTCCTGATGGACCCGGCATTTCCACTATTGAACTCCCAGATGAGAAAGAAACATTTTAAGGAAACATAAAACAATGGTGTACATGAGACCCCTGAGGCCAGTGGCACAGAGGTCATCTGCGGTGACACAGAAGATGCCCTCCAAATGAAGAATTGAGAGGGATATCATGGATTTAGTCCAATTTTGTGTAAAGCTGGAGAAATTATTTAATCTCTCTGGGTCTCAATATTTTTATCCGAAAAAAGATTTACCACCTGGAATTAAAATAGGTAATATATAAAGATGCCCAAGACATCAGTAAATCTTTCTTTTCTACCTTTGGTCCGCTAGGAATAAAAGCCCTGAACTGGGTTCCAAGGCATAATGGGTTTTACTGAGAAAAAAGGTGGTGGCTTGTGAGGAGTGGCTTAGGAGAGGGCAAGGCTGCAGACACACCTTTGTGACAGCTGGACTGAGCATGCTCGGTGCCGGACACTGGGCCCAAGGCCTTTACTCACCTGTGATGCTGGAGGAGTCAGCCCACCTCCCTAGAACAGTGACACTGAGCAAATACCTCTCTTAACTTCCATTATAAAATAAGGATAATAGTTCTCTTTGCATATGGGTTTTGTGAAGCCCATTATATTAGACAATGACAGGAAGAAACTTGAATTCCGATACATGGTAAACACTCAATAGATGTTTGCTTCATTTTTATTTCATTTAAATCTCACATGATTTGGGCCCAAGGTCCAGATTCCTCATGTGCATAGAGGAAAAGGAGGACTGAAATGTATTTTCTGATGGGACCAGGGAAATGCATTGAAGTGCTAGGACAGGGACCAAAAAAACCATCCAAGTTGTTCAAGGTAAGTTCAGCATTTCACATTGGTGAAAAAGGGCCATACTGGGCATAGGCCAGTCTGGGGTTCCACCGGCCACACAAGAGTTGGGGTGAGGCTGTGAAAAGTCACTAATGGCTGGCCTATAGACAGCTGCAAGCAGAAGGCAGTAGGTTCCCAGGTCTGCACTGGGTCTGAGCACGGAGGCACTCGAACCTATAGGAAAAGTTAGGGTCCCAGTCTGGGAGACCTGACAGCCTTGTGGTCTGGGCTGCTACAAGGTGGGAGCGACTCTGGAGTGTCTTTGGAGCATGTAGGTAAATCATAGGCTTTGGTATCAGAGTGTCCTCAGTTCAGTTCTACCTCTGCTTCCTAGGAATTGTGGGCTGACTTCCTTAAGCTTTTTCAAAATCAACTCTTCTTCCATAATAAGGGAGTAACAATTTTGACCACATAGGGTTCTATGAGGATTAAATGTGATGCTGTATTTAAAATATCTTGTCCCTCATATTGCTCAAAAGTATTAGTTCTTATTATTTTGATTCCTTCAAAACCCTTTTCCATCTTTAACCTCCACCCTCAGCCCCTGCCCTTGGCAAAGTGCATGGTGCAGCCAATGGGCAGTGTTGAGCATTCATAAAGTAACTTTTTATCACCACCTTGCACCTTACTGTCTCCCCAGCAACAAATTCAGGAAGAGCCTGCAAACATGCTTTCCTGAGATCCTTTTCTAGGACATTTTTGAGCCTAAAACAGAAATCCTAGAACATATTACTTCAAACCCCACCACCCAATGCTCAAATATCTCCTCAGACCATCACCTAGACAGAGCAGATACTCTGTGATGTCAGTTGGAGTTGCCTAAAAACAAACAAAAAACAACTACCAAAAAAAACAAACAAACAAAATTTCGCACTACCCAAACTATTAAGTTGAAAGGAATTGTACAAGGTTCATTGATTTTTCAGAGAAAAGGATAAAAAAAAAAGTTTTCCAAGTCCTCTTCTGGTAGCCCATGATGGAGAAAAATGCAAGTTATAAAAAGGAAACTTTAATCATCCTATAACCAAGTCTGACCTTTAAAAGAAAGAATGGAACAATCAGCCTGGAAAATAATTTTTAGTAATAAGTTCTCCCAGCTACACAGAAATTTTTTGGTTGCTGGCCAGTCGAGTACTGGTAAGGCCGATCCTAAGAGAGCGGCATTGAAGATGCTATTGCAGTGCGGGGGGGGGAGATGTGCCTCCCCCACAACGAGGCAGAGGAATCTGACTCTTCTTCAGTGTGGCACAAAGAACAGAGGAGACAAAGCGAGACACAACCACACGACCTGGATCTGGAGGCGCAGCCACACACCACAATCCCTGCCTCGCTGGCCAATCCCAACTTCTGGCCTTCAAAGGCTTCTTCTGTTTGTGATGTGGGGATTTTAGTTGGATCACACTGAGATGCCTGGAAAACACCAATTCCCAATGAAAAGAACAAGAGGCTCCATGAGAGGACTTGTGGGCCCTGGCTTAGACCAGTGTTGGCCCAGCCTGGGAAGCTTGGACTTCAGAGTTGGCTTGTATTGTCCCACACAGAAAGGGCCCTCCTGCCTGCTTTGAACTTTCTTATTTCTTGAGATGACAAACTGCTTGTCCCTCACAATCTCATCTCCCTCAGCAGGCAGCCCAAACCTGTGATTACTGGACACCAGTGCAATAAAGGAAACAATTACAATGGAGAAAGACGCAAAAGGGCGAATTCAGGAGAATTTTATCTCCCTGCAATGCATGTGTATGTAAGAACTATGTTACTTTTATTTCACGAGGAAACTCAAAAAATTTAAATGAAAATATACTTCAAAGAACGGTCTGTTCTGTCTTTGATAACCCGGCCACAACCCGGGATGGCCAAGAACAACCAAACCCAGACAAGGAGGACTTTCCCCAGGGGCAGCAGCTGAAAACACATTGAATTTGGGGTTGAATAATTGGCAGTGATGCCTGCTCTGCCCCTCCACGCCAGGAGCCCTGACGCATGACTCACTATCACTACCTATCTTATCATTATGGGTTAATTGTGTCCCTCAAATCCGTATGTTGAGGGTCTAATCCCCAGTGTCTCAGAATGTGACCTTATTTGGGAGTAGGACATGGCAGATATAATTAGTTAAGATGAGGTTCTAATCCAATATGACCAATGTCATTATAAAAAGGGGAGTTTTGGAGACAGACAGATACACACACACACACACACATGTGAGAAGGCCTTGTGAACATGAAGACAGAAAGTAAGGTGCTGAGTGGTAGCCAAGGAACACCAAAGATGGCCAGCAAACCACAGGAAGCTGGGGAGAGGCTTCAATCAGATTCCGCTCAGAGCCTCAGCAGGAACCAACCTTGCCAACACCTTGACCTCAGCCTTGTAGCTTCCAGAGCTCTGAGGTCCCAGTTGTTTAAACCACCCAGCCTGTGGTACTTTGTTACAGCAGCCCTAACCAACTAATGAGCCTGCATGCCAGATGGAATTAATGGTCTCATTGCACAAGCATGTCCAAGTCCCTCCTACGTGTCAGTCCCTAGATGGGCTCTGTGGATGCAGGGAGAAATCAGGCCATGCTTCTTACCACTCGGACTGTGCCGTCTCGTACAAGGAGTGCTCATCAGATGTGGCTACTAAGCATTTGATGTGTCATAGAGTCTACAATACATGCTAGATAGCAAAGACCTCCTGCAAGAAAGTGAACTTTCCCATCAACGCATTTTATATTGATTGATGTGTTGAAATGATAATATTTTAGATCTTCAGGTTAAATAAAGTACATTGTTAAAGTTAATTTCTTTTTAATTTTTTAACTTGGATGCTGGTGAATTTGATGTTACACACAGGGCCGGAGGGGGGATGTCTGCCAGGCAGCACTGCTGAGGGAGCTCTTGGCCTGGGGGCGGGAGGCGCAGAAGCAAGCATCAAGGAAGCAACAGTGGTGCCTTCCCAAGTCTATACAAGCCTGGAAGAAGAGCTGGACCAGCCAAGAGGGGACCATTACATGGCATGGGAGCAGGACAGACAAGGCCCAGAGTCCAGCCCTTTTGGGGAATTGCAAAGAACTCTGCAGGCTACCTGGCAGGTCCCTGCGAAGGAGAGGAGACAGTGAAAACCCCAAACTGGAGACATTAGCTGAACAACGCAAGGTGCCAGCCCTGGGCTAAGTGCTTTCCATACACTCCCTTGTTTCATTCTCACGACAGCTCTATGACTTAGCAGCTTTTCTTCTCATTTTACAGATGAGGAAACTGCAGCCTGACGTGCAAAGTTCTTTGCCCAGAACAACACAGTGTAAGACTTTAAACCTGAGCCTGGAATAGCTGGTGAGTGCCAGCTTTCAAAGAAGCATGTATCTCACACTAACATATAAAGTTAAAGAAGGGAGAACAGGAGGGAGAACATGAAAACATTTCTCTCACATGCAGTAAGGAAGCCATGGAAAGGTTTTAAACAAGAGTCTGACATAATTAAATTTGAGTCTCAGAGCAATAGGAGCTCCGAGGCCAGGAAGTGGGGTGGGCTGGACACTCTGTTCTGGTGAGAAGCTAATGCTGTTTCCCTGTCCAGAAATAGACAAGTAAATGGGAGAACTTCTTGTCACTGCAGCCTTTGAGGGATGTAGCCGTGTCAGGAGGACACAGCTCATCTGACTGCAACCAAGTTATAGGTGCTACCAGGCAGGTTCTTTCCTCCCTTCCTCAGGACCTGCTGTTCTCTGACATCAGCCCACTCCTGCCCTGGTGCTTCTGGACATGAGAACGGCTTGTGTCCACGGCAGGATTAAAGTAGCAGAAGAAATGAATAAGACTGCCACCTTGGAGGTCCACCTCAGGGATGACAGTGACGCCCGGTTTCACCTTCAGGCGTCTTTGAGGTCCTCCGTAATGATGTTTTCCATTTTTTGAGGCTGCCTGGTATGTGGGGTGCATCTCACTATCCCTTCAAGATTAATAGAGAAGAAATAGCTCTAATGAAACAATGATTTTGATTCTTTAAAACACATTGTTTTTCAAATATAAAGGCACTTAGAATGTGATGATTTAAAGCTCACAATTTGTTTTAATTCTGAGTCTAAAAGTGAGGCATCTTTAAATTAAGTGGCTCTTTTCCAAAATATGATCTTAGAGGTGTTAGTGGTCCCTAGGTCTCTGGTGGTCCCCAGGTGGCCTCTTTTGGTTTATGAAACGTGTGGTGTAGTGTCCATCATTTGATAGTTCATGCATCTAGAAAAAATACAGATAAAGCTCATAGCAGATATTTTAAGATAAATTGTGGAAGAAGTTTTTACCCTGAGAGAAAAATTATGTACATTATAAAGATAAAATTACACAAAGACACCTCTTTTGGCTGATGGATTGAAAAGTGGTGCCTCTTCCTCCGGGCTGACCCCACTCCGCTGGGCCAGGAGACACACTCTGCTGGCAGAGCCCGGGCTGGTTACCAACACGTGCAGCCCCCGCGGTCCTCTCTGCCACGTGTGCTTGGGCAGGACACAGGCTCCACTCTGGGGCCAGTCACCCTCAGAATCTCTGGCTCCATCCAGGTGGGGCGAGCCTGGTGGTCAGATTGGTAGTGGAACCTGCAGATCATAAGCACAGTCACAGATCTGAGGAGTTATGCAATGAGGAACTATAAAATACAAACCAGACCACTAAATGCAATTGGCCATAATTGACTCATTATACAATTTTGATGAGTCACTGAGCTTCTTAAGGTAAGCCACAATAATTTAGGACAAAAGTACGAGTAGCAAAGAGAAATTTATTAAAGCTGGATGATCAGAAAAATAATCTTAATTAGTTTTATTGCTGTATTTCTCTGAGAAACAGGAGGAGTTAGTCACTTCAAGATTTTTTGGGGGAGGTGGTTGATTAATAAGACCAAACATTTAATGATTAATGATTAATAAGACCATACAATACTAACTAAATGGAAAGATGTACGTAAATAAGTATTTTCAAAGGAACTTTATTACTTTCAAGGGCTCTGAATCCAAGAACTGCATTAACCATTTGTTGTTTATCGCAAAAGCCACTTTAATAAATAAAGAATATCTTGAGACCAGCACATCAAAGCCTTGATTTCAGTTGTACCAGCTTCTACTTATACTGAAATTACAATATATCTAGTAAATTGTTATTTTAATATGCAGAAGTGTTTTCCCTAGTAGGCAAACATTTCCAATAACATTATTCATCCTATTTATTTGTTTACTAAAAATAAGTGTAAAACTTAAGCTTTTCAGGGCCAAAACCACAAGCTCCTAATTAGTTTTATCTAAATTAATGAGGTTTTTCTGTACTAATTTCTAACAGTGTAATACTAAATTCTAGGAAAAGCTATTGCAATTAAAATGGAGAAAGGCAATAAAATATTTGGCAAACAGCTAAATTAAAGGTCTAATTCCATCCTAAGTCCCAATTAAAATATTTTTATACCCACAATATCATCTGTGTAAAGATATTCCAATTACGAATGTAACAAAATTTATTATCAGCTTTTGTTTTCTGCGCAAAATTGGAACCAGAACCACTGGTTCTGAAGTTCATGCCCACAAAGTTCATCTACAAGATGACCTTTGGTTTAGGTTGATCCCAAATTTACATAAGAAACTGACCCTGGACTGGAGTCAACTCTTGGCTCTTCCTTGTAATTTGGTATTTCCTTAAATGTTTCTCTTAAAAATTTCTTCCAAAGAACAAAGAATATTCTGGAACAGCAACCAGGGTACATAATGACAGGCTTGAAATCAAGCAAATCCCGCGTGGCAACACATCTTATTTCACAAATCTCATCATGCTTTCAAATGGCCCTACCTTGGTCTACTATGCATATTTAGATAAAGGAATGAAAACATTTTTATTTAGACAATAGTTGTTATATAAAGTTATAGACATGAAAGTATTGATAATTGTTGGTAATTTATTATGAAGGGGTTGGAAATGTGTGTTAATACTTCAGTAATTCCATTTTCAGATTACATCAGTACCTTCTTATAGTAGCCTCTAAGCCAACCTACTGCAAACTTAGTATGAACTTGAGAATGTTTTTAAGTGTAAGCTGTAAATTTCCTAAGCAAAAACATTTTGAATGACCAATCTTGGATGCATAAGTGAAACCTAAATAATCTTACTAGGACATCTCTTTGTGAATGTCATCTTTGCTCAAGTGTACAAGACTACATCTTAGATTAACTTTCAACAAAAACAATTTATTTGAAAATGTTCAAAATAAGATGGTTTAAATTTATCTTCTCTTAGCAATTTGCTTTAACTCATTTCATTGTTTTTTCATTCTGACCTTGGGTTTTTGCATAGTTCTGTTTTGATGACAACCTGTTATCAGTGGGCACCTCTTTAGAAAGAGCATCCGAAGTTCTTATGTTCAGCAATGTGCCCCATAAAATTACTCCAAAAGCCAAATCTTGGCAAACCATAAGAAAGCTTCTTGAAGATCAACATGAATTTGACAATTATTGAGATCTTCACTTTCACTCCAGTGCTACCTAAGGTTCATCTAGGGCAAGGGAAGATAGCATGTTTTTGGAATGCTAAGAAATAGTAAGCCATGAAGAATTAAACTGTCACCATGCCCATCTGACTAAAAAATAATAACAAATAAGAGCAATTAGGATAATCTGCAGCATTTGACAGTCTTGTTAAATTTTGCTTCGAGAGTCAAAACATGTCATCTCAGAGTCAGAGCACAGACGCTGTTCCCTGCTAAAACGGGAGAGAGTCGGCAATGGTGTCAAATAATGACATCGTTAAGGTAGGAAAGGAGGGAGGGGAGGAGCACAGGAAAACTGGGGTTGGGGGAGCAGAAGAGAAGACCAAAAAAATGTTTTCTAAAGTATAAATTTTGGGGGAAAGCCAGTTAAACTCATACACTTCTTACAGTCAGAAAATAAAAATGCCCTCCCCCATCATTCTCCCGTCTTCTCTTCAGCGACATAAATAAGCAGAAACAAATGTATGACAAGGATTCTGTAATCTACTACATGCAGGTGTCTTAAAGTACATTATCTGCCTACCACCTTGGAATAACATTTGTTCCGTTTCCATTATGTAGCCAGCATTGCACATTATTCTTCCACCTACAGGCAGCCACCGACTCTTCCTGCAATTAAGTGAGGGATGATATTTTTCTTCAGTAAAAAGCCATTTGCTCGCCTTTCAAGGAAGTAGGCAGGCAAGTCTTCACTGTGCCTTCCTGGGTGCCAGGTTTGCTGGAACTTGCAAATCAAAGGCTCACATAGTGATTTTCACGTTCATCTGTCTATCCTTCCATGCATCCTGCTAACAGAAATGTACTGTTTTCCCTACATGACTGGTCCTGCCTGAGGAGCTAGGGATAAAATGTAAACAAAAGGGGCAAAGTTCCCATCTTCGAGATACACCCCAGGGGCTTACACAAATATTTACATAATTACATAAAAATACATAACTGAAAACTGCAATGAATGACATGAAGGGAAATTATAGGATGCTATAGAATCCTGTAATGAAAGGATTTGATTCAGAGTTTTCACATGTCCTGAGAAAAACAAAAGAAAACATGGACTTTGGTTTTTTAGGGGTGGTGAGGGTATTTTGTCTGCTAACCACAGCCAATAAAATACTTAAGCAAAATCTCATATGATGTTATTTGTGCTGAAATAAAACTTCTTGGGCCTTTGTTTGCTTTTAAAACTCTTTCTATGGGTATCAAAAAGATTTCAGAAATGAAGAATGAAAAACAAAGTTTATGTATGGTGGTTTAGTATGTTAATTTAATATAAGCTAGAGGGTTTTAAGAGGAATGGAAATCAAAAAATTCAGAAGTGGTGGATCTTGCCTAAACAGAGCAAAGGCCTGGATCAGAAAGAATTCAGAGGGTTCTGGTCGCCATCCAACACATCCTTGCTGTGCTGTCTGGGCCAACATGTAACCTCTCTGCACCTCGGTTTCCTCATCTGTAATGCAACTGCTGTGCCCACCCCCAGGATCCTGCTGAGGGGCAATGAGTTAATGTACATGACAGCATTTCGTGATAGCCAGTATAGAAAGCATAGCACAGAGAGAGAGAGAATGACACATTAAAAATATTAGCACCGGTGTGAATCACCCCATCAGGGGAATTAGCAGTGACTCTCCCAAAACACTTTATTAGCTATTTGAAAGATGTCATTGTGTCTATCCTTAAATTGCCCATTAATCATCTCAAGCAAAAGCTCCTGCCAATATTATCAGAGCCAATTATTCAGCACGTCACACTTACCACCCTGAAAAACCCCCAGAAAATGCTTTCTGCAATAAGTAATTATATGTGTACTCGAGACTCAACTTGTACTGAGAGAGGAGAGGAAAATGACATTGTTTTGAAATACATACTGACTGGCTTCTTTATGTCTTTTTTCCTCCCCCTCTTAGATGCTTATTCAAGAATGATAGAGTAAACCTAAAAGTGAAATAAGTTCAACTTGAGAAAAAAATGTCATTTATTCAGAGGAATTGGGTAGTAATACTTACTCAAGCTCATTTCCTCAGTGGGCACCACGTGTTCACTGCAGAGGCGGCCTTACATTTGTTTCCGATTCCGGAAGGGCGTTGCTCAAGAAACACAAGGTAGGTGTGGCCACCTACCTTGCTAGAAAAATGGGCCATCTGTGAAAGCATGGCTCAGTGGAGACATTTTTAACCAGTGCTGTCAGAAGGAATCACTCCACATTCACCTCCCCGGGTTCCACGGCGGGTACTCCCAAGAAGATGTCAGGGAGATTTTATAAATTCTAATCACTGGCAACACGTTCTGGACTGCTCTCTTCTGAAATCAGTTCCACACACTGAATAACTGTGTCCATTGTTGACATGTTACCATCTCAGTGAAGGGGCAGTAATTAAAATAAATCAAGCATTAGAAAACAAAACGTACTTTCTTAAAAACAATCAAGGAATGGGTTATTTATGACCAAGATTAAAAATGTGCTTAGGCTGAATTTCCTCTTTACTCAGTGTGCTCTATTTTTGCATAAAACGGAAACACATAAAATAGGAAATGCCTCAGCTTTATTAATGCAAACATATTTTTATTAAAGAATGAATGCATTTATGCTAAAGAATAGTTTACATGTGTTGGAAAGCAGCAAGCATATCTCCAAGAGGCGGGCTCTCCTCAATAGGACTCCATGCTAATTCTACATGCCTTAAACCCGGGCCCGCACACGGGGCATACAGACACGACACAGACGTATGCAGGGACACACACATACATAGACCAAAACACCAACACCATTGCTTCCGGATGCGATTAGCTCTCATTTAAGGCTTCTGTAAGGTGCCCCAGTGCCCCTAACAATACCAGGACTAAAAACACTTTCATAAATGAGCAGCATTACCTGGGAAACTAGCCGTTTGCTGTAGGCCTTAAATGTATATATTTTAACAAATACGTTTCATTTCACTGAATGTTGACCCTTGGCATTTATGACATTGAAAGATCCACGAAACTGAGCAATCTCAGGCTTAGTGAGAACATCTCATTAGAAACAGTGAACACACTGGCAAACATAACCTGGAGATGTCACCAATTTGGAGACAGCAGGGTCAGATTTCCCCTTTGATCAAGATGGACATAGGTTCTCTAGACAAGCCAAGTGTATAGAACTCACTGGAGTGCAAGCTTGAGTGAGGGAGGCAGGCTTCCTTGGTGATACCAAGTCAGATTGGCAGCTTGCCGTCTGATCGGATGCATCAGACAGGACCATCAACTAGGTAAGTTACCAGATATCATGGCTGAACAAAGGACAGCCTCCCTGGAGTTTGTTCACTTTTTGACAACTCATTCCCTTTTTCCAAGGTCTCTGTGGTGGTGGTAGCGGTTGTGGTTTTAAACTCCTAGCTGGTGTGATGGCTGATTCCATCTACTCAGTTATTTTCTTCCCTTTTGGTGGCCTGTAGTGTATGCTGAGCATCACCCCTGTGGGCACGTTCACATGGGTTGGAAGGGGAAAGGCAGTGGATGAGGCAGGAGGAGGGAAGGGTTATTATTTGTTGCAAGCATTCTAAGAAAATAGATGAAGTGAATACAATTAGAGGGTACTACTTGATATATTGATGTAAATAAAAGCATTGTCTTTAACTGTGAAGTAACTGCCAACTATCAGGCTGTTAGCTGCAAAGCTCAATGAAGGCTGTGCTGATTGGTTTACTGAGGAGAGAATCTGAAACATGCCATGGGGGAGGAGTCTCCGGATTGAATCCACCCGACCTTTTCCTTTAGCCCTGTGACTTCCACGCCAGCCTCAGCGCTCACCCCTCCACACCCCGCCCAGGACTAGGGATCCGATAAGGGCATTCTTGTTGGGTTTCATAAGGCAAACTGGAATGGTCTGTCAAATAACAGCCTCAGTGTATTTGCCTGAGAATGGTGAAAATCAGCATGGAGCTTTTCTACTGGGAGGCACTGGGGAATGAGAAAAAAAGAGAGAGAGAGAAAAAGAAGGAGAGTGTAGCACTTCGCCCCATCCACACTTCCACCCTCCTCATAGTCACAGCAGTAGCAGATTTCAACGTAACATAATTACTTTAATAATACATTTCTTTAGATTTAGAATTGCTCTTCTGAATTTAAAAAGCTTGGTCAGCCAATAGTTTGGCAGTCTCTCATCTGAAATGTGAATCGTTGGTTTTTCATCTATGGTCTGGAACTCCTGGACCAATGCTGCCTTTGCTGAAGCACCCTAAGTTCCTTCAGCCGTCATCAGATTCCAATTCCTGGGAAACTTCCTCAGAGGAGCTGTTCCTGTGGATCCGGCCGTCACTCTTCATACTGTGGAAAGTCTTCCTGAAAGCCTCCATCATGGCGTGGGCCAGCTTCTTGGCCTCCAGCTTGCTCTCGCATTCCACGGCGTGGCAGTCCATCTGATAGGACAGGTCGTCGTTGATCTCCCTGTAGACCCAGGCAAAGATGTTGGGGCTCACGTTGTGGTCAGCGGTGCAGTAGGCGATGCGGGCCACCTGGAAGGTATCCATGTGGACCGTGGCCTCCCCTTTGTGGTCGAGGTGATGGAGACACACTTGGAATGGTCGGATTTCCAGAAGGGCATTGGCTGGAAAGATGTCTTCTCGGGCTAGTGTGTGCTTCTTCCACAGCTCAATGACTGGCTTTTCTGTGCAGCCTGGAAAAAACTGCATGCCTGTGGTGGGGACTTTACCGAGATAGGTGACCTGCAGAGGAGAGAGAGGAAGAAAACGGGAGAGGTCAACAGTCAACTCTTCATGCTCGCTGTTCGTTTCAAAGTTCCACTCACAGTGTCACAGTGGGAAGGTGGAGGAGCATCTTTCTTGCTCCCTAAATGAATAACTGCCATCAGAATTTTTACCTTTTCTCCCTAACAAGTGAACCACTGGACAAAGATATTGAAATTATTTAAATGAAGTTGGATTTTAAAAATCTAATTTCCAGAGAACTACTCTCCCTCTCCCTACCTTTCTTTCAAGTTCATATTAAACTGAGTGATTAAGATATTTTACATAATTTGGCACTGCTTTAAAGTCATAGAGCCACTTGGAGTTTATTTTCAACCAAACACAAGCAGGAAAGAGTCAAAAGGATGAAGCTTCAGAAAAACAAAGTCTTCATTAAACATCTCCCAGTTTGGTTCTTTCTAAATCTGTCAATGTTCAAGTCTGCTTAAGTGACTTGCTTCTAGAAAATGCCAAGGACACACACACACAAATGTTCTGTTTAAATTATGGCCTACAACATCACTGTTTTCTCTCCAAGATAATTTTTGAAAATATAGAAATACAGTTGTGTTTCAACCTAAACAGTTTCGAACTGATGGGCACCATCTGGTTATAGTGATACTAAATGAAAGATCTACAGACGGTTGGAGACTGAGAATGCAAACTTATCAAACAGCTAGATGGGCAGCACAAAAACAAAGAAAAATAATTCCAAGTGATTCAAATAGTGTGTTCTTAAAAGCCTACTTATGAATACCAAGAAGGGATTTTCATTCTTTCATTTTGTATTCATCAAAAGAGATAGAACTGCTACCATTTTGAAAATGCATTATACTGAAGACATCACTTAAGCATTAATACAAAATAACATATAATTTAGGTACAAAATTAGTGGCACAGTTATAAATACTATAGAATTGAGGAGGAAAAGACCGGATAAAAGGTCCATGGAAATGGTGAGAGCTGAGAAAGAACATTTGGCCACAGTGATTCCAAATCCATGTTGCCATTTACTGGGGCTATACAGGCCACGTACAATAATTTCAGAACACAGAAGTACTGTTACAACTTCTTGTGCTTTATCTCTTAAACTAGAGTTAACAGGACACTCCACTTAGAAACATAGCTCCTTAGTAAAGAGACGTAAGTGCTGCACATTCTAGAGATATTTATTCGGAATCTATTATACATAATGGCAATATGCTAGGTGGGCATGGAGGGGAGCGGCGAAGATGGAGTGGCCCAAAAAATCAAGGAGAAACAGTTGGATATTTGTTCAGAGGCAGGCAAAGTCAAGATTTAAATCCTAGCTCCACCCTACACCAGGTGGATGGCTCTGGGCACACTGCTAAGCCTCTGCACATGCATAGACATAATCATGACATAAGGAAGACCTTGAGAAGGGCAGCAAGGGGGACTACAAATACCCCAAACATTCAGTGGAAGGAGCTGTGGTGCCCTGCTGGCAGAAGGCCTCAGAGAGAAGAGTCATGGGATTTCAAAAGGACCAGGACCTCAAAAGACAGATAGGAGCCCAGCAAGTCAAGGTGGTGCCAGAAGGAGGGAGCAGAAAGACAAGGGCTGTAGGGAAAGCCCCCGGGTGGACAAATAGGTCGTGCTGAACTGATCACATATTAGGCTGTGGCATACGACAGCCTTGGAGAAGAGACAGAAGGTCTAGGACTGGTGGATAAAAGTAGGCTGAACCTTGAGAGATGACCCTGCAAGCAGTCTGGGGAGTAGGGACTTCTCTGCTGTTGTTGGAATGCCACTAAAAATCTACAGCCCAAGGAGTACCTGGATTTGATCAAGGTTGTAAACTTGGAAGACCTGATGATGCCAGGAGGCAAGATGGATGGGGAGGGCTAACTAATAGCAGAATGCTCAGGCAAAACGTTGTTGCAACAGCACAGCCAGGAGGGTGAGTAGTGAGGAAGGGCAGGGGAGACACACGGGAATGATATGACAGAGATAAATCTGACAATACACTGGAAGGGGAAAATATCTCACATGCTGTGAGCATCCACACTTGCCAAAGAGGGCAACTGGTGAAGGACTCTTTGTCACTCTGGATTGGAGTCACATGGTAAAGATGGTTTTATGAGCAAATGCACAGAATACAGGGTTCTTGGATACCATCTACTGAAAATGTACTTTCTGTATATGGTATTTTGTGATATCCTTATTATTTTTAACAGCTTTATTTTTTATTGAAGTGAAATTCACACCACATAAAAGTTACCATTTTAAAGCACAGCATTCAGTGGCATTTAGTAGTCAAAATGATATACAACTATCCACTCTACCCAGCTCCAAGATATTTTCATCAGCCCCAAAGGTGACATGATACCCATTAGGCAATCATTCTCCATTGTCTTCTCTCCCAAGGCTCTGGCAACCACCCAACTGTGTTCTTCCTCCACGGATTTACTCTTCTTCATATTTCATTTAAGTGGGATCACATAATGTGTGACCTTTCACGTCTGGGTCTTTCACTCAGCACGTTTTCAAGGTTCACCTAAGCTGTGCCATGTATCAGTACTCCACTCCCTTCCTTCACACCTTTCCTTTTGGAAGGTTAAAAGCAAATGGGGAAAACAAGTTTTCACTCTTGAAGTGAAAACATATTCTTTTTTAGTATCCACTGAAACTAGAAATAATTTTCTATTTGATACAACTATCCTTCATAGGGATGGAATCTCCTTTGATTTCCGCCAAGTTTGTACATACCTTCCCGCCACCACAAAATTTAAAAAAATAATTACATAGTGGCTTCTATTGAGATACAACTAAAGAATGACTTTAAAAACTTTCTTAGAAGTTGTAAGTGACTAACTCCACTGGAAAGCAATTTCATAGTAGTAAAATTTTGACAATGAAGACAAAAGGTATTCCTCCTTATTAATACCACTTAAAAACTAAAGATTTTAAGGGACATAAAATTTTATTTTGGAAGTGTGCTTAGGAGAAGAATGGAGCAGAGATTAGTAGCTCAAAAGTTTGATAGGACAACAATGAAAGCTACGAATGATATGCAGACATTTATAAAAAGCAATTTTAAAACACCGAGGCACAATAGAGATGTAATCTCTTGAAATTAAACTTATTAGCAAACTGTCTTTATTTAGTGGAGCCATTTCACCAGGGTCACCTGCCTAGCACACTACACATCAACCATAAGGTCCCCATTTACAAAACTCCTCAAGCAAATCAAGCCACACAGACACTAACTAGTGAGTAATGAATATTTGCATCACACTTCAGGTAGAAAGCACTTAGTATCTCTAGACCCACTGACAACACTGTGGTTCAGGATGGAATGTTATTATCACCAACCCTTGGAAAGATGAGAATCTTAGATCAGGTGGTAGCACTGAGAGACATCATTTACACTGCCAGGTGTTGGGATTTCAGGAATATTTTGATTATTTGTGAAGAAAATTGCATAAAAAAAGACAGCCTAAAAAGACATGTGTTGAATTCCTGGGCCATTCTGCTAGCAGATGAGAGCCATTTATAACTGATTTCACTTTGAGCCATTTATTCATTGTTCCCATCTTTGAAGTGCCAGAGAAATTATGGATTTATATGAGCATCCAAATGCGGTGGCTCCTTCCATAGAATGAGCAACAGTCTTTTGTCTGGTGCATTTGTTAGTGACACTCTTCTCCATGACAATATAGGCCTGGCATTTCTCTAAAAACGTGCTATGTTTGGTAACTGCAAAGAGGAAGATTCGGAAACCTTCTGAAATTGTCAGGTAAAATGTGGCACAAATAATTAAAATAATACACATACATAATATTACATATTATATATTTAACATAATATACAGTCTGGTTATAATATATAATAAAATCTGTTATCTAAAACTCAAAAAATGTATAAGATATTTACAATAAAAGCAAAGAAAATAAAACTTCGTCGCAAGAACTCCAGACTTCTGGCATTTCTCCAAAAGTGAAAAGAGAAGCACAAATATGTTCTGCAGCACTAACCCCGAATATTGCATCAGCTTCACCTTGCAGAGCATCGCCCACCGTGCAGATGGACGGCAGCTCTACGTGGATCGTGCGACGACTGCTCTCCACTGTGAGACTGACAAGGGCCAGTCATCACACCACATGTTTACCGGGGACCCCAACTGAAGTCTGTCTCAACTGGAATCAGCAATGGAGGCCACAGAGGCCATAGTGGACAGACAGGCCCTGCCTACCAGCACAGGATTAGCACAAATGCTCTTGCAGCGCCAGAAAATGCCAATTCTCCAGTGATGGCAGCACCTGCTTCTTGAAAGTACGGGGCTTTCCTCACCTCCGGCCTTGGCAAGGCTGCGGGCTGAGTCTTCTTGGGATCCAAAGGAGCTAACCCTGCCCAAACCCGTAATGAACTGGTTCCTGCAGGATCTGGTCAACACAAAGCAGGAGGGTCTAACTTATGCCATGGGCAAACCTGGGGAAGTCAATGAAACTCCTGTTTTGTTGCCTTTGTGGAGCTGATAACATTGTCTGAAATCCCCTGAGTTTACATAAACACAAAGACATAAGGCCAATAAGTTGACGCTTCTTAAAGAAATGCAGGAAAAGAATGATCTGAATATAGCTTCCCTAGAAATGGAATACAAAGAATTCTCTAAACAGAGTTTCCATAAAACTGGAATGCAAAGTGACAAAATGATGTGCTAACAAAGCCTCCCCTCAGCGTGACCCCTTTAAATCAGCCCCCTCTCACCCACAGTGGCCTGCGCTCTGGAATCCTGGCTTTGCCTGTGCACATCCCCTTCATTAGTCAATTGTTCACTACTTACCTGTGTATTTCCTAAATCTCCCATTACATTCTCCAGAGTCTGGCATTCACCCATATAGCTGACTATAAGTCACTGAAGAAAAAAGTGAATATATACATATTCACTAAACTATATAGTTTAGGAGATAGGTAGTTTATGGCTCTGCTTTTCAAGGGAAATAGAGCACAAACTTTTAAGTTAGTTGTCTCAAAATAACAACTTGCTTATGCTGTGCATGCAGCCATGCCCTCTGTGGATAAGGGCCCACAGTGTGCATGCGTCTCAATAAACAGAATCCCTGAAATGCCAGTGTTTCCCTATGCCCTCCTATGCCAGAACTGTTGCAGGGATTTCCTCTAAATGTCTATAGAGAGATCACTTCTTGCCTCCTACAGAGACTTCCTTGCATGCCCTCCTATGGGCACTTCCTCCTAGTGAGTATGAACACAGGACTCAATGTACAAGGCTGTGTACACACCGATGTCAGCTCTGGTTAATAAGGATCTTGTTCTCCTGCCCATCTATGAAAGAGGGGAATGTCTTCTAGATGAATGAGTCCCTTCTGAGCCTCATCCTTAAGAACTGCCATCAGCCAGAGCCACAAAGTAGACAAGAAACACTGAATCAAGAAATTGGTCACTGAATGTCCACAAGGGTAGACAGGTTTGTTTTCTTAGCTGTCACCTCCCAGGGTGCTGGAACAAAGGCACTTGGAAGAGGACAAGAAGATTCTTCAGGGGTAAAAATCAGTTGGAAATATGCAGTAAATACTGGCATCTTTTCTTTGGTTGCAAAAACAGGCACCGGGCAAGAAACATATTACGAATGAATCATTCTGAGAGAAACAAACAGAGCAAAAATGAAAATTTTTCCCCATGTTGTCATTCAACAGTATAAACTGATGCGCCAGACACAGATGTTTGCAGTATGTGTGAATGGGCTC
Organism: Tonatia bakeri; assembly: GCA_004024845.1. Taxonomy (NCBI): domain Eukaryota; kingdom Metazoa; phylum Chordata; class Mammalia; order Chiroptera; family Phyllostomidae; genus Tonatia; species Tonatia bakeri. Next base: position 144,916 of record PVIA01001510.1, read on the forward strand.
ATCCCAACCCCAACTGAAAAAGAATGTTCAAGCACATTCATCGCATGTGAAAACACATGGGGGTCATGGAACCAACAGGCCCGCCAGAGTGTCTGCAGCATTCGCAGCATCAGCTCAGGAGAGACCAGTGTCCTCAGAACCTCTCCTTCTCACCCATGAGTTTTCCAACACCCTGGCCAACTCTCCATTCATGAGTCACCACTCCCTGCTCATGTGTGGCAAAACAAACCCCGGTTGCCCGACATATGCCCTTCTGGCTGAGCGGACACCATTCCATTCTTTCCTCTTGGGGGCAGTCCATATTTCATTCTACCCTGAAAACCCCTTGTGTAGGACCCTGGCTCACATCCCCCTAAAAAGGACAGTCAGGGGCACTGGGTAATGACAAAGGCCCCTAGTCAAGAATGTGCATGGGATGGGTGGTCACAGAAGACCCCAAGCACTTGGTTTCCTAGGCACCTTCCACCTTCCGGGAGGGATAAACCCAGCTCTGTAACCTCCTAGCCCAGCTTTGGCTCAGTTCACTGTGGGTTTTCTCTGTGGTGACATGTCAAGAACAAAGACTCTCCAGAGGACTTTCATGGGATATGAAAGGTCTCCGTGTTCTTTCTCTCTCTGTAGGAGACTTCCTTTCCCCAGCGGACATAAAATCACATGATATGAGCACAGGATGAAGACAACTTAACTGGGAATCCTAATAGCCTTTGGGTTACAAGGCAAGAGATGAGAAAAAAGAAGAGCCCCTCTCCACCTGGGGCCAAATACAAGAGTCAAGCTCTTTGTTCCCACATTAACTCCCACCTGCACATTTCAGAGAAAAGGGAAAGGACAAAACCCTGAGATTTATGATCACAGTTTGAATCAACTCTTTCCTCACCGACCACAGAGGAGCACAGATTCACTAGGCACTTTGAGGAGTGAAGAGGGATCCATATGCCAATTACATAACAATCCACAACGCAAACATAAACGCAATGCTAACCATGACCTTGAACCTGTATTACACGCTTTAAGCCATGAAGAAAGTATTAAAGGATAAATGCTGTTTACAGTGAAATCAATGAAGTTATTGTGAGAAATACATAAGTGATAAGCTTTGGGCTTGATGATTAAATTTGTTTAGCTGTACATTGATTTAGTAAGTCTGTGCTGAGCACCTACTAGGAACCAGGTATGTCAGTGAACAAAATGCATAAAACTCTCTTCCGTCTTGGGACTTACATTCCAAGCACACTGACGATGCTTCGCACTAAGTTTGCAGAACTGAACACTATGTAGGCAAGGCTGGCCCTCGGAGAAAGAGCACACATGTGCCTCCATGAGTACTTTCAATGAATCAGAAAACTTTTCTTGGTTCATAAAGGCCTTTCCTCTCATATGGCACAACTAGGACAAAACCAATCCCCGTCTGGAGTTCATCTGTTGGATCAAGCTGTGTCCCATGCAGGTTGATTAGTCCCGACATTCACCGTGGTCAGCTTCCTGAGGTGCCGCTGAAGTAGAAAACCAGGCAGGTGAGGCCTTGGGAAGAATGCCAGGGGAAGGGGAAGGTGTGCGGGAGCAAGGAAGACAGGGAGGTAGGAGACGAAAGTAGACTTTGGCTCCCAAACAAAATGGACTGGCAGCTAGAATGCCATTGGTGACTTTACATTTGCCCTGGTGACTGGACAGATGGGATACCAAGCCACACTTGATACCTGCGTTTTCACTATTAGTATATTCCAGTCAAACCAACCTGCCTTTATTACAATCTTGTAGCAAAATTATAAATTCTTTTAGGCTGCCTAGCATCTATTCTATTTTTCTTTGGACTCTTCTTTCTTTATTTAGGAGACCTGACTACCAAATTTTCCCAGAGTTTAAACTCAAAGTACTGATAATTATATTGCAATTAACTGCTGATGATTCTGATATCCAGGGAGATAAGGACACTTGCCCCAAATCACCTTGCTCAAAAAGCAGGATAGAGAATACAGGTCTGCTAGCCCAAGGTCAAGGCCCTTTCCCCTCCTCCAATTTCTTTCACTGAAAGGTGCACAGACTCCTTATTTTTCATTTTTATACTATCTACCTTCTCTCTGGCCATTTCTTCAAACATCTACCTGAGACTGAGTCCTGATCAGGGACAGGAAAAGGTGACAGATACTCTAGTGGGTCTTGTTAAACACTCTAAAAAGGGTTTGGAGTCAAGAGTTAAAGAGTCCTTAACCTGAGATGTGTGTGCTTTGCCCAGAGATTTAAGCTATGATGCTAGCACCAGTAATAGAAAGGCGATAAGAATGCATACTTAATATTCACATATCACATTCCTAAATAACTCTGAAATGGTGCTTTGCAAAGCAAACAATTCCCACTTCAAAGAATAATTCCAAAGAGTAAATATCAAACACGTGCTAAGTTGGCCCCAACCCTGCTCTTACGCGCCGTGTACCACCAGGCCAGACAACATGTGATGCAGAGTTGCTCTGGGCGCCGAACACCATGCCGGGCAGGGTTTTGCACATTCCTCATGGCAGCTGAGAGCCCAGAAGGCCAGCAGAGAGGCCTGAGCTCGGCTCGGAAAAGACCTGGGCGTCCTCTGTGGTTGCTACAGCTTTGGGTCCTATTCAGCCCCTCAGGTTTCTGTGAGTCACACACAAGAAGCCCAGATGATTCTGAAACAAAACGAGGTATTTTTTTTCTCCAGAGTGGATTATGGGTGCCATTCTGGGGCCTATTTTTCGGCAGCTTTACCTAATCCTCACCAGTGTTAAGAGTGGACTCGGCTGTCCTGTGGTTGGACTGGGATGAAGACCAATTGTTAATGGTTCCCCATAAGGCTTCCCTTCAAAGTCCTCTGCCTCGTATCTGCTTGGCCTGGCTTGGTTGGCTGACCAAGAGGCAGCAAGTGCCCCTGACTGCCTGGGTTAAGTAAGCCTGCCTTGAACTGGAACAGCATACTTTTGTTAACCCAAGGTTAACAAAGGTGACGACCCAGAAAAGTTTACAGTCTTATTCTTAATACTTTTTTAATAGTAGCAACAATGTTGGCAGTAGAATGCAGACTTTCTGAAGTACATATTTTCTGCACCACATTTACACATATGCCTTTGTTTAGTGATTTGTTTTCTTAAATTCCAGTAACTTTCCTACGGTCACAGATATTGAGAATATTTTTTTTATTGTTTAGTAGTTCTTTCCAAGTATTTACATGGGTTATATTGCTTGAATCTATGAAAATATTAATAGAAATATAACTGGGAAATATATTTTCTTTTTATTATGTAAATATATACCATGGTGCGGGGTGCAGCAAGCTTATTACTAAGACCCAGTATCGGGGAATAATTAAGTCCTATTTTTGCACTCTAGCAGGGATGGGCATTGCTTCCGCTATTAAATACAGCACGTGTCTCACAATTAGGTGTTGAAGTGACAGATTTATTTCTGTTATTCGTATTAGGACTCAGTTTCAATGATACAGAGTGATTTAAAATGTTGTGTCCCACCTTGTGTTCATCAAAGCCATCTCGATAGGGAATCTGTCCTGTCAATTGACTCTTAGATATGTGAAGAAAGAAGCGATTTATCTGAAAGGCACCTACGTACACCCCTGAAGACAAAGTCACTTAATGAAAATGACACTGCCATGAAACATACATTCTCTCACTTCTGGCCACTTCTGATGAGCAGACCCAATGATGGTCAGACCTGGCACCACTCAGTGGCACAAGCACAATTTATTTCACGACAAGTCTGATATTCCCTATCTGCTTTGTAAGCAGCAGTGAACACTGGACAGGGACAGAAATTCAGCAGAGCTCTCTCTAGGCCCTAACACATTCACAGTGAGTCTTCTCTACATGGTGAATCGATAGCTAGGACACTACATGACAGTTATCCCGACAAATGGATTCAAGGGGCAAACAATGTGGCAGGTGAGAAATGTTACCAATTTTTGCCTTTGTAGGACTTTATCAATTCATTTTCCTTAGCGTACAGCTTGTTGGAAGTGGACCAGCAAAGGCACTGAACTTTTAGAGAGAATAATGTTGAGACAGCATTTGGTTAGAGGTAATAAAATAAACACACCAATCTATTGGCTGCTAGTCTATCACTCTTATCAGAAGGCCAATGGAGGCCTGAAATAAGAACAGTAACGTGGGGGCCAACTAAACATGGAATTACCATGTATGCCAAAGAAATTAAGACTTGTATTCAAATAAAAACCTTCGCAGGAATGTTCACAGTGGCTTTGTGTGTTAGAGCCAAAACCTGGAACCAGCTCAGATGCCTTCCAACAGGTGAATGGTTAAGAAACTGTTGATACATCCATTCCATGGATTATTATTCAGCAAATAGAAGGAATGAACTCCGGACACAAGGAACAACTTGGATGAATCTCCAGGGACTTCTGCCAAGTAAAAAATAAACAAACAAACAACAGTAACAAAGACAATCCTCAAGAGTTGCATACTGTTTGGTTCAATTTATACATCATTGTTGAAATGACAACATTGCAGACATGGAGAATGCATCAGTGGTTGTGGGGGATTAGGGATGAGAGAGGCGGGTATGGTTATGGAAGGGCAAAGGGCAGGGTCACTATGGTGGGGGACATTTGTGGCATCTTAGCGTCACCTGAAGGGGTGAAAACATGAATCCACACATGTGCAAACGTTGTATAGAACTCAGTGCACACGCGAATAAATGAGTACAGGTAAAACAGGATAATCCCACTAAGATGGAGCGTTGTATTAATGTGGTATTACATTACAGTTCTGCAGAGTGTTCTCGCTGGAGAAAACTGGTTCAAGTGTATACAGTATCTTTCTGCATTATTTCTGAGCCACTGCATGTGAATTGTCTCAATAAAAATTTCAACCAAAAAAGTCTCATCCATCTCAGAGTTATTTGCAAACAAAACTACCTTTATTTATAATTATTTATCACATTTTAAATATATTTATGTTATTCTGACAAATGGGCATGTAAACTAATTACAGAGATTACTCAAACATTTAAACTTGAAAGACCTATGGTCACAGAAAATAATTTTTGAAAATTTTAATTATTCACATTGTTTTATTACACAGGAAATACAATAAGGTGGGAAAGATATGATTAAGCAACAGTTTTGAAATCTGTGATTGTGAAAAGGGAAAGTGACCCTGAAAAGAATGAAATGACCTGGTCTAACCTCCTTGTCAACTTGTTGATAGCAGACTGTCCACTGTTTGCTGGCAAGCAAGTCCTTACTCACAACATGGCTTTTGCAGGATATACCAGCTTGCTTAGAATTGCTAATGGTCAACAAACCTGAAATCTGTGGAACGTGGCTTTCAGGAAAATATGTTAGAGGTTATATAACTAAGTATAAAGATGTTAATGATTGAAAGGGCTCTCCTCCGAATAACTAATTTAAGTATGTAAAGTATGAGGTATTGTCTGTGTTAATTTGGGCTAGACCATTTATGAAGCTGCAAGAAAGGACTGTAAGATAGCACTGGATCTCCATGCTTTGCTTGTGCCTTCCAATTATCTTTTTCCTGAAATTATTAGTAAAGTTTGGTACTGGTTGAGATTTCTGGTCTGAATATCTAATCCTTTGTGTAATACCATAGGGTAGTCAACGGACTTGCCAGCAGACACCTGTGTTATATTAGGATGACACTGGGGTGGGGGATCGGAAGGGCTATTAGAGACCAGGGAGGAGCAAAAACTTATGAAATTTATGATTGTTAAAGAAGAGCTAGTTCGTACTTTTTAAAAGAGATGCAGTATGGAATTTAGATTATATCAACTATAATAAAAAGAGCCATGTAACAATTTTATTTAAAATTACAGTACTTAAAATAGATAGAGATTATATCCTTTGCAAGTATTTAAATGTTAGATAGAAATACCTGCACTACAGTTAACAATGGGTTGTCAACTAGAATATTGATATATTTTACAGAAAAGTAAGTGAAACCCCCAGACTATGTCTTACCTTACTGATTCTTACTTAAAAGAACTACTTATAGTTAGAGAAATGCAAACTAAACTACACTGGGATACCATCAGATTGGTGAAAATTAAAAAGCATGGCATATGTTATGTTTTCAAGGCTATGGAGAAATACACGCTCTCATACACTGCTGGCTGGACTGCAAATTGATAAATCTTTTTGCAAGGGACTCAGAAACATGTAACAAAAGTAGGCATGCCTTTTGACCCAGCAATGCCCTGCCTACGAATTTACCCTGAAACTACCCTCTACTACCATGAAAATATATAATCACAAGTTTATCCACTGTGGTATCATTTGTTATTGTAAAATATACAAAACAATCTAAATGCTCTTACAAAAGTGAGCAGTTGAATAAATTCTAGTACATCCATCTAATGTATTATTACAAATGTGTAAAAAGGAATGATAAAGAGCTTATGTACTTATATGGAGTGAATTACAGAGCATGAGGCCTGTCCAGAAAAAATCCAGCTATTGTTAATGTAACAAGAATGGTTCACACGACATCAGTGTAACCTGCCAGCCAAGGCAAGCGGACTGAAATGTGCATGAGGGAATAATGATGACTTCACTGCACTAGTCTGTGCGGGAGGTAGATGCTGTGGAGTGAGCATGTGTACTGTGTGACCGTCCCATTCAAAGTAACTGAGCAAGTAGAGCAACGAATCTGCATTAAGCTTTGCATTAAATTTGAATACTCCTCCACAGAAAACTATTCAGATGACACAGAAGGCTTTTGGGGATGATGTAATGAGTGCAGCACAAATAAAAATGTGGCACAGGCACTTCAAAGATGGTCAAGAGTCTGTTGAAAGTGATCCACGTTCTGGAAGGCCTGCAACAAGCAGAACACCTGAGAATGTTGACCGTGTACGCGCTACAATCAACAAAGATCGGTGACTGATAGTGTGAGAACTACGAGCTGATCTTGGGATTCCAAAAACTACTGTTTCTGAGATTCTGATGCACGATCTTGGCATGAAACATGTTGTGGCAAAATTCGTTCCATGGCTTCTGCTACCAGAGCAGAGGGAACATCGTGCTGCAGTTGCTAATGACTGGATTCAAACTGCTACCAATGAACCAGAGTTCCTCAAGAAGGTTATAACTGGAGATGAATGCTGGGTCTGTGGCTGTGATCTGGAAATGAAGGCCTTGTCATTTCAATGGAAGTCGCCTGGTTCTCCACACCCGAAGAAGGTGCAGCAAAGTTGTAGCAATATCAAGAATATGTTAACTGGGTTTCTGATTGGGAAGGATTATCCATTAAGAGTGTGCCCCTCCAGGCCAAACAATTGATAAGGTGTACTACATCTCAATGTTGTTCCTCAGTTGAGAAATGCAACACAATGAAAACGGACATACCTATGTGCAACTGGTGATTGGCAGCTTCAATATGACGATGTGCCCACTCATGCATCATGTCCTGTGCAGTTTTTCTGGTGAAACATCAAGTCACCCAGGTGACCCAGCCCCCCTCCAGGCCAGATTTAGTGCCCTGCAGACTTCTGACATTTCCCAAAACTTAAATTACTTTTGAAAGGGAAGAAAGTTTAGACTGTCAATGAGATTCAGGAAAATATGACAGGGCAGCTGATGGTGATTCCAAAAAAGGATTGTGCAGAGTGTTTTGAACAATGGAAGAGATGCTGGGACAACCACATGAGGTCCCAAGGTGCTTACTTTTAAGGGGACTGAGGCGTCATTGTTTCTTGTGTCTTTTATCTTCTTCAATAAATGTCTCTATTTTTCATAGTAAGTGGCTGGATACTTTCTGGACAGACCTCATGTATTGCTATGTGAGAAGAAGCTACGTGAAAAAAACCTATCTAGTTTATGTAAGCAAAAAGGGGAAGTACAAACCTATGTTCTTATGTCTGCTCACTTGTGAGAAAAGAAACACAGGAAGAGAATCCAGAGACTGGTTGCCAACAGGAGGTGGCTGGGAATGAATCTGAAGTGACAGGGGTGTGGGATTAGGGTAGAAGGAACAGAGGAGTGATACTCTCCAGCTATACCTTTTGTATAGTCATGACTTAGAATACTATCAACAAAAACAATGCAACCAAGAAGGAAAGGGAGAAAAATTCAAAACGGAACAAAAATAAAAACGAGTAAAGCTAACTGGATGCAAATGAAAAACATAACTACAGTGAAGAGAGGGAAAACATACCCAAGACACATTTTAACAGAGCATTGTGACATATGCCCTCAGGTAAAAGACAGATAGGACTCTGAAGCAGCACTGAGACTTAGTTAGTTAGTTAGACTATTTTCCAAAGTGGTGTCTCTGCGATTCTGAACCTACTTCATGTGTATTAAAGGGGTAAGCTAAAAGTAACTGTCCTGCAAATACTGAGAACCAGGTTTCTCATTGTTGGAGTAGGGTGTTACAAGTATAAAAAGAGGAGAGTCTAGGGAGAACCTTGTAGCATTAGATTGGAATTGGAGTAATCCAAACAAAGTATGGTTTTCACTCTACGCAGACAGGTAGACACTGACACGGACAGAGAGGTGTGTTTGTGTGTAAATGCATCATCACCCACATGCATGCATTCTGCTGCAGTGTGCACAGGGGGACTTCATAAGCAGTGACATGTCACTAGTCATGAGCATATCTAATGCCCAAATCCTGCTTTCTAAATGTCAGTCTCTACTGAAAAGATGCAGCCCTCCTTGGAGAAACAGTTGATTCCAGGACAGGTGCGTGAAAAGTATGAGATGATTCCGAAACATCATGCTGTGACAGAAAGTAGCAAGTGTTCGAAGAAGGACAAAACCTTGTCCAAAGGACAGAGTTACCTTGAACAACTTCCTGCTGGCAAAACTGGGGACAATTTGACCATCCAAATAAATAATGATGATGATGATGATTAAAACCCACAATATAAGAAATAATCCATGAATTGATATTGATATAAACAGGTAAAATATATATATATTTTTTTTCAGGTTCAGAATCGCAGACACCACTTTGGAAAATAGGCTATAATATATATATAGTGGATGGACAAGTTCTTATAAAGTTAGAACAGATAATGAGATTAGAAAATCACCATTTGGCAAATACCACAGTAATAGGTATCTGGGGCAAGAAGAGTATCATTGAATGCTAAGACTAGGAACTACATGTTTGATGAGAAATGGGATATTTATATAGCTTCAAGTATCTCCCCACAAGACACCTGTTAGTTACAAATGGAGAGTAATCCCCAGGAGACCCTGTCACAACAAAGTGACGGAGCGGTGTGCACTGTGAAGGACACAGCATCACTCCTGTGGCCTCCCTGCCAATCACCCGAACCTAATCTTTGAAATGTTGGACACACACAAATGGAGAGGCATTGATGAACCTTCAAAAATATAAATGACAAGCAAAACAAAACAAAACAAGGATGTGCTCTAGACAGAGGGACACTAAAGAGACCAGTCATGTAATCCTCAACTGGATCCTGGACGGTCATTTAATCTTCTTTTGATATACATTACAATGGTTCACAATTGTCAAAATATGAATAAGATGCATGGATTAGATACTAGTATTGTATAAATGTTAATTTTCTGAATTTGGTAATTACATAAGAGAATATCCTTATCTATAAGGAGATATGGACATAGACACAGATATAAGGATATATCAGAATGGTTACATAAAAGAATATCCTAGGTTGTAACAACTACACTCCAAAACACAAGGGCATAATCATGTCATACCATGACAGGGAGAGAGAGAGGGAGGAAAGGAGAGGGACAGAACACACAAATGAATAATCAACTGAATATTTGGGGAATATAGGTGAGAGGTACACATGGAAATATTTTATGATAACTTTTCAGCACTTTTGTATGTGAAATTATTTCATGCCAGTAAATTAAAATGATGATCAATGAATACATTGACCCCTGGCTCAATGCTAACTTAAATGGAAAATAAAAACATTTTGTATGAATGTACGTAGTTGGTTAAACCATGTTCATATCCTGAAGAGTAAATGTAATTTTAAGATGCATCCAACCAACGACCAGTTTGTGACCAAAGCCAACGCCCTCAAGCTGACTGGATCATCTGTCTTAGGGATACGTGACAAATTCTCGTCAGAGTGTCCTGGTGCACCTATATGCAAGAACTGAAGTGGACATACGGCAGGTTAAATTATCTCCCACAAACAAACAGCAGCACTTATGAAATAACACCACTGGCAATCAAATCTGTAATCACTCAAGAGCTTTAAATGTCATGTTTACTTTCTGTTTTCAAATAGAAACCAATGCATAATGTGCAAGTAGTTTTTAATGACTGGCCCCATCATGTTTTTATATCAGAAGTCATCTAGGAACCATAGCTTTTTTTGCCATCTAGCTACTGAGCTCAGCCCAAGGAAAGAGTGTTACTACCTGTCTCCATACCAGAATTATCACAATGAAAAAAATCCTACAGGATTCTCCTGCTAGATCTCAGAAAGGAGAGTGATGTCAAAGATTTAGAAATACAGAAGCAAGCACGTAAAATATAGAGGCTTATGCACCGTGGCTTTGAAGGACACCCGGCCAGAGTCACTGCTGATGAATGCATTCTTAAAAGATGAAACGAGAAGGAAAGCTTCTTTCTTTTTGAATGCTGGGAAAATACGAGTGAGGGATGAAGCAGACTCGGGATATTTTTGAGATGAATGACCACTTGAGCGAGCACATTTATTTTTAGTAAGAGCGCACTTGCCCTGGAGAAGAGGTTTCAAATGTTGGTGGATGAAGAAGAGGCAAGAAGCTCTTTGGTTATTTTTCAAGCAGCATCTGCTCTGTACTTGAGAGCCTTTCCCATCCCCGGTAGATTACTACTGGCCGTGACAGGTGTGCAGTCATTGTCCAGGAGACGGATTCAGAGTCCCTCCCTCTGATTCGCTCAGCAGACTGCCATGGAGGCCCTCAACCCAGGAAAGCAGAAAATGCAGCCCAGCAGTGCAAGGTGGAGACCCGCGAACAGCATCCAAGAGACGTCTGTGTAGCCATCCAAGGAAAAACAAGGACGATGTCCGGCCTGTGTCCTCTGAAGCTCTTCGAAGGGTGACTGTCTGACTTGCTAAACCCTGGAATCTCATACACCTTAAAGCAAAGCTACAGAAACCATAACTCACAAACTCAGGCCAGGCAAGCAGACTCCGTTTTTTAAAAAGGAACTTATTTTCATTGTTTTAAGAACCATCTCCTTACAATGGTGCAAAATGGTAAGAACTAAATTCACTAGTTCTTACATATGGGTCTTTGTATATTAACTTTTTGATTGAGTTCTCTCACCATCTTCCCGGAGGCTTCTGGTGTGCTCCCACCTCCTCACTTCCTCTCCATCACCAGCCTCACAGTGGGGCTGAGATACAACATGTGATAAGACCTCCAAGGACCTAACAGACAATTCACAGACCTGCGGGCAAGCAACGTCCTATCACAGACAGAGATGGTACTTGTTCAGCTCATTCCTCCTCATTCTACCAGGAAGGTGGTGTGCTGGTTAATATCATGTCATCTGACTGAGCCAGGGAGTGTCTAGGTACCTATGCCAACACTATTCTGGGCATGTGTGTGAGGGGGTTTCTGGATGAGATGAACATTTCAATCCTTAGGCTGAAGAAAGCAGACTGCCCTGGCCAATGGGGGTAGCCCCATCTAAGTGAGGGCTTGACTATATTAAAAGGTGAAACAAGGGAGAATTTGCCCTTTCTGTCTGGCTGTCTTCAAAGTGGGACATTGATCCTCTCCTGCCTTTGGACTGAGACTCAGGCTGAAACCTCACAGATGACTCCAGTGCACACTGAGACACCTGCCCCACCTCCCCAGCCCTCGCCCTCATGGATGAGCTCTTCCAGGCCCTCTCCTACCACCTTCTCTGTCAGTCACAGTCTCTGTGTCTCACGTCAACAGCAGCAAACCCCTGTGCTGTCACGCACGTAATGTGCCTTTTGTGTGATCTCAGAAGTGGCAGATGAGGCTCCTTCTGCGACAGGAAGGTCTGCCTCAAGTGCGTACAGCCCAAATCAAACGTGATGTTGTCCTCTGTCCGTTCTTCTCCACCTGGTGGCAATTCAATCCCGTGGCTAAAGGCAGAAAAGGCTCTTGGAGCTCCTCACTGATTCCATCGAAGAACTCACCTACCCTGCCAGGAACCACACTGCAGCAACACAGTATTTCCTTCCACTGAATGGAGAGATTCAATGAAAAAATATGCAAGCTGGGAGGGATGCTGTGTTCCCAACAGTCAAACCTGAGTCCTAAAACACAGACATACACATGCCACCAATTTCCTGAAATTCTTTCCCTGCAGAGCTTGTGTGTGTGTGAACACTAAAAGAAACTTTAGCACAGCTCAATTAGAAATGTGTGGGGTGAGTGTGTGTGCACACACAAAAGGGGTGGGGGAGAAAGGAAATGCACTTTGTAGCACAAGGAAACATGCACCAATTTTTCTTAACAGACCTGCTAAATTGTATGGAAGACACACCTTAATTTCTCCTGTTTCATTTTCTTTCATAAAAAAATATGAAATAAAAACATAATTTAAGCCCCAGGTAGTGAAACATTATTTCTCAACTGATTAAACTCACCACTACTCCCAATTATCCTCCAAAAGCGGAAGTCACACGAGATTTTATTCTTTTAATGTTGGGATACTAGAAGGCAGCAGGAAAACAGGAAGACCAGTATGAGATGGAGTGACTCCGTCCAGTTCCAGGCAGGAGTCTGCAGGAGCTGAGCAGGGTTGCTGAGGACAGGACAGTGTGGGCGCCCCTCTTCCACAGAGTCTGCATTCTAAGGGTAGGCATCAAGGAAGCCCAAAGGTCTCTCATGATTTCCACTGTTACCTAAACAGGGTGAGCCCGGCAGAGGCAGGTTACATTCTGGGGGTGATACAGGAATGATCGTCATTCCACAGTTCTATGAGAGTCTCTCCCTGGGTATGAATAAATGAGCTGAAGCCAAATTGAATAGAATCTAATGACTTCTCTCCTCTCAAAAACCCCTCTTAATTGACCTCAGTCATGGAGAGTCCCCTACCCTGAGAGGCCATTTTGAAAGAGCAACATCAACACATCTCAACCCTGTTTACTGTCAAGCTCAGCTTCTACCCAAGTCATGTCGCCAGTCCTCAAGGCACCTACTCCCTAAACAATGAATGAAAAGCTGCGCCTGGCCCCAGTGGAAGGGACCCTCTGAAGGGGGCAGGTATCTCCAATACTAACGGACTGAGAGTCCTCCGAGACTGGCATTTATTCTCTCACAAATACTTCCGCTCAGTAACAAGAGGAAAATGAACAAAACTTGCAAATAGAAGATGCCGGCCAGATTAGAGCAATGACCCACAGATGTCAGTCCTGAAGGCTCCAGGGCCCTGTATTCAGGGCAGGAAGGGGCAGCTGCTGTGGGGAGGAAGTCAAGCCATGAGCGGAAGCAATGGCTATGATGTATGTTCAATTGATAACGTAGTTTCAATTTTCATAAAGATGAGATTTTACTCTATGCTTAATATTGGTAATTTTCTACATGTAATATATTAACTATGGAGTTTCACAGGTTTTATTTTACTAATTCTTTATAATGTTTAAGGTAGCAGTATTTTTGGGTGTTATGCAAAATTAATACTGCAATATAAGGTGTTGTCATTTTGCTGGAATTTGGCAGTCACCACATGACCAGAGAAATTCAATGCAAACTTGATTGTACATTTGCATTTTTCCAAGAGGAGGCATCACTTTAATCAGATTTTTCAAAGGGATTAGCAATGCAAAGAAGAAAGGAGACTTTGCCCATAGTAAAGTCTTAGAACTATGAACTCTGAAAGCAATGAATATGCACATTTTGAAAGATTTTGATGTATATTTTAAAATTGCATTTTAGAAACTTTCTGCCAACTATTATTTCTAATAGCTACTCACGAGACTTCTTCCACATACCAGATATTTTCAACAATAGTAATCATCATTTTTAACATCTTTCCCAACTTGACAGACAAAAAAATGTTATCCTGTTATCTTCCGATTGCTAGTGAGATTAAATTATTTTATACACTTAATGGAAATCTCTATTTCTTCCTCAGTAAATGACCTGTTGAATTACTTTGCCCCTTTTTGTTTCGGCAAAGAGTTGTTTTTCTTCTCCCTGATATCTGTATCACTTTGTTTCATATCTCCATGGGCCAGCACGTCCAGATCAATGACAGCACTGATACAAGTGATAACGGCAGTCCTGGTCTGTAGCCTGAATTCATTTGAAATGCGGGACAATTCCAGAACCTCAGGAACACACCCTGAGCATATATAAGCAGCCAAATGCATTTCACCAACTTCTGTGTTACCTAGTCATCGATCATTAGTAGCTCCGATAACTGATAACTAAGAGCTTATTCAATACAGGAGGCAAATTTTCATTTCTTTCCCAAGTTTAACATCTCACAAATGCTGAGATTAACTTTCTAGCACTCAGAAGGTCATATGAGACTTTCCCACTGTATTCATGCTGTTTTAAAATTCAACCAGAGGGAAGATCAGGAAAAGCCATCTGTAACTCTCGGGATATTGTGCTACATTAGAAGTCATGATACTGAACAGCTTGTCCCAGAAGCACCTAATTCTCTAATAATCAACTTAGTTTATCATTATCATAGGACAAATTTATATGCATATATGTATACATTTATATATATACACATACACAAGTATATATATATGTTCATATCTAAATGCACACATTCATGTATCATTAACCTTGTGCAGTCAAACTCTATAAATATTGATTATGGAAGAAGAAAAATATGATAGCATGCCAAAGCAATAAATCATGTGGCTAGAGAACCTCTCTCAAATGAAGGCTCCAACTCTGTAGGTTACCATTTTGTGAATCTCAAGAGACACACATTTCCTGAAGCATCAGACTGTGACAATGTAGCCAAGTATTTGAAAGGCACCACAGCCATGTCTGTGAAATCCCCCATTAGAGCAGCGACCACTTGCGTCCCCTCTCCCTCACATCCCAATGCAAAACAACGGCCAGGGCCGATGAACATCTCGGAGCCTTCTTGAGCTGCCCCACATGTAGCCTCTCCAGCAGAGTTCAGCTCCTGGCTCAGGACTACCATGGCAGCAAATTTACAATTCTCAGGTGAGACAGACTGTACACACCTGGAGAGGTTTGGGCTATGCTGAATGAGTCAGGGGTCCTTAACAATATTTCCTTTTTCAAAAGCCCATCTTTCCAAATATTTACACATTAAGTATATTCTCAGTTCACAGCCAAATAACGGTGGACTTGGAAAAGCCCCAGGAAGCCATGGCCACTATAGGTAAGTGCTGCATGTACACTGGTGTATACATAGAGTATACAGATTCTTCTAGGCTCACAATGGGGTTATGTCCTGATAAACGCATCATGAGTTGAAAATATCTTAAGTCGAAAATGCATTTAAGACACCTCACCTAATGAACATCACAGCTTCACCTAGCCTGCCTTAAGTATGCCTAGAACACAACATCCAAAATCCACTGGCGACACAGTATACCGTAGAGCACGGGCTGCTAACCCCTGTGGCAGTGCGGGAGCCCAGCATCACCAGAAAGTGCCACCAGCCCTGGAAAAGATCAAAATTCAAAATGCAGTTTCTACTGAAGGCACGTCACTTTCACACCATCATAAAGTCGAAAAACTGTAAGACAAACCATGGTACATTGGGGACCATCTGTACTTGTACTTTCAGACACATACCTATTCTGCCATTAGCCATCTAGCCCTTCAGTGCCCACTCTCCAAATGGCAGTGAAGCTGCAGGCAAGTCATCGCTCCATTACTGGCATTGGTTTAAGTGTCTTCATGCCAATCACTGCTCTTTGCATGATAAGTCTTTGAGCATCTCCTAAGATTTTTTATGAAGAAAATAGTGACTTGTTACCCACAATAGATGAGGAGCTGTCAGGCCAGCAACACATACAACATAAGAGAAAAGTATGAACAGAAATTGGCAGGAGGGCCAGTTGAAAAAGTGGTCTGACTCCAGTGTTTCTGAATTTCCCATTTTCTTTTAGGGTTCTCTCCATCACTCCCAATTCCAGGGTACCTCGGGAACTCTCGTCCCACTGAGCAACTATTTCAAGTGCAAACTGCTATTCTTTTTTCCTACTGCACGGGGAAGGTGAAATCAAACTGTCTGTAGAATTTTGTAGAAAAGAAAGAAACAGAAAGAAAATTCTAATCCATTTAAACAGATACATAGGTAAAATACAACAGCTCTGGGATCCTAGGATAGGTGTCTGAACCCCTTATTGCTATCTGAATCATGGACTTTACATAGCAAGTAGCTAAGCTAATTAACTGATCCACAGTCTTGGACAAATTACTCATTCTTGGCTTCCTCATCTACAAAATGAAGATCCAGGCAATAAATGTTCGAGTGTCTACTCTCTGCCAGACTCTGAGAATACAGCAGTGGGGGGAAAGAAGACACCAACTGTCCATTACATAAAATATCGATACTTACGGTACAGCATTGTTACAAGGAAGAAATTAAATAAGACGATGTGAATAAGTGTCCAGCACACTGAAAGTCTCAAAAACAATAACCGAGATGAAAGCAGTGCCTGTATGATTTTTATAAACTGATGTGGCCCAGCTTGCTATCCAACTCCAATTCTTCTCCTCCAGGTCCCCAAGCTTCTTCCTTCTTCTTGCCTTCTAGGCCATTCAGTGGGTAACATTTTTCTCCTGTAACACTGGCCTAAATCCTTCCCATCCTATCTACAGCAGACCGGAGACAGAGCTTCCCAGCTGCAGGGCCCCACTGCGATGTCAGGAGCGCCCTCTGGTCTCTTGCTCCCCTGGAGGACAGGGAAGTGTGAGCTGAGCCCCACAGAGGCCCGAAATCTCCCTGGCTCAGGATCCTGCTGCTGATCACATCTGCAGGACCCCAGCTGGCCCCTGCCCTCCACGTCCTACCTCCAAAAAATCGGTTTGCTCAGGTGGGTTGACAGTATTATAATGCCAAACATTCAGTAATATAATGGTGGATGTGAGGGAAAAACTCTCAGGTAGATGGTCTGTTTTATATATAGTTCTATTTCAACCAACATGTTTAGCAATAAGATTCCACATGAAGTTTGTGCTCCTCTAAGGAGCTCATTAACCATTTCTACTTGCAGCCAAGACCCTTCCCTCCTAATTGCTACTTTCCACAGAGCTGGGCTTAGAGAGCTTCTTTTTCAACACATGGAGATCAATAAAGTGCTTGCTGCTTTGAAGACAAGTTTGTGTGGAGGGCCCTTTTTTCCTCCAGAAGGCCTGATACATGACATAAATTTACTTGGCTATCCATTGTCTAATCTGACCTGTGGGGAATGCTCATTTCAAGCAGGAAGAAAAAATGCTGGCCTGAGAAGTAGCCAGAGGCTACCCAGCATTGAGCAGACACAAAGGAGAAAAATACTCAATAATAAGTCCAGTAGCTAGTGCCAGGTGGGTACAGACAGTGGGCAAAGAATGAGAAATCAGAGAATTTTATTTTAAGCCCTCTGAAATGTTTCCTTTCTAGTAGGAACTGAATTCAATAAAAGAATTTAATATTAAAACACGTCTCTGTCTCAAACCATGTTTATTCTTTTATGTGTGCCAAATAAAATAATTAGTGTGAAAACTATATCGCAATAAGTAAATGATTTTAAGTGATATTTTGGCCAACTATAATAAGAAGAAATAAAAGCCTATGCCACAAAAATTTCATAGAACACTCATCAGTGCACATAAACATAATATGACCCCCTCTAGGAAGAACACAGATTTCTATCCATTAACACATCTGTATGCATGTAAATGTATATGAATGTATAATACACACGTGCCATACTTTGGCTCAAATTATATTAACTCCTCTTTTTCTTGACTGGACATTTGTCATAAAACTGGAATTCTTATCTGAGTTACTATGTCTATCAGGGGAAACACTTTAATTTGAATACCATCAAAACAGGATTTTCAAAAACCATAAATTCAGAAACTGTAAATATGTTACTCTGATTAGAGAAAGAAAAACAAACATTTGTCCATTCGACATCAAACAATTTCTTAGCATCTATGCTAAAATACCAGAGGCTGTTGCAGGCATGTGAAGACACAAGTGAATAAAACAGACACAAGTGAAATAAAAAATTTCTGCCTTAAAAGAAGAAAAAAATGGTACATTCTGACTTGCTGTGGACCAGAATAGAATGGGTGGCACCTCCAGGGGCCGCAGCAACCTCAAAGGCAGGCCTCCCACCACGAGCCCGGACAGGAAAACCTCGGCTACATCCTTTCACCCTGAGTGGGGTCCCAATCACTCCATTCGGTACCATTCCAAGTCAGCTTCTTACCTTACAAATTGGACAATCACTTTTGAACATAAGGTAAAATGTAATTCTATAGATTACAGTTGGTCTGATAATGAAATATCAAGTGACTCTCCCCAAGAGATACATGCTTTCTAAGGTTAAGCCAGTAGTTAAACCCAAACAAAAAGTCAAGACAGACCCATGATTGAGGTTTCAGGATCTCCTAGGAGAAGGCTTAAGGATTAAAATTCAGAAAAAGTCCTTTGAATCCAAAGTTGTTCTTACTAAGAACAACTTTAAGAAATTAAAAATTTCTCCACCTCTATTTATTCAATTCTTGTTTTAATTATACAAACGAATGGCAAATAAGGACCGAAAAGTCTACAACATGGTTTTTATATGCTCATAATGTTGCTTGGCAAGGTGGAATATAATCAACTAAAAAAAAGAGTTTTCAATTAAGTTCAAATTGACAAACACTAAGTAGATCCCCAGCAACCAAGAGAGCAGGTGGTTAAGTGCCGGTTGCTCCTCACAACCCACGTACCCAAGAAGTCAGAAGAGAGAAAGTTTAACAAGGCTAAAGTGAACTAGCCTTGAACAAGGAGGCGGAATAGGTTAAAAGGGAAAGATGCCATGTAAGGCTTCGCTGAGAAATTACACACGTGGAGGGCAGAAGGCCATCTGACAAAAGCAGGGTTTTTGTTCTGGAGAAAACTGGCACATGATGATGGACGTGTAAATGATGATAAAGAACTTGATGACCGGTAAGGATTCAGACTAGATAGACTCAATGGCAGGGAGCCAAGGAAAACGTGATGGGGGTGAGTCAAATGGTGAAAGTGGTATTCATGGACATTTCATCTGCTGGAGGTGGGCAAAGTCAGCCACAAAGTGACCAGGCGGTCCTAGAGACAAATGCTGGTCCTCAATGGAAAACTATGCATGTTCTAGACTCTAGAAGATGCCATTCTGAGTTATCAGATTCTGGTTTTGTGGGAAGCACTTCATAATTCTGTAAATTGTTAAAAAAAAGTGATAGCAACACAAAATAATTCTTATATGTTGATGTGTAAATTCCGTCCTATCCAGAAACAGTTGGAGTAACTTCCCATGCCCCCATCCATCCCCACCCTGACAGGGGAAACTATTTTGCTTCCATTCGTCCATTCATTCATGTCAATAGCCCCAATCCATCCATGAGCCTGTTCTTCAGATTCTCTCCTCAACTGGCTATAGCAGCTGCTGGGTTCCCATGACGATTCATGAATAGAACGAAATCTGAACACATGTGCATTTTATGTCTGAATGTACAAGTCAAAATTTTGCTTTTGGTGGAAAGTCCTACTGGAGGATAAAGTCACAGCACAGTCCTGGGTACAGTGACAGAGGTCAGTGTCACTGCAAATGAAGAGAACGGGGGAAACCAGACTCTTTGAAGAAAATGAGAGACCATTGTGCGGATCAGCCATGGTGGGTGCTTACATTCACACGATTTACAAATCCTGATGCTTGGTGTCCGGAGAGAGGTAACGCTGGTCCAGCACATCAGCCTCCTGACACGCGCTCCCTCCTTCTGCCATGTGCGTCCGCAATGCTGCTGCCTAACCAGCCACCAAGTTTCGAGCGATGTGCTATGCCTGCTGGTCACAGATAACTGTTCCACTCTTTTGCTAAAACATACTACCTACTTGTCTTTGACCTCTGATCATATCTCCCTGGGAAGAAAGAAGTTTGGCTAATTAATTGGTCTCTCTTTAGGAAACTGGACTCTGATGTTAATTGTAGCCCATTAATAAGGCCTTCGAATAATATAAGATAAATGAAAGTTTTCTAAAAAATAACCATCTATCTCTGACTACAGTCCAGAAGCAAATTAATTCTTTTCATCCGAGTTGCTTCCTTTTTTTTCCCTTTCCTCGTAAAACCAACATGCTGTCTGAAGAGTCAAAAGATGTTCACAGGCTTCTTGCTAAAATCAATTTCCAGGCTAATAAATTGCATCGCCGGCATGATTCAAATGAATTCACATCAGCGTCCCTAGTGATCCGTCCTCCGATGTACTCTAATATGAGAGACCCTTATTTCCTGGATGTTCATTATCTGAAGGGAACAAAAGAAAGACAGAATTGCCTGCCGTCTATGTGGCAAAGCAGTATCTGTTCCTTGCTTTGTAGGAAGAGACCACGTTGTTGATTCCGCTGAAGGATTACCGGCTTTACTGGACACTGTATTTTTCCAAGATATTTTTTTTCCAAATAAAAAGTCACAAACACAACTTTAACATAACAAACAGAAATGATTATTCCTGCTTGACCTCAAGATGTGCCCAGGACCGCTGGGGCAACACCAGAAGCAGAGAAACAAATACAAACAAACCGGAAGGGCACAAGAGTTCATGCAAACACTCATTTCTCATCCTTGGTTCTGTCTGGTGTCCCTTCCTCCTGCGCGCAAGCTGCTGCTTTCTGCTTCATCTAAATGAAGCTAAATACGGAAAACAGAATTAAATCTGAATGAGAACATGCCCAGCGCCGCGAAAGCTGAAATTATCTATGGGGAAAAATCAGAATTTAGCAAGTAAAAAATACCTAAACATTATATTGGAAACGTCCTCCATGAATGAGAGTCTGGTTAAGATGATATCACAGATTCGGCTAGCTGGCAGAACTCGTCAGCCTTAAGAACTATCTGTGGGCCTTTACGGACAGTTTCCAGAGAGAGGTTGTAAAGGTACACACAGAACAACACCCTTCTCAAGATGATCAGTGCCCAGAGAGTGAGCAGAGCTTTGCTGTGTGCATTCTTGAGCGCTGGATAGGAGCAGAGGGTATTTTTAATTGGTATTCAAAATGCATTGGAAATGGGACAGAGATATTTTGCTGACCTAAATGTTTACAAAAGAGTTAAAAGGAGATTAGAAATGCAGGGCCTTTCTCCCTGCTGAGGCAGATACAATGAGCAAGGTCAATTATGCGGTGGTGAATGGCAATGTGTCCCCTTGGTAAAGAGCTGCCAGAATAAATACAATCTCTGTGGGCTTGTCGGGGGCTCCTTCTTTGCATGGGTACCTGAATACGAGAGAACTATTTCCCAATCCTCTCCATTACATCACCCCAGGATGAATACACAATAGGCTATTGTTGAATGTCTCCCTAGGAAATCAACAAAAAACACATCCAGCATCTTTACCCACTGCCTATTTAAAGTATTCTCTTTCTTTAGTGGAAAATACCACATTCTGAAAAGAAGAAAAATAAATAAGTTCACAGGAGAAATGATGGTCTTCCAACGGTCTTCCATGACCGCTTTTGGTTTCTGGCAGTAGCTGGTTGTTTTCCAGCTGAGAAGTAATATCAATACTAGCTATAGGTGACTAGCTATAGGTGACTAGCTAAAGTAGCGAAAAGGCTCCTCTTCTGATTAAATGAACGTTCAAATTTGTGAACTATGTATCCTGGGAAGATGCCTATCTGACAGAGGATCTTCCCAAGATACCCCCGCTGACATGCCTTCCAGAACTGGTTATGTGGGTGTCTCCAGTGCCTATTCTATTCTATTCTATTCTATTCTATTCTATTCTTGACATAAAGTTTGCTTACTTCTTTATTTTCTGTCTCCTCTAGTTAGAAAATAAGCTACATGAGGGCAGGAACATTGTCTCTTGTCTTTATGCCGTATTGCCAGTACCAGAGCAAGATATGGTGTATAGTAGACATTTAAAAAATATTTGTTGAATGAGCCCTGGCTGGTGTAGCTCAGTGGATTTGGCAGGGGCTATGAATCAAAGGGTCGCTAGTTCAATTCCCAGTCAGGGTGCATGTCTGCATTGCAGGCCAGGTCCCCAGTAGGGGCCATTTAAGAGGCAACGACACATTGATGCTTCTGTCCCTCCTTTTCTCCCTCTCTTCCCCTCTCTCTAAAAACAAATATACGAAATCTTTTAAAAAATTTGTTGAACGAATAAGTTCAGTAAATATGAAAACAGAGCCTTGTGGGACATCACTGGTCTGCTTAGAACAATGGCTTTTTGCCAGCCACTTGTCTCCTTCCAACAGGAGTCATTGCCCTTTTGAAGACACCTGAGCAGACTGACAACTCAAAAGGTATGCCTTTGGTTCTACGCACTGAGTTAATAAAATTAAGAATACAATCCTTTTTAAGAAAAGGGGGGGGAGCTTGATGAGGGTGGAGACTGCATCTGTATCTCCTGCCATTGATGGGATCTCGTCCATGTGACAGATCGATCTCACACTGATACATCTGTCAATCATGAAACGTGCTACAGAGAAGCTCCATTACCACTGCTTCAAAAATCCATGCAAGGTGATGCAGTCAAAAAAAACAAGTGTGATAAATACTTTTAAAAAGAGACAATGTGTGTCAAACTACCTGTAGGGTAATAAAACTAATGTCTTGCCCTAGTATCAATATAGTTTTTAAATATAAGTTTGAGTTATTTCAAGATTCCTCAGCTCAAAACAAAAGAAAACAAAGCTAACTCAGAGTGAAGTCACTCCTCTCCTTGAAGCTAAACTGCATTTTCTATAGGGGAAGATACAGAGGGAGAAATGGATGAGAAATGAGGAAGTGGGTAAGAAACAGAATAGAATTGAAGAAAATGGTGGGGCTGTGTGTCTGTGGTTGGGTGTGTGTTTGGTGAAGTTGTTTAAAGTGGTATTGTTAGCTTTTAAATTAAAATGAGTACATTTAAGAAAGGATTGGTAAATTATATCACACAGTGTCTTCAATTCATATAATAAACACTTAAACATCTTGACTAACATAAAATGTATTTCTTAGCTTTCATTCATTATGATCCATAAAACTAACATTTATTGAATACCTACTTTGTTGTAGGTACCAGGTGAGGTACTTTCACATTTGAACACACATGTAAATTTCAGGATCATTATCACCTTTGTTTCACAAAGGGGAAAACTGAGTCACATAGATGTCAATGGATTTGTCCTGCCCCACAGTCTACTCTAAGGGATATCACTAGGGCTTGAACCCAGACATTTTCTGCATCTGGCTTCCATGTGCTTTATAGCCAACCATGCTAAAGGACTGGAGAACGGAACACTAAAGTCAAGTTGTCCTAGCTAGGGAGTTCACTACACACCTTCCAGGAGGCCTTTGCTTCACATGAGGACCCCAGCAAATACAATTCGATAAGCCAACTGCAAAATCTGGCGAAAGCCATTTTAGTCTCACCTTGTAACATCCCCAAAAGTGAAACTTCCTCGTTCGACAGATATTTACTGAGTGAATACTAAGCAGCAGGCACTTCCTCAAGTGCCAGGAATGTAACAGGAAGCAGAGTCCTTGGTTTCACGGAGCTTACACAGCCTAGTGGATGACACAGAGACACAAACAGACACTTGTAATTGGTGTGTTAGCTGCTGTGTTCTGGGAAACACTGGGGGCTAGTGGGCTCAGAGGAGGCTCTAGACCCAAACTGAGGGAAACTGGGAGGCATCCCAGAGAAGGAGATCAAAGGAGAGACCCAAAGAACTGAAATGGGCAAGACCGAGTGTTGAGGCTGGAGGAGAAACTAGTGTGTGAGTTACAGGAAGAGTGTCATTTCTCCTGAGCTCAGTGGTGCAGCTGCTCAAGAGTTTCAAGCAGGCAAACAGCATTCATGGAGCTTTTTATTTGAGAAGTATCCTTCTGATTGCAGTGGGCCGAATGGATTGGGAGACTGGCGGCAGGCAGGCAGGGTAAGAGGCTATTAAGGTCATTAGAGAGAATAGAGCAGTGATAAGAATTAGGGAGGTGAGATGGGAAGTAAAATCAAGCTGATTCATGATTGACTAGATGTTGTTGATCGTGGGAGTGATGACATAGGATGAGATGTCCTCTCAGACACTTCACTGAATGGGAAGTAGTACCACTCACAAAAGAAAGAACAATTTAGGAAGGGAAATGATGAATTCAATCTTGGATAAGCTGCCTTTCTGTATCTCATAGGCAATAGAGAACAGGCCAATGGCCTGGGCTGCATGTAAGTGATTATGCTTTGCAAGAAATTCTTTTGAATGGCAAGAAGCAATGCCCTTCCTTCCAACTTCCTCAAAACATAAGTAATGAATTGTCTTAGGATTAATTCTTTAAATCTATAAATTCTCCCATTTTTGACAAAGACAAGCTCCATGTTGGAGAGAGGGGCAGGGCAAAAGCTTGCTTTTTGGTGTTTTTAAAGAACCACATTGCAACTGCCTACTACGTTTAATGGCTTAAAATTATTTAGATTGTGGCCGTTCTCTCTTAAATGAAGAGAAATTTTAGAAAGTCACAGGACATAATCACGCTACACTCTTCTATACTAATCATTTACTTCTTGAATTAAAGAGAAGTAAAGCCTACTTTACTAGGATGCTGACGGCAAAGAGAGCCCATAGAATAATGTAGACTTCATAAAGGCAGCATAACTGAAAACGTGTAGGAGTCGTGGAATGCAAGGACAACTCTGTGTAGTGAACAGTTGGTGACTATGGAGACTGAAATGCAATGAGTCTAGAGCAGCCTTTGAAAGGAGCCAGGTCTAGATGCCAATCACTGGCCCCATGTCCATAGTTTGTTTTTTACTCAAGCCGCTTGCACAGATGAACTGCACATCCCTCAAGGTGCTCAGAAACAAAGACCTAGACTGGGTGCTAAGTCCCTGGGACTTCCAGAAACTGGTTTCAAATGGAACTACACACTTGTGTACCCTGACGGGAAATCTTCTTTTGACTGGCAGCAAGAATCCAGGATTATAGAGTTCCCATCCAGTAACAAACAACATGAAGTTCTATAAGTTTTTAGGTGAGTCAGGAAAAAAAACCCTCTTTTTTCCCAAAGCAGAGTAAATATAACATATATGACCAGTAATGTTGGTGAATGAATTGGTCACTTTTGTGACCAATTAGATCTTCTACAAACATCCTGTAAAAAGTAGAAATGGCTGGCTTTATTCTGTCCTGGTAGTATCTGTCATCATAAGGAATATTAACTCCATATGTGTTACAATTTCTTAAATCCTTCCTCACTTTATACCCCCAGCCCAGTAAAAGGCAAATATGCACACACATCGCATACACACAGACACACGCGTGCGCAGCAATTTTTAAATTAAAAGAATGAAAACCATAAGGAGACTTTTCCAAGGTTTATTGAGGTCATAATATTGTCTTTAGAAATTATTTTTTCATTATATTTCTCTGTAAAGTAAGGCTACAAATGGACCTTTTGTGATTAAAAAACAACAACAGAAAAAGTTACAAAAATCATAGAATTGCGTAAAGGCATTAACCTGGATGTTAAATTCGGCAGACTGTAGCTACCTTCTTGACCACTTCATAATCTCTTCTAACACATTTCCAAGAATTCCGCTCCAGGGGTCACATGGATGAAAGGAAAGTATATGCTTCAGAGTAAGCTATTAATGTAAGTATAGGCCCCAGCTGAAATATTTCATGAGTACTGGAACAGCATAATTTGCATTTTTTCATGTAACCCAAGAAAACCCTCACAGTTCACAAGCAAATGTACTACCTTTAACTCCACTGCAGCAGAAGAAAAACAATCATATAAAACGATGTTTTAAGCCACACACACACACGCACACAGTCCACACTATCATAAATAAATTATCAAAATGAGCACAATAGTAGCTAGCATACAGTAGAATCCAACATTCTATTCACTCATTCATTCATTTGTTCACTCGGTCATTCATTTATTCATTCATTTATTGAATGCCTGAATATGCCTCACACTATCTAGGTGAGGAAAAAAACAAAAAATTAAACAGTCCCTGCCTTCGGAGCCCTTGTGGTCTCTCAGGAAGACCGGTGAGTTCCAGTTCAATCTGCCAAGTGTTATGTGACAGGGGAAGTGTTTCAGTAGGACTGGAGAGGTCAAAGGAAGTCCCTCAGAGGAGGGAACACTTGAGCTGAAATTTGAAGGGTACACAGGAGCTAACCAAGGATTTAGAACAGTCACTTCTTGAAAACCATTCTCCTTTTCATATTTAGAAGAATGCTCTAAAACACTGGCAAAATACAAGTGGCCTTGGTACCGCGGGTAGAGTTAGAGGCACGGTGACTGCTTCATTAATGTTAGGGCCTTTCTACAAAAATATGATGACACTTCAGCTGGATTTGAACATACTCAAAATTTTCCACCCTTGATCTTCTGGTCCTTCAGAGACAGACGTTTGAAAAAGAGCAAGTTTCTATGTGGGTGCTACATGTACACTAAGGATTCCTTTCTGAACACCAAACGGTAATCCTTTCTCCATTAAGTCATCAAAAGGCTAGAGCTGCACCACAGACACACTGTGGGAAAATCACAGTCTTATATCCAGTGTGATTTGCCTGACCCACTCATGTTTACACCCCCTTAACGCCCACAAGCCTCTATGGAGGGGTTCCTCGAACTCTACAGGAACTGATTGTGAAGAATAAATGATGGCCCCCATAGGAAGCCCCTGTTTCATTTCTCAATATCATTTCCCAGTGAATAGAAACATTTACCACACCCTTCTTGCAAAAGTAATTTAATTTCTATAACAGCCATAATATTGAAATTTCTCCTTTGATATTTGCAAATGACTGGGATCACTCTCTATAGCTTTGAGCCACCACGGTATCACAACAAATCTACACAAACAATGGTTATGTTATTCTCTTGTCAGCGGGACTGGCATTCTCAAAGGCAAAATAGGACTGAGTACTTTGACGCAGCACTAGGAATGCCAAGGAATCAAATAATGCCAACTCTGTGCTTCATTTATGAATCAGGCATATTTCAATTCTTTTAAAAGTTCATAAACAATAACAGGCTAAGAGAAAATGATACATAAATGGAAAACAGTGTCTTAAGAAGTCTTACAAGTTTTGAAATTACTCCAATACCTTTTAGAAGCTCCTTCATTTCCCAGAAATAAATTACTATTACTATTATAATTTTAGTATCTGGATGTCTACTTTGTACAGGCCCATAAATGTGAGCTCTGACATAGCCACAGCCTTCCGGCTCACTGACGTTTTAGCTTAGGCTTTCCTTCAAAGTTGCCACATTGCAAACAGGTATTCTCATGGGTTTGCTAGTTTGGCTTCTGCTGTTTCCAAACTAAGGTACTTGCCAAGCTTCATGCTGGCTTTGCACATACCTCCTGCCTGGAGACAGGAGTTAAATCAGATGGGAAAAATCAGGACAGGGTGCAAAAAGATGTGCTGGGAAAATAAGGAGCTTCTAAAAGGCACCAGAGTACTTTCAAAACTGGAATCCAAGTTTAAAAACCTCTCTCCACCACCATGGTGCTGTAATACAACAGCAGTCCTCAGCCAGGTCCTTATACGCAATTACAGGGCCTAAAATAGGGTTATCGTCACAAACTGCATAATTGCTGCCAGCTTTCTGCTGGCATTTGACTAAGTAACCACAGGTAGCTTAAAAAACAATTTATTATGAAAACTAAGCTCCATCAAAAAGTGGGAGGATTAGATTGTGGCTTCCTGCACAGCCCTCCTCTGTGTTGCTGGAATTTGGAGTAAGCATGTCTCCTCAAAACACCCATACACTCCTGTCTTGAACAGAGCTACCACTTGCCACTTACAGAAGGCAGGGGACTGGCCTGTCCTAACGTGTAAATATCCAGTGGGAAGTCCAGACATCATGGAGTACAGAAGAACCAGAATCCTACCGTTTAAAGAAATCAACAAACACTACTGCAGATCCAAACAAACCTCTGCTGGGTTTAAGCAAAGTTCAAGTTCACACTACTTGCCCAGAGTTGGTGAATAGATTTTTATCATTTAAGGCAATTTTGAAGGAAGCTATGCATTTGCATTCTTAAAGACACTGACTATTGGGAATAAAGCTGAAAGGAAGTAAATTTATACAAAAACAAACCTTATTTTCTTCCGGCAGGGGGGAATCAGTACGTGTGAGTACGGGTAAACAATATCACTTAGGCACTATTGTAAGAGAGCACGTGTAGCCCCATCACGGGGCTATGCGGACTTCCTGCATCAACCATGTCAAGTCTCCTCCGACACGGAAATCATTACAGTGTAAGTCAACAGCTACACACTGACAAACTAAGATTTACACTTATGTCTGATGGGACTTACAAATGGCAAACAGGATGGAAAAACCTGTTTACAAAAACAGGAAGAGAAGTATCAGCAAATGCGGCAGCCTATTCAGTTAATCATGCTTAAGATACTTGATTTCTATCAACAGCTCCTCATTTTCTAGGTTTTCTGGGACACAGACCCCTTCCTGAAAATCCAGAGCAAAGCAGACCTCAAGGGATTACTTCAAAGCAATAATATCAAATGAAGGGTGGGACGGTGGCAGCTGCATGGGCTTTCCATTGGAGACAAGTGCAAATTCAGAAAAGAGAGGAAGGGAGGGAAGGGAGAGAGAATGAGAAGCAGACAACGCAAAACCAAAGACCATGGGGGCATTTTAGTATATTTAAAAAAAAATACAGTTGTGGTTTTCAGTAAAATTAATATACATTTGTAGAAAACTAATGAATTTAAATGATAATTTCTACATTACATACAATCTCATGATTTTCATAATTCTTCAGTTAAGTAAGCCTAGACAGACCCCAAAGATTAGAAGGCATTTTTCTATTTTTAATTAATTAAGATACAAGTGACTTGATTAGCCTAATCTATGTTCTGGATGTCAAATAGCTTTTAGAAATATAATTTTGATGATAAACTACATAAATAAATTATGAAAAAAATGACAATTCCATTTTCTACAGATGACCAATAGCCTGTAAACAGATGACAAAATGCACACTCAGATTGCAAGGTGATTTAAGCTCACAGTTGAAGACATCTCAGAAAAAAACAGGAACAGAAGTATTTCAACCATTATTTGCTTATTTTTAAAAAATGTTCTGCCTGTGTAGCTAAGTGTAGAATTTGTAATTAAATAATGCATATGCACTGAGAAATTTACTGCATATTAGCGTTCAAGTAAAATAAACTAGTATAATTTTTGTCACTTTCATATTTTTCACAAAAGCCTGCCCTATCTGTCATGCCTACCACATATTAATGAACAGTAGATGGACTGCTTTTATAGAAAAGGAATCTCATAATTTGAAATGTTTGAGATTTGAGGTATATTTGCAATGACACTCTAAAAAGTGACCTGAATCACATCTGCACGCAAGGTAGTCACATGGCTGTGCCAAATGTACAAAGAGGAAGTGACCCTGAACACTGCTGTGTGCGGGTCCAGGCTGCAGAGACAATGGTCAGAGAGGTGGGTCACCATTTGCCACCACCTTGACACCCTTCTCCACCACTGTCATGCAAGTTGGGCACCCAGCTTCACCAAAGGTCCACTCACCTTCTCAGTCCTTCCTCATTCCTGAGAAGAATCTCGAGGACTCACACTTGTCCCTGCCCTCCTTGGTGGGACTTCTTTGTCTCCCCATCCCCATTTGTGTTTGAATCAGAAATCTCCCTTCCTGGCTGGGGTGGAGGGTGGTAGCTGCATCTTTGCGTCACCTTGCTGTTCCTTCCACCCACCACTTTGTTTCCTGCCTTCCTTTCCCTGCCTCACATCCAGAAGCAACAAGATCCACTGGTTGCCTCTGCTGTGGCGTTTCTCAAAAAGGGGCGTCTGCAGACCACGGGCAGTCCAGAGTCAGGAGGGATGCTTAGTTAAAAATGAGGCTTCAGAAGATTTCACTTTGGGTGGTGAACACACAATGTAACATACAGATAACATCATAGAACTGTACACTTGAAACCTATTTAATTTTATTAACTAATGTCCTCCCCCAGTAAATTTAATTAAAATAAATAAATAAATATTAAAACCAAAAAAGATGTGCTTCATTAACCCACACCAGTCCTGCTGAAGCAGAGCATCTTTGAGTAAAGCCCAGGAACCCGTATTTTTAACAAGCTTCCAAGATGAGTCTGAAGTCAGTTTTGAGAACCATGGCTCTTTCCTCAGCACCCAACAACATTAATCCTCCCAGGTATGGCTTCTGCTTCTGAAAATTCTTTGACTCTTCTCCCTGACCCTCAACAACTTTCCCACTGTCAAATCCCAGGTCATTTTTCACATCCACTCCCTTGGACCACTTTGCTGTTCTTTCTCAAAGTCTGTTTCTTGTTTCGACAGACGATGCCATCCTCCTGTTACTCGCCCCCTCTCAGAACCTTCTCTCTCATTGGCCTTTGATTCCAACTTGTCCTTCCACTGTGGGTCATCTCTGTGGTGTATCAGCATCTTCTTCATCCTCTTCCCCATCTTTCTGAGTCATTTAAAACTCCTTTCTCAAGGAATCATCCTCTTGTGACTTCTGAGACTTTCGTGTTGCCAACTCACAAATGTGTACCTCCAACACATACGTCCCTTTCCCTACTCTCTATTCCCAGTCCCAAATGACCTGTCTGACATTTACTACTTGCCCTGGTTTATCTGCCATCCCCTCCCACTTCCTGTATCCAAGATACATCATAACTCCCTTCTTCCTTAAGCCAGTTTCTCCTCTGCTCTAATTGAGAACTGTGCATATGCCATTCTGGGAAAATATGTTTATGAACTCCTCAAACCAGTATTCCTAGGTACCTACTTGACACAAAGCACCATGCTGAGTGCAGCCAGGACCCAGACAGCCTTAAGACATAAGGTTAGAGCAGAGGTTGTGATATGTAACATGAAGACAACACACAGAGTGGACATACTCTAAGGCCACTACAAACACAAAGCTACGATTTCAGAGGCAAAACAGCTATACAGCCAATCAAATAGCCCTAGTCATATGGTATGATATGAAATGTGGTGATACTAAACTTAAGGTTTTCCAAGGAAGTAAAACTTAAAAATCCATCTTGTCAGCCGGTTGCCAAATTGAATGTACATTGATACCAAGTCATAATTTTTACTCTTCTTCCCCAAATTCTTTGCAAAGAAAAAGAATTGCTTTGTAGAGAATAATGAGAAAAATTGGCACAAATGCTGAGGTGAGTGTAGTTAAAATAAAAATGCCTTTATAACATTGATTAAACAAAACAAGCAATGCTCAGTTTCCAAGGTGAAATTGCTTGCAATATCAAGTACCTGTGGAAAGACCTGTTCAAAATATTAAAGGAGAAAAAGTGAAAATGACAAAAAGGAGTTTATGGAAAGGACCTACTTCTGCTCTTCTTTCAAGTTCTGTAAATCAGAAACCAAAACAAACGCGTGACTCCCAAGCCAGGGTGAATGTGGGCCTGTGTGAACGACGGCCACACTGGCCTGGACTCTGTTCTAGCTCCAGAGAGGATTCTTGGGAACGTTTCCTATTTGTCGTGACAGTCATAAGGTTGGTTTTATTTAAAATACTTATTCATTGTCCCCATTTTTCCTTATTTAACAGGACTGTTCAAACATTAAAGGTTGTTTTTCTTTCAATAAAACAAATATCTCTATTAAGTAGTTTTTCATCAAAAGTATATCCTCAAAGAAACAAAATATGGGGAAGCTCTAAAAAAGTTTTATGAAGCATGTCTTTCATGTCCCCTTCCTCCCATCACCCTGCTATCTGTCATGTTGTCCTCTCTAGTTCCATTTTGGTGTTGATGATTTGTTCACTGAGTTCTCTGTTCAGGTTCAGGCACAGGTGGCTACAAGTTGCCAAGCCCTGACACTCAGGCATGGGAGAGAAGGCTGAGGACTGGATGGTTCTTGTCCTTCTCTAAGGTTCAAGAACTGGATTCTTGGCACCCCAAGTTGTTTCTTTTGGAGATGAAGGGTAGCATGGAAGGAAATAAGACACGACAAATCTTTCTCTGAGTTCTTTCAAGAATCAATAAATCCTGAAGTTGAAAGAACAGAACCTGGGGATCAAGTCACTGACTCTCTCACTTGTTCCCCAAATGTACTACAAGGGAAAAATGAAACTTTTAAGCAGAAACAGAATTGGATACTCAGGAGCAGGGCAGTGAGGTTGAAGCCACAAGGAGGCAGAGAGAAGGGAGGTGGATAAGGAGCAGCTGGCACACAACATAAGGAGATGGGTCCAAGCAGGAGTCTTGGGGAGGATTCTGCTGGCCCGAGGGATGGAAGGAGGGAGCAGAGATCCAGGCAGCCATGCAGCCCAAAGTGAGGTGGGGACAAGGCAGAACCAGTCATGACACCAGCGTGGCCCTCTCCTGTCCACAACCCCTCTAGTCTACCCTTCATGGGACAGGCTGCAGGGACACCAAGAAGCACAGGTGCCTCCAGTGGGCCACCCGGCCAGTAGCAGACTCGGGCAAATTCTTGTCTTCCCATGGCTCATGGAAAAGAATACAAAACAGGAAGACAAAATACTAACCTCATCACATTCCTTCCTGAAAACTCTTTCTCGGCAGCTCACTGTCTACTGGATGAAGCTCAAGACATTTGAGGCTTTTTACAATCCTGCCCCCGCCTTCCCTGGCAGCCTTATCTTCATGCCTGGCCCTCAGGCCATAACATATTTTGTACATTACCTTGATCACACCACACCCTCACACACATCATGTGTCCCCATGCAGGAATGGTTCTCCCATCCTCTGTTCTCACTTTGACAGTGACTCTGTGAATGCCCTCTCATCCTGACACTGGCCAGACATCACCTCCTCCAAGGAGCTTACCCAGCCTCCCCACGCCCACCAGGTGCAACCAGGAGCTTTGACCTCTGTGCACATAACTCACACACAGAACTATCTAATCCATGTCCTTCTCCAGCACCCAGGATCTTCTCAAGGCCAAAGTCATGGTCTATTCATTGTGCAACGTTCTGTCATTAGCACAGTACAGGAACACGGCAGGGACTCAACATTTATTAAATAAACTTTTGTTGCATTCAAGGACGTTTACCAATGTCTTCTGATTCCTTGCCACATGGCAGATCTATGCAAACCCCAAAGCTATAGAGAGAGGTAAAACATGATCACTATGCCTTCAGGCCTTGTAGGGAAGAACAAATATGCAAAGGTAGAATAATGCAACATAAGAGGTACAATGCTAAGGTATAGAACAGATTCAGAATACTACATGAGAGAAAATTTTGAGATATAACCTGATGATAGCAGAAGTTTTAATCTAGGAAACAGGGAGAAGCACATTTGGCCAGGAGGCTCTGAGCCGATTTAGCAGCCAGTAGAAAGCCACAGAGGAGCCTGGAAGGGGAATGGTGTGCTGATGTAAATGGGATTTTGCAAGAACCATTTGGCAGTAGCATGGGGAAACCACTGGAGCAAAGAGAAGGTACAGTTAGATCCCCCAAGCTCCCTCGTCCTAATTGATAAAATGAGATTTTCTACTTGATGAAGCCACCTCAGTTCCTGCTACTGAAGGTGTTTACATCATCAAGAGAAGGACGCTGCATAAATTCCAGTGCGGGACAAACAGAAGGAGGTGGTGATGCAGAAGGTGGTGCACACCAGCTAAATGCAGAAGAACTTGCCAAAAAGCTCGGAAAAAATACCCTCAAATTCTCAAAGCCAGAAGAGATGGGTGAGAGCAAAGTACACCGGACGCCTGTAGTTTCATCTGGTTTTTTGGAGGAACTGTGTAATCTCAGCAGTACTTAAGGCAAAGACAGAAAATTATAAGGTTAGCCTAACAGAAAATGTGCATGAAACCTCAGTATTCTTTAAGGCACCTCAGAATGATATTTTCAAAATTATATTTCTGCCACAGAGCCAAGACCAGGAGTTCCTGAAATGTCGCCATGGATCCTTGAGCAACTTCTGTCTGTAATTCAGAGCTTCTTTTGGACTCTGGAAACAAAGGCCACGTGGGTCACTTATATTGAAAAGGAAGAGACAGCACACACCACTGCCAGTGACTTAAAAAGAAAGACCTTCCATGCACAGATGATCTGGGGTGCACTGCCTGCCCCTCACCTCCTGCGACAAGCAAAATTCTGATTCTAAGATGGACTCCCTGATTTCACTCCCTAGTTATTAGACTACATTACAGGGCAAAGGGAATCTTTCCAATGTCATCCACATTACTGACCAGGCGATCTTAAGAAAGGGAAATTATCTTTAAAATTCCCTTTCACAGAGAATTTTCTGCCATGTGGACAAGAGAAAAGTCAGAGAGATTTGAAGCATGAGAAGACTTCCAATGTTGCTGGCTGGTTTGGAGGTTGAAGGAACATGAGTGGCCTCCAGGAGCAGAGGGTGACCTGGGTGGATGGCCAGAGAGGAAACAAGGATCGCAGTCCTACAATCAAAAGGAACTGAACTCTACCAACAACTTGAACAACCTTCAAGTGAGTTCTTCTTCAGTCTTTCAGGTGAGAAAGCAGCTCAGTGGACATGTTGATTTCAGGTTCCTAAACCTTAAGCAGAGGGCACAGCCCAGTCCACCAAAACTTCTGACCTATCGAACTGTGAGATAATGAAATGGGTGTTGTTTTAAGCTATGAACCACACACAGTTTGTGCTTGTTGTAGCAATAGAAAACTAATAATTATTATTTAATTGATACATATTATTTGATGCACATGAGGTTTTGAAAATGAACAAATATATTATGCTAACATGATTTCATAAAGCAGGTAAATGGTCCAGAAAACAAAAACCATGAGGTAAGAGAAGAAAATGGCTTGGAGGATGGTAAATTTGGTAAAGGCACATAGGAGGAAATGCGGTCCCATAGGCATAATCTTTGCTCTGCTGTTCAGAGAACCCATTCCTTTCCACAGCCCAATATAATACCTTACTTTCTGATAATATGGGCCCCATCCATTCCATCATTCATTCATGCAACATGCATGTGAGTGGCTACCTTATACCAAGTGATGCTGTGGTCATCACACCCACACCAAGAAGCCAAGGTCATGGAGACCTACTTTGCTATGCTGCAATTGATCACTGCCCACACCAGGTAAAGAAAAATGGGATTCAATGTTACCAGCAAACAGGATGTCAAATTAGATAAAGGGAGGGAGTCTCAGAGTCTGCCCAAAAGTTCAATCAATATTGGCATAAACACTAGTGCGACGGCAGAGAACCGAGGCAATCAAAATTAAAATGAAGGGCAAATGTTTACTAGTTAAAATCAGTCAAAAGATGTGGGTGTTTTGTCATCCCTTGGTGATTGTCAGAAATGATTCTGCTATAAAAAGATCTCTTAGTCCAATGAAAGTGAAACTGACCCAGGGACGCTGTTGGGATCTAAAGGTTATCTGTTCAAAGCCAACGAGGTTCTTCCAAGCATAATCACTGCTCAGAAACCCAAGCAAGCTGTCAAAGGTATTTCAAATTGCAACACCCTCAGTCACATGCATTAGCTCAAAAAAGCCAGCACCACGTGGGACCTGCCACGGGGGCACCCTTGTGGCAGAAAGATGTGAAGGGTTGGCTGCATATTGAAGAAGTTCAACGGATGCCAGATTCTTACATTCTTCGTGTTACTCTAGCCAGGCAGTGAAGTTCAGTAACTGACCACATGCTGTCTGTATAATAGGAAACATTTACTTCAGCGAATGATTATAAACAGAAGGCTCTTGAAACAGCTCACTGCCAATCGGACCCTTTAAATATTTACATTCTGCTGGCTGACACAGGCCTTGTGTTTATTACTGTGGTTGCTCCAAGCAAGCTCCAAACTAGATCTACACACAGTGAGGGCGCCTGGTCATGCCACTGGTGACCTTGGGGTTAAGAGGGCACAAGGTCAGATTTAAAGCCAAAGAATACTCGCCTTCCTGCTACTGGTCAGCTCTTGTGTTATTTATCATTATTTGTATTTATTAAATGCCCACTTGGTCATCCTTGCACACAAAGTGGAAATATTCCCTTGAAATATCTGTATGGGACATTTTCACTGGTCATCATGCCAATAAGTAGAAAAAAAATATTTTCTTTCCAACTGATAGTGGTGTTGACAGTTCTCTGTTTCGCCTCCCTGTTAAGTTAAAATGACTGAGCTGGCAATAATGATTTGACTCAGCTGGTGCGTTTACGGTCCTATGCATTGGGACTGTCTAATCCCGGCCTGCCACAATAAATGATTCCTTTTCCTTGCTCCTAATATAATTAGGTTCCTGATTAATAACAAATGTGGAGAGAAGACTCTGAAGCAAGGCTAACGCAACCAGTTCTCAACCACCACATTTGTTTTATAACCATTAAAAAACGGTTCACCAAATTCAGAGCAAAGAGGCTAAGCGTTCACTAACAAAGGCAAAGCTGGGGACCCGGTAGCAAACTCTGACATCACAGAACATAACGTTGCAGGTGAGATGAAATGCAAAGTATTGACTCACGAGTCGCCTTGAGAAAAGCACATGCTCTCTGCCCAGTGCATTAAAGCTGCATAACTCACAGCTAACAAGCAGTTCATTCGCTCTTAGGATACATCCCAAGAAAAATATTGCGGTATTTTCCTTAGTAGTTCAAAGGAGATGGTTCGCGCCAGGAGGAAATCAAGCGACCTCTTTCAGAAAAGATGTTTTCTTCTGCTGCTTTCCTCTTTCCTTATCGTTCCTGGGTTCTGAGTATCTCTCCCTTTAAAGAACTTAAGACAAAGCTCTCTAGTAAAATAAAATAACATACCATATTTTATCTGTAAATAAACTATGATAATTTCATCTATTTTATTTGAGTGATACAGATGGCTTAAAAAAACAACCTAATAAGCCTATTGCATACACATCTCTCAACCACACACTCCTTGTGAGACACAAAGAGTGACTATTGTCTTCATGCAAATGAGGAGCCTTAATCACACAATTTTGAAGTGACTTCCTTAGTCCCTCAGGAAGTTCAGGAAAGATCTTATGAATTGAGTCTGACCTCCATGAGAGCATAAGTCTTTAAAGTCAGGAAAGCTATCTCATTCATCATCGCATTCTTGGCATCAAACCCATGCCTTGTACTTGAACGAGGTTCTCAATTGAAGTTTGTCAGATTGAATTAAACCCAGAGAGAGCTGATGGGCCAACCAATCATGGCGTTGACTTCTAAAACATTTGGAATCTTTAGGATCATGTGATTGACTATTACAGGAACACCAGCCAAATGGGAGTTAGAAGATACCCATGAACCACCATTGCTTAAAATACGTATTTGTGATATCTTGTTAACACAAGTAACTTGTGACATAAATGGAAAAGCCAGTTTCACCAATCAACATGCTCGTGTGTCCTTCAGCTAGTCACCTAGACAATTGTTTATCAGGTCACAAAATTCCTTTCAATGTCGTTTGATCCGACTTACACCAAGTCATTTTAATCCACAAGATACTAAAAACTGAGTAAACTTGAAACTACTAAGGGCATGAGGAGGCCTTCAAAAGAGAACTGATTATAACTCCTGAAAAGTCACTTAAAGGAACAACTGCCTTTTATTTCAAATACATACCATTATATTCAGGTCAACAATATTAAAAAGAAGAGACAGCATTTTATAGACTCTATAATTCATACACTTTTGAGCTGCATAATTATATTTAAAGTCAGGACCTATTTAAAAATATAGTGCTCTGCAGTGCAACGAATAGCACTTTGGACTTCTAAAAATATAGTAGACATGGGAAAAATACATATTTATATTTTTTAAAGATAATTCATTTTAGATTATTTATTTGCATGTTCTATTGTTTTTATTATTTTTAAAGATTTGGTGAAAGTAAAACAGAATTTAAATGGCATAATTGCTAATACAATAGAAACTTATATTTTACTTCTGGGTGGGGTGAACCTTTAACTGGGGCTTTACTGGGAGTGAAATGGAAATCTACGTAAGAAGAAAGGCACACTAGCTAATGATGCCAATTAAAGTTTCCTGGTGCAAATGGCAAGACAGAGATAGTGCTTTATACATAGTATTCAAAAGCTTACTCTTTGAAACAGAAATATCATCTTTCAGGGTAGCATGCTTGATATTTGCAGACCATCTATGTGCACCATTCTTACCTCCCAACACCAACATACATGCCCACACACACACACACACACACACACACACACTGAGAAGTGGCCAATGACTGCAGGGCAATTTCTAACCACAAATACTCTCAGGCTGCACACCGTGTTTTAGCTTTCCAAATAACTACAAAGAGAACCAGAAAAGTAAAGCAGCCAGGTGATGCACATGAGGTTTCACAGTTTTGAGGCATACATATCGCACGCCACACTGACCAAATTCACTAGGCAACTGCTTATTAAATTACATTAGGGGTTTTGCTCCTGTGAGAAGAAGAATCAAAGATTATGATATGAATTATACCAGGTATTTGCTACCAAAAAATCCATCATTATCTGAAGAATGCATGCAACCTACAAATCAGGTGCAGTGGATTTTATGAGTCACCCTTAAAGGGCATGACACTAAATGAAAGAAAAAAGACACAGAGGAGTTCTTGCTATGGGATTCCATTTATATGTAGTTCAAAAACATGCAACATCGATGTCTGCTGTTAGAAATCAGGATAGTGCCTCACCTCTGGATGTTCTCAGTGAGCAGAGACTAAAGAAGTACATACCAAGGGGTTCTGTCCTCACTGTGCAGGAGCCGCAACCAGAAGCTGCAGAGGGGTCTCCTTCCACGGGGTCTACGAGAATGGCCAAGACTGGAAACTAATCCCCGAGAAACAGAGCTGAGCTCCTCTCACTAACTGCTTCTTACAAACAGTTTTGGGAGTTTCTAAACATCATATAGTTTAAAGGTTACAAAGATTCTTAATGCAACAGGTGGGTCTCTAAGTCATCTGGGGGAGGTCGGCAATATTTTTTTTTTGCCCTTTTACACATCGTCATTATGAAAACATTCTTGAACAACTACTATATGCCAGGCTCTGGTGAAAATGTGGAATGAGGCAACGTCCTGGCCAAGAGGAATTCTCCCCAGTAAGAAGAGGACAGGAATGTAAAGAAAAGTGACCGTGGAGTGTTCGTGATGAAACAGAAGTGTGGGCACAATATGTCCCCATAGTAGAAACTAGAGCCCCAATCAATAAGAAACACTGTATCCTCATCTTTTATAGAAAGGACTCTGGTGCCGTGGAGCTGACATGGAGCCTGAATGCACAATGTTGATGGCCAAATACACAGGCACTGGACTGTGGTTTTCGAAGTCACACCAAGCCCTTAATTCCAGTTGTGTTTTACTATCATAAACGCAAAAGAACACTTAGCATAATATTCTCCAGGTCTATCCATGCTGTCACAAAAGGAGAAGCCAGTCAGAGAAAGACAATACCATATGGTTCCCCTTACATATGGAATCGAATGAAGAAGATAAACGAACAAAGTGGAGAACAGACTGACAGCTGTCAGAGGGGAGAAGGTTGGGGGCTGGGGGAGAAGGATGAAGGGATTAAGCAAAGAAAAAAAGGAAGACTCTGTGGACACAGACCACAGTATGGTGATTGCCAGGCGGAACTGGAGGGCCAGGTAGAAGCAGGTAGAGGGGGAATAAATGGTGATGGAAAGGGACTTGACTTGGGGTGGTGAACATATAACACAATATACAGATGATGTATTGTAGAATTGTATACCTGAAACCTATATAATTTTATTAACCAATGTCACCCCAATCAATTCAATAAAAAAGAAATATAAATTTTAAAAAAAAACATGGTGAAGGAACAAAAAAAAATCAGGGGCCGTAAATACACTAGAGGCTCATGCATCCAGCCTTCTGAGTAATTACAAAAAGCCAGCTCACTGTTTCCCACGAATACTATCTGAGATTGTCTTTGTGGGAATTTATCTTTGTTCAGGTTCTCTTCCATTCATATTTATAAGCCATCCAGGAGTTTACAATATTAGAACCACCAAAATAAATTCTTTTGCCTTTCAGATCAAAGCAATGTTGGCATTGGCAACTTCCATAATTTCCTCTGGAGATTCTTAACCTCTGCTCTTGAAAGCCTGTTTGCTGTCTCAATTCTAACTTCACATTGGCAGATAGTAGGCAGAAAAGAAAGAGTCTTGATTTCATACTAGAACACATGGAGAGATGAAATCAAAGTGAAGGGGAGAGAGAAGAGATTTCCTAGTTGCACACCCTATTCTCTCCCATCCGCAGCAATAGCTGGCCATCAATGCCTCTGCTGGCAGCTCGTCTTCAGCTGTTCCTGGACTGGAACTGGCAAAGTTCTACATATTTAAAGATGTCTGAAAGCACCAGCTCACTTACATACTTCGAAAGGCGCTGGTTAAAATATATTTGGTATCTTCTGTACTTCCAGGTTACTTACATTCAGTCCTCAACCATTTCGGGCGATGGGTTCAGTCTCCACTAGCATTTTATTTGTGTCAACCTTGAACAGACTGGCTCCTTTAGAAGGAAAAGGTAGTAATCATGCCCTGATCTCTAGGCTTGCCCTTCCCTCAAGTGAGCAATGCTTATTGTCACACTGATTAAGTAAAAACACAAAGGCTTCCCGAGTGCCTTACAGGAGGGGATTCTTCTTGCAGATTTTATTTTATGACATCTGTAAAACACTTGGAGGAGTATTAATTAATGGCAGCAATGGTAAACATACATGGACTGCATAATTAATTAGCAAATAGGATGCAGTTACTACTCAAAACACTAATAAGCCAATTCTCCATAATCTGTCTAGGAAAGGAGCTTTTGTTTCTGAAGAAAGGCAATATAGATTAGAGACCATAGCATGATTCCTGTTCTGCCGGGTGGAAAGAGTCAGTTATCAGCCACTAAAAGGTGTGCTTCTGTGTGGATTGTGGCAAAGACTCCATGGTGGATAAATGGGGGCAGAGGCTAGAAAGAAAGAAAGTAAATGAATGGGAGGGAGACTGAAATTGAGACTGATTGTGGCATGCGGTTCTCTAAGTAAGTAAAATACCCATACGGTAGAAACAATTCTGCACCCCAGATACTGAACATACGTGAATAGTGCTCACTGCTATTTCCTGGTCAAAGGTCATTATTTAATTTACCCAGTTAAACTTGAGTTCAGCGGTAATTACCGTGCAAAGAAAGCTCAAGCTCAGTCCAGACCCTTCAGAGCAAATCTCCCTACAATACAGACAACCCCCCAGATAATTTTCTTATCCAGTCCCCAATCAGGACACCTGAATGTAGCCTACTAGTGATGTATTCCTCATTGTTATTTTATGTCCAATCAAATAAGTGCATCAACTTAGCAATAAAAGAACAGGATCTGTAATAAACATTCAAGTAAGACAAACCTGGAATCTGGGGAATAACAGCCTATTTAGTTAAATTCATTTGAACCAACTTTCACTGAATACTTGAATACATCCAAAGCACTGGTCAGGCTTGCTGAGAATTGAGTCCTTTCACTCTCTCCCCTCTCACGGCATGTGGGGGGTGGAGGCGGAGATCACTGCCTGGCTGCTTGGCTGTGTCTCCTTGTCTCCCCCTCATGGGAGCGGGTGGTTGTCAAGGGGCAGTTACAGCGTCAGTGGCTTGCAGCTTCTACCTTCCTGTTCCCTGGATGAGTGTTCTTGGACTCCAGAGTACACGTAGTCTCCCAAATCCTCCTTCTCTGGACACTCCAGCAGTTTTTAAATACCTAATCCTCTGCATTAAATCCTCTCCCATTTAAAATACTTAATGCTTTTTGTTGTCTGCAATTAACCCTAATGGACACACGAGTGCTGTATTTCAGTAAACTAAGGATGAAATAGAAGTCAGGAAAGAAATGAGCGCAAAGTCAGTTGATGTGTT
Organism: Tonatia bakeri; assembly: GCA_004024845.1. Lineage (NCBI taxonomy): Eukaryota > Metazoa > Chordata > Mammalia > Chiroptera > Phyllostomidae > Tonatia > Tonatia bakeri. The sequence continues at coordinate 186,909 of PVIA01001510.1, forward strand.
GGCTTCATTCGTTTATTCACACATGTATTTGTATCGTGATTTATCCACATGAATATTTATCAGACAAGTAATATGTGCCATGCACTGTGTTACCACCACAGCTTTACCACTCAAGGACCCAGGATGGTGATGGTGATGGAACTGGGAGCATCCACTCTTGTGAAACCCTGTTGCCAAGGCTCCTCTGTTGGGTACCAGGTTTGAAAGCTCTGAGAACCAGTACCTTCAGCTCTTTATCTGTCACCTACTCTCTCTGTTACCTATTACCATTTCTCATGTGAAACACTTTACACAAAAGAAAGCCCTGTGTAGGACTTTCAAAGACATTTTTCTTTTCTACACTGAGTATCCATAAATAATCACTTATACTGTATGTCTAGTAATACAGAAATAAACATATTCCCATTTAGACTCAATTAACATAATTTATTCATTAGGGATAAAATTGATTCTTCATTCTAGAAAATAATGATTTTCTAAGAAACATGTGCACTAAATTCATGTAATGATTACTAGCAAGAAAGGCACGCAATTCCCTTTAAAAACACCGAGGTGTTTTGGCTGACATGAATAACTAAGAGAATTTATTCAAAGGATCATAACTAAGAGGATCACAAAAACCCCCTCTGGTCAAAAAAAAAAAAAGCTGATGCATTACTACATTTTCAGAAAATATCAGCACACTCTCCATACTTTATCACACAGTCACATTAATTGGACAAGTTGAACATCAGCCTTGGTATTTGCAGTGAGCGGCAAGGGTAACCCTTTGGCTGGAACCCATCTGCATTGCTCATCGGCACCTGTGAGCAGCAGGCATCTGTTGCCCAGGAATTGTCTTTATGTGACTGACTTGCCCTGCCTTTCCTAAACCTGTCACTCCTGGTACAAACAAATACTGAAGATGCATTACTCCATACTGCACATGCACCTCACCTTGAAAGCCCCATGCCCATCCAACCTCTTCTGGAAACTAATGCCAACTGCCCGGGGCCATACTGATCTCTTGTTGTATTCACAGAGAGATCTAACAAGTTTACCAGCAAGTTTCCTTTCCATTTGTTTCAAGTATGGGTGTATAGCCCTCAAATGAATGTTCTGATATTTAAGCACTTATTTAATGTCTAGTCATCTAAAGGTCTCCACTGCAAGCTAATGGTACAGTGCCATGACCTAAAAAGTCCACAGTCTGGTAAGAGAGTCAGACAGCCCAGGACAGAGGACCTGTCTAAAACAAGTGAAACACAAGAATGAGAGAGGCTTAGGCAACTCAATTAACTACCCAACCCTTATGTTTTCATACTACAAAAAGGCAAAACACCAATGGGGTGAAACTTGTTGAAAAGAAAGGAGAGCCACAGCTGACTCGGGTGACCTTCGTTGAAGAGCCCCACATGCCTTCTCCCTCTACTTCCTGTGAAAGGGAGGCCCTCTCCCCATGATCCAAGCTGAGGGGCAGAGTATCCAATTTCTCAGCCAACTGAACTGCTAGGCACTGCTTGCGCTGGGGAAGATCCAAGTGCACCGTCAATGAAGTAACATTGCAGCCTTCCCCTTTTCTCCCAGTGCTGCCTGCAGCTCCTGGGTTCACTGTAGCTTCAGCTCATGACTCTGGAGCTCACATGGCCCCTACCAGTGCTCTTGGAGAGGCCCTGAAAACGAATCAGTTAGACTCATGCCCGAATATGTCCTTGGAAAAAATAAAAATCAAACACACCACTCATGACAGCATTTCATTTCTAGAAAATTTTTTAGTGTCTGTATATCTTTTTCTTCCTTGTCAAATTCTGGGTGAGAAAAGTCTACAAATCCTGTTTAAACTGCTTCACCTCTGGTTCACTCTCTTATAACTTGATTTTTGCTCCAATCCCAGTGCCCAACTCCATCAGAAATGTTCTGCATCAAGGTTAAAAAGGATGCCCAGGTAACACACTGCAGGTCTTCTCCTGTCAGCCCCCTTCTCGTGGTTTGCGATATTCCCTCTCCCTAGGTCTGCCTTTCTAAATCCTATTTCTCACTCTGCTTTTGTGGTCTCTCTTCTTTCCTCCCTCATCAGCTCATTTTTGCTCTGGAACAAAAATGTCAGAAGCACAAGTCATGTCAGAAGCACAAAAATGTCAGATGCACCAAGAAATTTTATTTCTTGCACATCTGCTCACTGGGGCTCAGTAGGGTCAGTGGATCTCCGTTGAACTCATTCATGTGCATACACATTGGCTGGGACTCTGCTCTGAGCTGGGCTGGACTGAGTAAGGCACCTTATCAGGCCAGCCCTTTGTCTTTCTGTGTTATGTCAGTCATGGCCCGGCCATGGCGATGGCAACAGTGTGAGAGGGCAGGGCAACCATGCACGGCCTCTTGAGGCTGAGAGGCTGAATGTGCAATCACACAGAGGAGCCCAGATTCAAAGGGGAAGGTAGATGACTCTACACTCTGTCTCTTCAGTGAGACAAGCTGTAACTTGACATGGCAGTGGGCACGGGTAGAGGAAGGGGGAAAGAACTGGAGATCAAGGCTGTCAAAGCAATCTACCCACTCTCCTCCCCAATAATCCATGAGTGTATGCATTTGTGTATACATGCCCATAATGCACACATGTATGCACACACACACACACACACACACACACACACAAGGCAGTGAATCTCAACCCATAGCAGTTTTGCCCCCTCCTACCAGAGGACATTTGGCAAAGTCTGGAGACATTTTGGTTGTCAGGACATCAGGTGGCAGTGGTAAGGATGCTACTGGCCTATGACATGTAGAGAGGCCAGGCATGCTGGACAGGTCGGCCCTCCCAACAAAGCCAGATCCGGGCCCAAACATCCCTAGTGCTGAGAACCCCTGAAGTATGCATGTGCACGCAAAATCACACACACAGAAAAAGACGGAGAGTGAGAGAGATCTCCCTCAGTGTAAAAGTGAATCTCGGCCACTCCTGCAAGCCACTACGATCAGTACATCTGGGAATGGTCTCTAAACCCCCACCTCTCAGAGCTGATCCAACTGCCATCTGGCCGGTCCCACTACAAGGGCTCCTCAAGCCTACCAGGAAAACTGACGCAAATTGAATTTATCTCCAAACCCAAGTCTGGGATCCTGGTTTTCCTGTTTCTGAGAATGGCATGGTCATTGTCCTGGTCACCTCAGCATGGCCTAAGGAAAGCACATGGGTCTGGAGTAGCAGGGCCTGGATGCAGCTAAGATTCTCTCAGTTATTAGCTGTGTGTCCATTAGCCAAACTGGCGTCCTCTCTCAGCCTCAGCTACTGTATCGGTAACATTGCTTTTCTCAAGTTGGACACACAACTAAATGGATTGAAATGCATGAAGTTCAGTAAATATTATTATATTTTGCTGTGTATAATGCAGTTTTTCTGTATAATGCAGTTTTTCTGCCCAAATTTTTGAGGGAATAATACAGTTGCACATTATACATGGTAGTACTGAATCTGTATCTATATAAATATTCTTGATTCTTTTATTTATGTTTATGCATTAAAAGTATAACTCTAGAAAATAATAACGATATCCATATGCAAAATAATGCTCTGGAATACAATAACCAGTTTTGTTTCTAAATACAAATAAATAAAAAATTGAATTAAAAATAAAAAATAAAGGTTTTTTCCCTGAACATTTGGGCCAAAAATATGGGTGTGCATTATACACAGCAAAATATGGGTAGTTCCTTCCCAGGTGTAAAACTTGGGCTTATCTTTGGTCCAATTAATTACTGACATTAAGAAAATCAAGCACCATCACTCTCGAAGTCTTCTCATCTCGCATCCCGCCCCACTCTGTGAGCTCACTACAACTTGAAAGAACGGCTTGTTCTGCTAATCACTTGGGGTTATTACTTGTACCTGCCCCACAGGATGGCTGGGATATAAAATAAAGTGGCAGAGGAGCGAAGAGCCTGGTATGAAGTAAACACGATAAATGGGAGCCACTGTGATGTTTTTCTCACATTATTATTCTTCACTGATATCACAAATGGAAAGGCACCGGCTAAGTTACTTTTTGCCTCAAACTTCCAAGTATTATCCTTTGAAGATTTCAGTTGTGTCACCATTTACTGCAGGCCAGGCGCTATGTTATATATTATGTTACATGTGTTATCTGATCAAAAGCCCACGGCACTCGGAGGGTAGAGAGCATCCTACCAATGAAGTCAGGGACAACTGGGTAATGAAGTAATGTGGCAAAGCCACACCGCACAGCTAGTGAGTCACGGAGCTGGGCTTCCCTCTCCTCCTTTCCTGCTTCAGAGGACGGGGAAGCTACACTTCCTGTCCCTCCCTAATATACAAGACAGGGAGATCCTGATCTCTCTTCTTGGAGACACATAAATGAAAATCATTTAGGAAAACTGAGGAATTAAAGCACTTTACCATGATCCTGTGTTTTTTGCATCTCAAGGCCAAGGTGAGAGAAAAATGTTTGACGCCAAGAGATGAAACTGAATTTTCTAATGGTAGAGTTTAGAGCATCACTGAGGATCAGCTGTTGCAGTAGTTACGCCTCCCTCAAATTATAGTATTTAGGGAAACTGTCCATTTTGCGACAAAGGTCGTGTGTCTTCATTTTTACTGCACACATTTGGAGGGATTTCTGATTAACAGGTTCCTTTTAAATCACTTTCTAGGCATGTTCCTTCAGAAATCCAATTACAATTCCATTATTGAGGAGTGAGTTAGTGAAAAGATGCTTGCATAAAATTAACGTATAGGAGTGGTTTCCCTTGCATTGATAAGCAAATTTCTTTTCACATACGACAGCACTGACACAGAGATGCTCACTACAGACATTACAATCCACCAGTACAGCACTCACTGCACACCCACCGTGCACCCAGCATTCTCCCAACTCTGGATAGACTCGTCAGTCTTTCACTGAAGGCTCTAAACAGGGGTGGCAAACTCGTTTTCAACGGAGTTGGGGGGCCACATCAGCCTTGCAGTTGCCTTCAAAGGGCCGAATGTAATTTTAGGACTGTATAAATGTAACTACTACTCCTTCACTAGGGGCAAGGGGCACGGAGCTCGGTGCTGCCACTGGGTAGAAACAAGGTGGAGAGCCGGATGCGGCCCACAGACTTGTGTTTGCCACCTGTGCTCTAGACTGAAAAATGCCGTTTCTGGATATAGGCAGAGTCATAAAACATCTTTGATTTTGCATCATAAAATTACCACTCACCTTGAAATATGTGGTAATGATGGGATTTTTCTGATCTATTTGTTTCTATTTGATTTGATGTCCAAGTTTTGAAGAATAAGACATTTTTTTTTTGCATCAGTCCAACGTGAAGGTAAATTATAACTGCCTTATATGGCATGTGACTTTTAACACATGGGAAATCTGGAAGCGTGTCAAATAATTTGGAGAACAGTCACATAGTAATAGATAAAGATGTGTCTATAAACAAAGTCTGTACTTTGTTTATAAGCTAAATTGTCTAATTATCTATAAGCAGAGGACCCATATGTATATCAGAATTACTCTTACAAGTTTAAGCAGACATTCATTTAGACTCTGGGCCTAAGGAAAAATGGTGCTTTTACTTCTTTTGCTTTACAAAAACTAATTAATTTGAATGAAGAAAGGAAATCACAATGCCAGCATTTGCTAATGTATTCCTTTATATTCTCATTTTATTGAGTAAAGGGGTATGACACTTTTTCAACAATGTCAGCATTAATCTAAATAATTTGCTTGGGAGGCAATACCCCTGCTAAATGGAGTGAAGATAATTTGTCGTCTTCGCTCAAAATAAGACTCTTTGCTCAGCAATAATGCCTTGCCATATCATCAATAAAGACATCTCAATCCACCCACTTTAGATCCATGTCATGGGGTAATTTCACTGAAAGTTGACCACATGACATAAAGAAGACAGCTTCATGATCACACATCTGACTCATGACTGCATTATGGTCCTTGACTTCAGCTTTAGAGTTCTTTATCTCCCGCACTTAGTATGGTTCAGCTGGCAGATAACGATGCAAGAAAAAGCATGAGACGGATAATATCAAAAGCACCGACATCCTGAGTGTATGCAAAGCTTTCAGAAATTCAAGTCTGGGTCATATCTCCATGGGAGGAAACTATCGCGCATGTGTTTGGTCAGAAAATAATTTCTGAACCGTGTCTCTTAACCCCTCACTACGGATCCCTATAACGAGCCCTTATACTAATAACCCCACAGTTGGATCTCAAGAAGAGGGTCCTGTTTACAAGAAGACATGTGCCGTAAAAAATAAACAAGTGAAGAGTGGAGAGCTGAGTAAGAACATATGAACCACACCATAAGTCTGCAGCACTGGGAACTCAGCTGTGAAAATAGCTTGTTCAAATCACTGTGTTTGATTAAAAAATAAAACACTTTTACAAAAACAGCCATGTTTGAAGTCCACCACTGCTACAAGATAAAATAAAGCCTTTAAGAACTCTCAGGATAGAAATACATGAAGTATTTATGAAAACAAAGTTCTGTTGACCATATGTGTGAAGTCGCACTTGACGCTGGGCTTTTCGGGGAGAATCTCTTTATAAATTATATAAATGTCTAACCACTATGCTGTACTCTTGAAACTAACAAAATAACACTGAATATCAACTGTAATTGACAGATAAAAATATTTTTCATTGAAATTCAAAAGAAAACCTGGCTGGGTAGCTTCATTGTTTAGAGAGTCCTTCCGATACACCAAGGTTGCAGGTTCAATCCCTGGTCAGGGCACATACAATAATCAATCAATGAATGCATAAATAAGTAGAACAACAAATCTATATTTCTCTCTCTCTCTCTCTCTCTCTCTCTCTCTCTCTCTCTTTCCCTTCCTCTCTCTCTAAAATGAATAAAATAAAAATAAAAGCATAAAAAAAGAAGTGCCTTACTGAAAACCTCACAATGAAGCAGTCTGACTTAGTAGGGACACCACAGAAGTAACAAGGACCCCTGTCTCAGGTAGCACCCAAGGCCCTCTATTAAGAATGGGAATACCAAGCTTCAAATCCCTTGAATAAAAGTCAGACTGGATATAAATCATGGTCTCTAGAACATTTTGACTAAAAACTTGAGCATCTTAACTTAGGATCGCACAGCTAACATAGCTGTCTCAGGTTGCATTTGCCGTTATAAGGAAAAATATATGCCTTTAATCAGAAGTTGCCAATTTCTTTCTCTCCCAATTACCTTCATCTTAAGTATGAGAATCAGATATCATATGAACCCTACAATGTCAAATACATTTCTGAAAAAGTAAAATAGCACCTCAAGTGGGAAGCACGATTAGGAATGGTTTCTACCTGATGGTTAGCGCTACTTGGGCTACATCAGGCCATTCTGTAGAAGCACCTTCTAATCATCATTTTCCCCTCTCAGAAGTATTTATAAATTCTTCTTTCCTTTCCTAACCTAACAAGCCACAAGCCTACAGCTTTCTTCTTTATTCCTACTTAAGAGGTAATGAATGGGACCTGCAATGCAACCGTAATGCTCTGATTCTACAGAAAAGAGAAGCAATGGAAAGTCCTCAGATCTGCTTTCAATAAGCTAAAACTGCTGTGAGTTTGATGGAATGTACGATTTATCTGAACCATTTTGAAATGAGAGCTGCAAATTCTGTGAGGTCAAACTCCTGTTATATGACCAGGGCTTCTTGGGTCTCTTACTACGGGCATGAGCTTGGGATCCAACAGAAATTTTACTCAGTGCAAAACCGTCCTTTGGGGGCACACGGACACAGGAGCCTATGTGGCCCGACCCCCGAAGGGCGCTCCCGCTGGGGGCTGGGACTCAGATCACTCTCACAGGCCAAGAGCCAACAACGGCTGGCTCGGTACTGAACACTGGGATTCTAGTCTGCACTCAGTCCTCCAGATCGAAAAATCCGGGACAAGGACATTTGTTCCTGTCCCCTTCCCTCATTTGTAAAATGACAGACATAGACAAGCATTCCCTCGACACCGGTTTCACCACCAGTGCCTCTGTAAAAAGCACAGATAAGAGGAGGGAAAAGCAGTATCCTGGTTAAATAAAGTTGGAAACTGTTGTGAAGGGGAACTGCTCCTTCATGACCAGACTTCCCAGAATCCTCCCATGAAGTCTGTTTGTCCAACAAGGTCACAGACAAACCATTTTAAAGCATTCTGAAGTAGTTAAACTCACCAGTGCCTGCTATGTGCCTCAGATATTCTATTTCAGAAGACACATCTTCCTTGCTTTTAAACATATCGTAAATGTTCTTTCCTGCAAAGGGCAGGGAAGAAATTGGGATAATAATATATCCCAAGTAAAATTTAATATGCAGGAGCAAAGGTCTATCTCCCTTCACTGTCTACTCCGACAGCCACCTTGATCTCTTAACTCTTCCGCTTTCTGAGATCCAGTTCATTTGGCCTTTCCGAAGCTCCCTGCCTTCCTTCTGTCTGAGACAGCAGCTCTCCCGCTATTTGAAACACAGGTTTCCTACTCAGAGCAAGGTAGGAGTTAACAGACTATTTTCTTTGGCAGCCTGGGGCAATTTGCTCTCACCGAGCTCATGCTTTTTTCCAATTTTCTTTATTCCCTTTCCCCCAACTGAATCTCATCATCATATTTTTGCTTTCTGCTCCGCTGAGCTTCTCGGAGACTAAAGGGATGCTGAGGACTGGCTCTCTTTCTGCCAGAACAAACAGCTGGAGGCCCAGGCCCTGCCCAGCACACGGTGCTGCCCTGGGGAAGTTGGGGCATGCCTGGGACCTTTCAGGAACCAGAAAACACTTTCCCAACAATTTTGCATCATTCGACTGTGGACACAATTTAAAGGATCAGTCTCTACTCCCTACCCCCACCCCCGTCATACTCACCCATGCGCCAAATCTTGCACTATATAATCAGTAAGTTAGAAACCAGCTGAGGAATTGTTAGAATATGTGTCTATAAAAGAAGAAAAATTCAATTTTAATTCAAAGAGAAGTAGGGAACCAGGTGAGATAGAGGGGGCCAGGGTGGGAATAGGGAACTGACTCCTACTTTATTCCCTACTTTCCTGCGCATGAGGCAGCAGATGTGGTTTTTATTAACCACTTTACAGGGGCAGATTGGCACCCCCTGGCTTTGACGCAGACCATTTTGAGGCAGGAAATTCAATACCAGGAGGCAGGGTCCCAATAGCTTAACTTATTGCAGGATTCCATGAATGCTGTAGTGAACATGTTACAAAGAAAGACACACAAAAAATTCCAAGAAGTGAGAGAGTTCATTTGGCTAAAAACTTGGAATAAGCACATTAATGTAAAATTTAAATATCCTTTTAGAAGGGCACTCCGAATTGAACAGGACTGTTCGCCATGAGTAAAAATCCAGCCTGAGAGCCAGTGGCAGTGAGAGCCACACAATTTGACCAGAACTTAAAATTCTCAGTTCCCTCTAGACCTGTCTCTTGGTTAACAAATCTTCTCACTGCCTAAAAGGTCAAGTTGAAAGAAATATAAAATGATTGGAGAGAAAGAATTCACAGGGCTCACCCACATTTGAAAGTATATAATCATCCCCTTTCTTCTTTATAAAAGTTTTTCTTATACTATAAAGCTAGAACATCATACCCTCATATTTATTTTATATTGTAAACTCAGCTTCAATAGAACTATAATTGCTTACAGGAAGAGCATACATGTTAACAGTTTAATGACGTGCTTATATGTGCTAGTTGACAATTTACAGTAAAACAGGTTCTTTTGAAAATATTAAGCAACATTCTGAGTAAGGAGAATTAGAAAACTGCAGAGGAAATGACCAGGCTTCCCCATATAACAACAGTGCTACTCAGGTTATAAAGATACAAACATATAGCCTCCTTCTGACTTCTGGCACAGGTAACAATTTAATAATGACAACACCCTACACCCCCAGATTCTCTCCTCTTCTATCAACTACTTCTATAGAATTTAGAGGAATCACTCTCTCTGCCCAACCATAAAGAGGGAGAGCCAAGACTCCCCAAGGTGGTTTAGTCCACTAAAAACTCTCATACTTAGATAAAATCTACCCCAGACTTGCTTTGGTCATAGGCAACTTGAAGACACAGTCAGGGCCCCTCTGCCAGAAACAATTAGCAACAAAAGGTTCCAAGTCAGAAACCTTTCCCTGCTCTTACCTGCCCCTTAGCTGACCAGGTGCTCAGGGAAGTCTGATGTCACAGAATAAGGTCGGGCAGCTAGACTGCCCTTCGTTCTATCAAACAGAACCTCCGCACCATCCATACTTCTTATAAACACAGCTGATGTATTCCTACGGAACAAATCCTCAAGTGGTCTGTTACCCAAGAGATAGTCTGTGTTCTAGATTGTTGTGTTTTGCAACAATCTAGGCAATTTGTGAAACTGGGTAACAAGGGCTCCGTTCTCACACAGAAACTGGGGGAGGATGGAGAAGAGATCTTCTCTGTGTTGTGTCCTTTACAGGACACTGGACATGGGAGGGGAAAACAACACCATACACTATCAGGACAGGGTAGCGCATATAAATAGAGTTTCTACTTCAAAAAGGGCTTTCACAAGTCCAAAAGGCAGCTCTGCCTCCACCCAGAGAACACTAACGCCAATGCAGGCGTATGTACTAACTGTGCTTCACAGGACACAGCCATGTCCTGGGTGATCAACAAAATTAATTCAACAATATATCAGCAATAATAATTACTAACAGCTAATACATTGGCTCTCACTATGGCCCAAACGCTGTGAAAACTGTGAGTATTATCCTACTTAAAAGCATGGTGACTCTGGGAAAACAGCCCCATGAGCATGTCTATTGTATAATTCAAGGAACAAAGACCCAGAGGAGCTAGAATTTGCCTAAGATCACAAAGATTGTTCTTTACGAAGGCAAGAAACCCCAAGTCCTCTGGTGCCAGATCCCCTGCTTCGAATACGCCCACTTAGTCTCACACTGGTGCATCTCAGAGGCAAAGGGTTTGTGGAGCCTGTGGTAGGCAGACAATGGTCTCCCAAAGATGTGCATGTCTTACTGCCTGGTGTCTTTAACACCCCTTCACCATGTGATGTAACATATGCACAGGATCCGGACTCACAGACTGCCAGCCATGCAACCTTAAAACAGTAAGATTATCTTGAGGTATCCAGGTGGGTTGGAGGTGACCATAAGGACCCTCCGGTGTGGAAGAAGAAGACAGAAAAGTGAGTGTCAGAGTGATGTGCTTTGAGAAGGATCTGACCGGCCATTGCTAGCTTTAAAGTCAAAGGAAGGGACCAGACGCCCAGGGGTGCAGGCGGCCTTACAAATTGGGAAAGGTGAAGAAATGGGTTCTCCCCTAGATCCTCCAGAAAAGGGTGTAGCCATGCTGAAACCTCAATTTCAACTCACTGAAAGCCATTTCAGACCTACAGAACTGTACTATAAAAAATGTGTTATTTTAAGCCTTTAAGTTTATAGTCATTTGGCAGAGCAGCCATAGGAGCCTCATATAGCATCTGAGAGTCAGTAATTCGAGTCTTGAAGCAAGAAGGTAATCAACAGGAAGAACCCCACAGGCCCATGGGTAAGGTGGAAGGTAAGATCTAGGCAGAGATAGCTCCTCCCCACACTAATTCAGAGCCTGCACCATTCTTCGGGGAAGAGAGCCCAGAGACACGCGGGAGAAGCTGCTCTGCCTCGTCTCCAGGGCTGACTGACTACAGCCAGGCGGGGAGCCGCATGCCATTCCCATCACTGACTGAGGGCTGCCATTTCCATCAAAGCCCTCTGCCATCAGAATGGAATTTCCAGGAAAAGACCCTGCTAGGTATGGTTATATATGTGTGTGTATTATATTATATATGCACATATACATGTACGTGTGTGTGTGTGTGTGTGTGTGTGTGTGTGTGTGTAGAGAAAGAGAGACAGACAGACAGACAGAGAACACAAACTCTCACATCTGTCCTGGGAGGCCTCTACCTGACAATCAGAGTCAAAGCTGATGCTAGGAGTAGCAAAACTAGGCGCAGAGAACTCTGGACGGGCTAAGGCCAGCAAAACTGAGTTCCATCTGCCAGGCAGCATGAACACAGGAGGACGGCTTCCCATGCAGGTTTCAATAAGGGAAGGGAGAAATGTCATCTCTCAGGGACTGGAGCCTCGGGGTTCCTCACTGTTTTAGCAGAGATTTTATTTTATCCAACCTCTCAGGACCAAGGAAGCTGATGGAGAGGGAGTAACCCAAGTGTTCAAACTTCGGATCTGACATCCGGGTGGAAAAAACTCTGTTCATCACACATCAAATAGTAACAGAGTTTAACCTCGTTAGAGAAATGATACAATTAAGAATTTACTTCATGCTCACCATCTCACCCCCTCTCCTTAGCACTTCGAGAAGGAGACAGGTGCTAAACTATGAAACTCATTTGATGCAAGGGGATACATCATGCTGTGTACAATCTGCTGACATAAAACACTGCACATAAACTGAATTTTTGATCAATTGAATGATCTTTTTCAACTGCCTTAGAAATGCTTTACCTTCCCATTAATCAGTGTTGGCTATTACATTCTTCTTATTACCTAAATAATTAATGAACAACAAATTAAGACCTACAGGCATTTATAATCCAGATGCATGAAAAATGCCTTTGTGCTTCCCGGAATGAGATGGAGTAAAAATAACTGAACAGATCAGTCAGCAGCTGGGTGGACAGTGAGGGAGCTGGTCGGTCAGAGGAAAGGGAGGAGTAAAAGAGGAATACGGAGGCTGGCACACAGGTAGAAAATTAGAAAGCGAAAAAGAGGAAGAAATGAATAAACACAGTCTGTTCATTTTTCTAAAGGAAACTTCTTGCAAATGAAGGAATCAGTCTGTAACATCTCAGTCGCAAAGATTAAATAGAAACATTTAGAAAATCCTTTGTCTGGGCTCTATCACATATGGAAATCTAATACCTGCTCACTGCCGTTCCTTGAATTCTCCTTCAAGTTACTCGGAGGACTGGAATGATGGCAGAGGCACCTTCCTGACCCCCAGCACACAGGAACGAAGGACCTCCCACTCTGCTCTGCGCAGAACAGGGTGTTTGCATGAATCATTGTCTTGCACCAGCCTTGGTATCTTGGACCCACGATGGATTCAGGGAGTTAGAGTACAGTGGATTAAACAGTATCCTCCAAAAATATGTCCTAGTCCCAACCCCGGCACCTACAAACATGATCTTATTTGGGAATAAGGCCTTTACAGATGTAATTAAGGATCTAGGCATCAAATCATCCTGAATTTAGGGTGTGTCCTAAATCCAGTATCTGGCATCCTTTAAAGAGACACGAGAGGGAGACCTAAGTCACAGAGTCGCACAGGGAGGAAGGCCATGTGAGAACGGACGCAGACACTGGAACGATGCTACCACAAGCCAAGGAACTCGGGAGCCACCGGAAGCTGGAAAAGATGAACACAGCTTCTCCCTGAAGCTTTTGAGGGAACTCAACCACGTGTCCTTGCCAACACCTTGGTTTTGATTGCTGGCTTTCAGAACTGTGAGAGATTAGATTTTTGTTGCCTAAAGGCCACCAAGTTTGCAGTGTTTTGTTACGGCAGCCCTAGGAAACTAATGCCCAAGGGTTTGTAGGACCAGGAAAAATATCCTAATCTTGAGATACAAGGATAGTCTCCTGCGAGGGTATTCTACTCCACGCCCACTGGGAATGGGAGACAATGAACTGGTTTGGAAAACGCCACAAGATGACCAGAGACGCTTAGCAAATTTTTACTAAGGAGCTCAGTGAGAAGTCCCTCCTTTCAATCTAAATCTGACCACCAGGAAAAAGAGTTGAAAGTAATTAGGATGCCTCGCATGTTGTTTGTGACATGAGCTAGACTCCAAACCGTCCCTAGACAGACAATCTGACTTTTGCTCAGCTTTCCTATAATCAAGTCATCTGTGGTGTTTTTTTTTTTTGAGCATTTTGAAACAAAAGGAAGCAATTTTGCTTTAAAAGTCTCAATGGATGAAAACACTGAGACACCATCTGAATGCTGCTGCCTCACTATCCTTGGCGTGGTCCACGGACTGGTAGCCCTGATGCCCCTGAGGGCTGATTAGAAGTGCACAATCACAGGTCCCCTGCCAGACCTACCGAGCTTGAATCCACATCCTTCAAAGGAGCCGCAGATGTTTGGCCGACACATGAAACTCTGAGATGCTCTCCTCTGGAGTATTTACTCCACAACTCTTTCAATGGCTGTGAAATTTTGTCATCTTGAAAGAAGAATGACAAGAAGCTCATGAAACATGCACACGCACACACACAAATGCTTTACCCATCTCAGCGTTTTTACTTTGGCAAGCACTAATGAACAAACTAGACACAGGGGCGTGGATATACGGAATAGACTGACATCTGTCGAGGGGGAGGGGAGGGGGACTGGATGAAAGAAGGTGAAGGGATTAGTCAAAGGATGTACATGCATCGCCCACAGACACGCACAACAGTGTAGTGACAGCCAGAGGGAAAAAGGGGGTGGGGGCTGGGTGGAGGTGGGCCAGGGTGGGGAGGAATAGTGACATCTGTCATAGTGTCAACAATAAAAATAAAGGAGAAAAGATTTTAAAAAACAAAGAATACTGAAAAGGAATGTTCAATATATTTCACTATATTTATTGAGTGCAGTATTTTCTAACTGGTTTAGACTCCTAGGAAAGGGTTAGACCCAAAATTCCAAAGGATCAGAAGCAGTGCATTTTTTAATCATCTTTTCAGCTATGGCTTTGATCTATTATTAACTTGTTTTATTACAAAAGCCCAATGCTCCCATGACAGCTCAGCTGGTGATCACCCTCTCAAGCCACCGCTGAGGAGCACACGGTACTGGGTGACAGATGACACCCTTGCACTGACGAGCAAGTGGTGACCTCACCCTGCACAAAGCAGAGGCAAGAGGGCCTTGGTCTATTTTAGAGCAAGCAGGAAGTGCTATAATACAGAGAGACCCTCAGTGCAAACAGGGCCCACGTGTGTGTGGAGGGGTGCGGGGGCAGTGGCTCAGGGACCACTTCCTGGAGGAAATGCTGTCTATTCAGAGTCTCAAAGAACGAGCCAGAGGAGTCTTGGCAAAGAAGGTAGGGAAAGGCAGTCTAGGGGGAGGGAACAGCATAAGCAAAAGCACAGAGGCATGAAAGAATATGGGGTTCTGGCAACTATGGAGCACAGAGTAGAAGTCAGAGCATGATGGAAATGAAGACAGAGGGGCAGGCAGAGGCTGGTCCCTGGGGAGAGCCATGTGATCCCTGCTACAGAGCCAGCATGTTGTTGCACGAGTGACAGCAGCTCGCCCTCTTGCTGCTGGGGTGGGAAATAAAAAGCCAGAATCTCCCTTTCTGGAGTATCTCACAAATCAGGTTCCAAATGGAGTCATGGAAACTATTATGAATGTACTATTAGCAAAAACCAGGACACTTCTAAAAGGGACACCTCTTACATTAAATGTTATGATGACAAGGTATAAAACACAGGACGTGTTTAGGTCATATCACATGGCTAATTCAGTGAAATAGTATTAATAGTAATAATAATAATAATTCAGTGGAATAAAATGTTATAAGAGGAAGCTCACTAATACCAAGATTTGTAGATCTTGGTGACTATGCAGGAATAAAAGCAAGGAATGGATTTCAATCCTTAAGAACATTTTCTGCTAAAAAGTCAAGACAGGCATTGTGGTAACTCAGCAGCCAGATCACCTATTTGAGCAGAATCTTGAACCTTTTCAAGATACGGCACGGGAAGCCCTTGGGGGCATGTGCAAACTTAGCTTCTTCAGGCTGCAAAAACCTGTCCTAGCACAGTCTGTACTTGTGTGTCCATAGCAAGGAGTCAGAAAAGTACCACAAGATTTTCCAGGCAATCTAGGAGTATAAAAGCCTATGTGTCAGGGGCACACTAGTTGGCATGTGAATTCATTGATGGCTGTGGTACCGAACCCACGTGGGCCCATCCACCATAGCAAACTGTGCCACCACCTCCCCCCAGCTGCCTCGAAAGTGCTGCTGCCCATCACAGAAGACATCAGGCAAGAGACGGCAGGTGACTTAGGACCTCCATCAGGATCAGCCCCCAAATCACCACAGTGGGTGAGTAATGAGGGTGGGCCTGTGCAATAATCCTCATGAACTGAAAACAAGTATGGTCTATTTCTGTTAGGACTATCTGACACAATTGTAGTTTATACTCAATTAGAACACATGCTTTCAAAGGACACAGATGCAATACTTGGGATCTACTACACCACGGCAAGGCTTGGCATCCTGGGTGGGTCAAGGAACAGGAAAAGCAAACCCAACTAATCTGGATCTGCATCTATTGCTAGCTGGGGTGGCAGGACACGGGTCCGAACACGTTCAGTCATTACAGCTGTCCTATGTCATCTACCAGATGTTTTTCCTTTAAAAACCCAAGCTGTTTAAGGTTCTCTACCTCATTGTGCAGATCTTATGAACAGAGACTCCAATTAGTTGCCCTATAACTGGCAGAGTCACTTCACCATCTTCTGTCGCCTGGAAAGACATGCTGGACCACCTCACCTGCTGGGCCAGCACCTGGACTCTCACTCTGCAGGACAACCTCAGACACAAGCACCTTGGGAACAGAGCAGTGCTCTTTGGTTGATTTTACAGGCTCATTTACTGTGGAAACAAGGCCCTTCTGGTTTTATGTGTTCCGTATCCTTGTTCCTTGTCCCATGGCATGTGCCAGGGATGTCCCAGCACCATTCTGGCCACAGGGGTGGGTCCAGACTCAGCTGGTCTGGAGATCTTGGAGCAGAGCTGGGTGTGGGAAAGATGAGCTACCTACCAGGAACCAAACCCGAGAGAGGTGACAAGGATGAGAGTCCCACCTAAGAGGAAGGGTCTGTACCAGGGGAAGGAAAGATGAAGTGAGGGAAGAAGAAGCAGGAGAGGCTCCCTGAGAAGGTGGGGGCAGAGACAAGAAGCAGGTCCCAGGGTATAGCTGTGGGAAGGACATTGTCATGAGATCAAGACAGGTAGGAACAGTTCTGCTCACTGGAAAAAGTCCTAAGACCTGACAGCAAAAAGTTGCAAAATTTTTTTAATTTATTTATCAGAGGTGATAATAGAGGGAAAAAAATTATTAACTCTAGGGGATACTTAAGGGCCTCTAAGTTTGTAAATGAAAATGGTTATATAATATTATAATTATTATAAACAATATATATAACAATAAAATATAATAATGGAATTGTATATTTCTATATAGATACCAACTTTCTCAAAAAATTTTCATAACTATATTTTGTTTACTTCCCCTGGCTATTTAAAAAGAAACCCCTCAAATATACTCTAGCCAATCACATTTCAGGAATGGCATAGTCCTTGCAGAGGTGAAGCAGTAAACTCAGTGGTCAGCGAGGATGGCTGGTCAATGCAATGCAACCACCCCCTCCTCTCTGCATGGCTGCCTCCTCCGCCCAGCCCAGGTGCCCTCTGACTCACCTGGACAGTCGGGAGGAAGCCTGAGACAGCAAGGAAAGATGGCGGAGCAGGAGAGGCCAGCAGTGGGACAGAGCCACCCCACACACATACTGGCACTGATGCGGTTTCAGTGAACGTACTGAGGCATCTCCCGTGGACCTCCACGACAAGACTGGTATTGGGTTAGAGCGCGGCTGCACTGTCTCAGAAACTAAATCACACGAGATACAGTGAGAGAGTGGTATTTTCTGACCCAGACATCCTCAACCACAGTGGTATATACATACGTGCAACTACCTTCTTAAAATAAAAAAGAAGGATGAAGGAAAAAATATGGGATTTATGCAAAGAATTCACAGCCACTTTTAACTCTCTGTCTCAGCTTAAGTAATAGAAAAGGAATTCTTTTTCTTATTTTTTTTTCCTGCACAGATTGAACACTCCGTGCCAGTGAAACATCAGAAACAATATTCCAAAATGAAACAGAGGCTTAAAAAATGTAATGAACTTATTTTAATCCTTTTAAGCCTTTTAATAAAGAATACATTGATTAAGGGGTAAAATAGATTTAGAACAGCCTTCCAAGGGCAGCGGTGAGCATGAAGTCCTGATTATACCATAAATTAAATGACATCAAAATTAGAATGAAAGTAATTTAAAATAACTTTAAAATGATCATCCAAAAATTGTCTCAAAATGTCAGAGACAAAACTGTAGTGAGCTTAGCACAGAAAGAGAAAAGCTAGCCAAAGGCTGCAGAATGAATATCATGTCTGAATTGCTGTGACTGAGGAAAAAGATTTGTGTCTGACGTCCTAAAATCTTTAGAGCTGCGACATCAAACTGCACATTGCTCCAACTATTCGATGGCATGTGATAACTAATTCAGAAATGTCCGCCAGCTGTGTTCAGAGTGTCTTTCTATTATTTCAATTCTGAAACTACGTCATTCATACAAAGCTCTCAGCCCACACTGCTGCACGTACACGTTTTTCAAACAGACCTAAACAAAATCTCACCCCAGACAGGTAGGAAAAAATAAAGAAAGCTTCGAGTCAGTGAGATGTTTTGCTAGCTTCTCCGCTAACAAGAAGATGCTTCTGATGATTATGTTTTAAGTAATTAATGTTAGGATTCGCAACTAAAATTGTATCAATGCACTTCACATGTAGAGACACTGCTCTTAAATAGAAGGGGTAAAGTGTTTTAAACACATTTTTAAAGAAGGGGAGCTTTTCTCTCTCTTTCTGAGAGCCTCTACCGCCTGGAGGGAAGCAATGGAACCCCAAAATCAGCTTGCAGATGCCCTGCTGTGTGAGAACCTCATCCCTAGAACTGGTTAATTCGGCCTTCTAATGCGAACAATATTTCACTTTGTCTTTGGTCTTGGAAGACTCTCCCTCCACACCAAGGATGCCTGCCACACGAAATTCCAATAATGTATGCTAATACCTGAATTCCCACCAGAACCTACGTGAGGAATCTTTTAAGTAGGAAAACTTCTTAGCATTTTTCACACATGACTTCAGCTACAGAAATTTGATTTCCTGCACTTTGGCAGAACTTCTCCACTGCATACTGAAATGAGAGCAATGGAGTCACTTATTTATATGAATTAAGCTAGTCACCCCACCTCACATTATGTCAATGTGTTCACGTAGATGGCAAAGGAGGCTGGTGGATCTAAAATTCTAGAATCTCAAAATAAATAAGGCAATGCCCATTCTTAATTCCATGGTGAAGGGATAAAAGTACTCTTGTCCAAAGCCAGGATGGATCTTTGATGACATCTAGTCCAATGCCCTCATTGCACACACGAGGAAGCTGGGCAGGGGTCCAGAAAATGCAAGTAATGTGCCTAAGGTCACCTAAGCCTTAAGTTACGGTGATGGTTAATTCATGTGTCAGTTTGGCTGGACCAGATATTTGGTCAAACATGTTTCTGGATATTTCTGGGAAGGTATTTTTTAGATGAGATTAGCATTTAGATCTGTAGACTTTGAGTAAAGCAGATTACCCTCCATGATGTGGGTGGGCTTCATTCAATCAGTTGAAGGTCTTAATAGAGCAAAGGATGACATCCCCCCTTCCAACCCCAATCAAGAAGGAATTCAGCTAGCAGACCGCCTTTGGGCTCGAACTGCGGCATCACCTCTCCCCTGGGTCTCCCGCCTGCCAGACCACCCTGCAGACTGAGGACTTGCCAACCTCCATGATCACGTCAGTCAATTCCTGTAAATAAATTTCTCTGGAGAACTCTAATAAAGTTACAAAGTTGAAATGAAAATGCAGGTCTTTGTTTTGGCTCTCTAGGCAAGCTTCTGAGAGAGGCAGCCATGTTCTCACTGCTTGTCTTCCCTTGTGTCAGCCCCTCGGTATTGCATCTAGATCTCTGTAACAGCATCATCTGTAGCCCCATCTCCAAACCTGCTCCCCAGTGTAGCCTCTGCCTATGACCTCCCACAATGCATAACTTACCTACCAAGCAACTGCCTGAAACTCTTCAGTAGCCTCTTAACTTGCCGGGCTGGTCCTTCACAATCTGGGCCCTCTCTAACTCAAGATTCACCTCCAAGCCACTCGCTGCAGTTTCCTGCTTACCCTGTCAAAGGACTCCTTCCTCCGGTCTCTGCTCTCCATGCTAACTATACAATGCAACTGGGTTCACATTGTTATATTTTCAGTGAATCCTTCCCCTTACCATTCATTCCACACTCATCCTTGCGTTTCAACGTCACACCTTTTTAATAAAAGTTGCTCCCTTGATTTATAACCACTTGTGTACACTAGTCTCCCCCACCCCACATTCATTTGTGTGCTCCCTGAAAGCAGGGTCTGTGTCTTTGAATTTTTAGAAACTTGCACAGCAGATTTTCCATAGAGTTCTGTTTGTTCTAGAAAAACCAAGTACCTTAAGTCTTAGTTAATAATAAAGCTAATATAACCTGAAGGGTAAAATTTGGTTACCGGTTTCCTTATTTTTTATATTATTGGGAGATTTAAAAACATCAGTTCAGATTTGTAGCCATCTTAATTTTTTAAAAGAATAAAAGACTACCTGGAACTTATATCCAATGGAGAATACAATTTCTCATTTTACATTGCACTTTTCTGTGAATAACTCATCAACCAAACAAGCAGCTACACTCC
Organism: Tonatia bakeri; assembly: GCA_004024845.1. Lineage (NCBI taxonomy): Eukaryota > Metazoa > Chordata > Mammalia > Chiroptera > Phyllostomidae > Tonatia > Tonatia bakeri. Next base: position 207,515 of record PVIA01001510.1, read on the forward strand.
TTATTCAATGCGTAGTACTTAAGAACTAAAGGGGGTCCTATAAAACCCACCAGAAATTTGATCATTTTGTTTTACCTTTTTAAAGATTTTATTTGTTTGTTTGTTTGTTTATAGAGAGAGGGAAAGGGAGGGAGAGAGACGAGGAGAAACATCAATCGATCAGTCGCCTCTCAGGGACCAAACCCACATCCAGGCACGTGCCCTGACCAGGAATCCAACCAGAGACCCCTGCTCTGCAGGGTGATGCCCAACCAACTGAGCCACACAGTCAGGGCAAAAAATCGACGATTTTAAAAAATGTACTATAACTTACACATTTCAAAGCATAATTCAAAGAGAGAAAATACACAGTATAAATCCTTCGAGTAATATTGTTCTTAATCTGTATTTTTCAAATCTTTCACCTAAATCCTTTTCTGTAGACTCTACCTTATTCACAGTCAGAACTCAGAAGTCGATTGGGAAACGACGGGAACACCAGTGCACAATGATGACACACCAGACATGCCCCATGTCACACAATAACACTGGAAAGACTATTTTCAGTATTTCCTTTTGTCAAAACCTTCAACATAGCAGTTCAGAATCAGCATTTATAAAGAGTTACTACCTGGATTTTCTGCTGGCCCCCAAATCAGAAGTGCATCAACTAGATAGTTTTTTTTAAACTTTACATCTATGGTCATTTGATTTTTTTAATTGTTATTTTATTACAGTTGTCCCAAACTTTCCCCCTTTGCCTTCTTCCACCCATCCCACCCCTCCCATAAATCATTTTTTGAATTACATCGCATGTTTCATTCTAAATTCAAAAAAAATAAGTCATTTTCATCATTAGAAATATTTGGTATGGGGAATTCTACATAGCCCAGTAATAAGTCATTGAGTTGGTAGAGAAAAATCAAGTCCTGAGACTTCACACTTTAATGTTTAACCCAGTCTGAGTTCGGTTCTCCACTGTCCTAATGGTCCCACACTCTCCCACAATATCATACTCTCCCGGCTTTTCACCTACCAAGCTGGTTGCTTGTTCCCAGCTGCCTCTGCGAAGTTCTTCTGATCTCTAAATGTTGCCTTCAACCCTGTTGTCCCATCCTAAACTTTGCCGGAGAGGATTTCCTGTAATGTGTACATTAACAGACCAAGCAGTTGCTCCTTGGGGCTTGTCCTGGGCCTTCGTCTCTTCTCACCTGCCCTTTATCTTCGATGACCTTACCCTCCTACATGGATTTATTCAGCATCTAAAAGTGGACAGCTCAGATATGTATAGTTTCATCCCACTTCTCCGTTCTGAATGCTGGATCAATACAGCCAAGATTGGCACCTCTAGTTTGATAGCCCACATGGAAAACTTAGTACATCCAAAAGACAACTCTTGTATTAATCCCCTGTACCTCAAAAATGTGTTCTTCTTCTAAATATTCCCTCCACCAGTAAATGGAATCATGTCCTATCTCCTCTCTCCCATACCCCAACCCAGGGACTTTCCACCCAAATCTTCCTCTTCCTCAGGCCTCATCTCTGATCAAGGCTGTCTTCACAATATAGTCAAATCCATCATCCCTCTCTTTACTGCCACCTCCCTGGTCAAAGTCAACGTGATTACCTGCCTGGATTACTGTAAAAGTCCCCTAACAGGTCTCTCGTGCAACCCTGCCTTTTTCCACCCTTCCTTTCTCTGCAGCCAAAGTGTGGATATCTCCATCAGTCGGAACTTTTTAATATCTTCCCATTGTTCTAAAACAGAGGCCAAAATCTTCCACAGTTAAATTTACATCATCCCCATGGCTCTTCCAAAACCAAGGCTAAAGACTGTCAGTGGTTCTTACCTGCTTAATTAAATCCACTATTTCCTTCCACTTGCTTTCTTACTTCAAAGCTGTCTGTGTTTCAAATACGCCGAGATTCTTGCTACCTCAGGACCTTCTCTCAACATTCATCTTGCTTGGACTCTTCCTGCCATCCCTGCTCCAAGCCCCCCGCACCCCGGCCCCATGCCTCCCACCACCTGTCACACTCCTACGCGGATTTCTAACCTCAGGTAAACAGCATTCCTTCAGGAAACTTCCCTGAACTCCCATGCTCAGCTGAGATGCCCTTTTAAGGACTCATGGTCTCTTGTACTTGTCTGCCACACTCTTTACCCTCACTGCAATCATAGATACTGAATGTTAATGATACACTGTCTGTCTGTCTCTCTCCACAGATTACACGTTCCATGAGGCTGGGACAGTTCCTATTTTCTTTACTCCTGTGTCTTCAGTGAATCAAACCAAACCTAGCACATAATAAGCACTCACAAAAAAATGCTTTTGAGTAAGTCAGTGAATGAGTGAATCTATGGGAAGGCAGTAATATTTGTTCAGTTTCTTTTCCTGTTTTCTTCTGCATTCAAACCACCCATTTTCGTTCTCCCAGTGCAGACCCGGGTTGACAAAAGGGAAAGGAAAGTGGTGGAAAGGCCTCCCTCCCACACTCAGGATTGGTGATGATAAACAATATTATTCTAGAGAAGAATGTTAATCTGCATTTCTCCAGGCTTCAAAAATCTGTTGTTTCTACTTCTTCACGTGCCTGTGTGGCAGAAGAATCGCGATGAGAGGAGGTCATTACTACCACAGGAAAGAGCAAAGTCCTGGCTCTGTCACCAGCCAGCTCTGAGAGGAAGGGGAAGACACTGAATAGCTTCATGTCCCAATAGTTCTTCTGCGAAGGGGTAAGACATCCTACTGATCCCACGTTTTGGACAGTGTTCTGTAATGACAAAGAATAGGGGAAAGAAGCCACCAACCACCTTGAAAGGAGACCAAAGCCTCCTATGTGTTTGCTGGTCTGTTCCAAAAATGTTAACACACTGCTTGTGTGTGTGGGGGAACTGGTCCACATAAAAGGATTTTATGTAAAATACATCTAGAAGGCAAAACACGTTAATCCTGCTGAGAAGCGCCAGATCTTCGCCCATGAAATGCTATCTCCTTAAGTCAGTAAAATACCAGAATCTTGACCAGTGTACCTATGAAAAGAAATCTGGGATATCTCAGGGGCAAGAGTCTTGAACACAAGTATTTAGCCAATTTTATGAAACTACACTTATCTGCTCAAAAAAAATTCAATCGGAGCAGACTATGTCTCGAGTTGCTTTCTAACTTATTACACATAATTCATTTTCTTTACCTGAACTGCCTTTTTCACTCCAAAGGGAATATCGTTTTCTGAGTTTCAGCTAGTAAGAAATGTCCTTGGACAGGAAGCTTGGAGAATTCATGTAGTCATTTTCTAAAGAACTAAACTACCGTAAAAAAGTGTGTGCTATGGCAATGGTGACATTATTTGTAGATAGCCTTCTACAACAAAGCACTTTTACCAGTGTTATTTCTTCCATTTTATAATCAAGAAAATTACGGCTTAGAGAAATCAGTTAACTGGTCTAAAATTATACTGTTAGTACAAGCAAGGCCAAGATCCTCACCAAAGTCGGTGTACTCTGTATTGTACTATTCATCTCTCCAGGACTAACATATTATTTTATCAGGATAATGGCCAAAGAATTTAGCACCTGAAAATAGCACTCTAAAACAGCAGTAGTCAGTGGGTGAAAAGAATTCAAATGCTTAACTTTGTTATTTATTTCTTATTTAAAGCCATCACCAATGGAAGCCACTCTTGTTTCCTCAGGCAATGATACAATTTCTTTTCTGGTTTAGCAAAATACTACATAGAGAGGCCACTTGGGAACAAGGTGAGATGGCACAGGAACAATATCTACAAGAAAAGGAAATGAATGACCTTGAACTGATTTGGAAGGAGTAGGAATATAGAACCTCCTCTCCCTACACTTCCAGATCTCTGAAGAGTAGCACGTAGGAGTTGGGGTCTCAGCCAGTTATTTTTGAATCTCAAAGGGGCAAGATTTCCAACTGACATCTGGGCTGCTATTAAAATGTCATTTATATCACACCAAAGAGAAAGCCCGTATCCATTAGCAGTCACTCCCCACACCCTGCCCACCCCACCCAGCCCTGGGCAAACTTTCATCTACTGTACTGTTTGTCTGTACAGATTTGCCCATCAAAAAATTTCACATAAGTGGAATCATATATGGTCTTTGAGACTGGCTCTTTCACTTAGCATGATGCTTTCAAGGTTCATCCATGTTGTGGCATGTATCAGTGCTTCACTTATTGCCAAATAATTTTCCATTGTATGGATAGACCACATTTTGTTTATTCATCACTTGATGGGTACTAGGGTCGTTGACTTTTTTGGCTATCGTGAATAATGCTCCTATGAATGTCTGTGTATGAAGGGAAGTTTTCATTTCTTTTGGAACTCTTTCTCTTGTGAATATATTGCTAGGAGTAGAATTGCTAGTTTCACTTTTTAAGGAACTGCCAAAGTGGTTTTCCAAAGTAGCTGTACCATTTCATTCCTACCAGCAGTGTGTGAGGGGTTCACGTCCCCCAGTTTCTCACCAACACTTATTATTATCTGTCTTCTGGGTTCTAGCCATCCTCGTGGCTATAAAGTGCTATCGTGTGGCAGTTTTGATTTGCATGTCCTTAGAGTTGACTTCAAGCATCTTTTCATGTGCATTGACCATTTGTATATTTTCTTGGAAGAAATGTCTATTTAAGCTATTTGTCCATTTTTTTAATTGGGCATTTGTCCCTTTTATTACTGAGTTATAAGATTTCTTTATAGATTGTGAACACAAATCCCTTATCAGCTATATGATTTGCACAAAGTAAAGCAATGCCTGGTAATGAACTTCCCTTAGGGACTGCTACTTTGGAGGTCAGACTTCTGTCAGGCTCTGCTATATGTTAAATAAAATACAAGCAGACTTGATGGTAGCATGTGAGACTGTCTCAGTATGAGTTTGATAAATTAAAACCTGGGGCAAAGGCAAAATAAAATGGAAATGTTTGCTCTTCAGTCATCATGCTGAGCTAATTTTATTATTTTTTTCCTTTGACCTAATTAGGAGTTCTGAAAGAGAAGTTTGGAGTTTTGTTGTTGCTGATGGCTGCATTAGGTCGATATTAGCTCACTAATCTCCCTCATCATAATCTGCCCATCTGCCTGGCTTCCTTCAGCCACTTTATGGCTGTGGTGTTCCTTTGACTTCTCCCAGGCAACAGGCATTTTGCTTATTTGGAGTTAAAAATTTTTTTTAAAGAATGAATAAAAAATATTTAAAAGTGATTTTTTTCTTAATGCTTTATACAGTTGCAAAGAAGACGGAACTGAGTTTGTACCTGTGGCAGTAAATTCTGATAACATCACCTTTAATGCTCTATGCGTACATGTTTAAGGTCTTTTCTCATGATTTATATTTGCCTTTAGTCTGTTCAGCAGACCTGGAAAATTTCATTCAGTGAAAACATCACACATCTGTGGATATATCTCTCACTCAGATTTGATCTGCTGCTTTCAAAGAAAATGAAAAGAAAAAAACAAAATTTAGTCTAAGCTGTATTTATGGTTTTTGTTGTGTTTTTTAATGGTTTATTTTTACCGTATTTTTTCCATGACCATTTATCCCCTTACGCCCTCTCCCACCTCCACACACACCCCTCCTCCCTGCAATCACCACACTGTCTCAGCTGGATTTATGTTTTAAAACGAGATGAACAAACTAAATATTTTCAAGTCAGAGATTACGTAGTGCTGCTTATAACTAAGTATAAAGAGGAGGGGTGGCCTCTAAAACAAAATGACTTTCCGCTACCTACTGACAGAAGACTCCTAAATCAGGAGAAGCATGTAATTTTTGTGTGTCTCTCCTATTCTGAGTTATATTTCCCAAACTGCCCTTAATGAGACTTCTTTGCTTTCTCTTGGAGGGCTATTTTCTAACTGGGCTTAGGGTTAAATGTGTCTATGTGTGTGAGGTGTCTGCTGGGCTAGAACATGAAGTACACTTACTGATACCCACTTCCTATTTTGGTATTCAGGACACTCACACTTCTCCCTCTCTTTGAAGTTGGATTTGCCTATATGTCGGGCTCTGGACAATACAGTTAACAGAAAGGATGTGTGTCTCCTTTGGGCTGCAGCGCTGCAGAACCCATGTGCAGTCCCCCATTACTGTGCCATGTGAAATTCGACAAGGAGGAGCCTCCCTCAGCCTGGCTCTCAGTCAAGAATCACGTGAATCAGAGCTCTCCGTTAGGGGGTATGTCATGTGAGTAAGAAAGAAGCCCACCTTGTCTTTGATAACTGGCACTTGGGGAGTATTTGTTACCGCAGCATAACATTCCATCCTGACTAATACAGGCAGCAAAAAGAGCTACTTTCATTTGGGGTCCAGTTCTTCACACACTTAAAAAATTCACTAGTAATTATTGAAGCAACTGACAATCCAAATCCAACTGGATCTGACCATGTTGCAGAATCTGCCTTTTGTAACCTGAAGAAAACGCCAAGGAGAAACTGCCTAGAATACAGGTTCTACTCCCTGAAGTTTCCTTTACCTCTGATGCCCTAAAAACATATTGAAGCTTCAGACTCCTGAAAATAAAATAAACCATGAAAATAAACAATTTTGCTGAAAATCATCCCACTCCTTAAATAGTTCAATATGGGACACTGAGGATTTACCGAAATTGACATGTTGTGTACACCAGGCACCTTTTGCCACATGCCTAGACATACATGCCTCGTACATGCCTGTGGGAGCTGGTTGCTCTTCAGGCAGGCAGCTGGTAGACCACTGCAAGCTTTCTCGGTCGAAGTATACTCAGCACATTGAGCAAAATTTAAACTTTCTGTTTCTTGGCAATAACACCCCTGAAATGGCCGTAGACGGCACATTCCTCAAGTGCTAGTTAGGGAGCAATAGAGGATAATGCCTATAATGTGTTTACCAGGTCAATGTTCTGCATAGTTACAAAGCCTAATTTCTCCTTACAGCCGTCTTGCAAAAATTTTAAAATGTGACTACATCACGAGTTTGAAAGCCACACCACCTGCCAGAGGCAATGGCAAATGTCTCTCAAAAAAAAAAAAAAAAAAGCCACAAAACAAAACAAACACAGAAACACAAAAGTTTTCACTAAGAGATGCTCTTGCCCAAAGTTTCCATGAAATAATGACGATGCATCCCCAGAGGAGGGAGGGTTTTGGAGAGAGAAAAATAAAAGAGAAACACATTCGGAGCCAAAGCACTAAGTTTACCCCATTGTGTTACATGAAAGAGATGGGTCTGGAGGCAATTGAACAAGTTTAAATTACAAGTTGGAGAGTAATAAGCTTTGGCTCCTGAGACCCACGACCAACTGGGAATGGTCTGGCAAAAGAAACTTTGTATTGCACATTTCTCAGTGAAATCCCAGACTCACATGCAACATTTACCATTTCAGGGGTAACATGTTCATGTATTTATCTTTATGCTAGGTTTAGGAACTTGAAGTCACTAAGACAACTGCCTAAGATAGAAATAGGTTTTCTCCCATCATGTAAAACTACCGATGAAGGGGTTTTCACTTGAAAACATGATTCCGATGACAGCCTGTACAAATATAAACACCAAATTATAGGGCAGTATCATTGATTTTGGACCTTTGCACATTTGGCGGAGGTGAACGTCCCCACATACCCCCGGACAACGTCCCCTCGTGTTTCCGCTTGCCTACTTCATTGTTTTATTGGTCAGAGCAGGCTAACCCCTTCTGTCACTAATCCTCAGCACTTCAGTGGTTTCACAAAGCAAAGGTTTACTTTTTATTGATGCGACACACCAAGAGTAAGCTTCCTGAGCAGACAGCGGTCCTCCAAGCAGCCGGTCAAACACCAAGGTCTCCTGGGCTGTGGTTCCACCGTCCCCTCAGAACTTGGAACCTTCTCCGTGTGGGTGGCAGGAGAAGGAGAACAGAAGACCATCCACACATTGAATGGGCCAGGCATGGGCATGGAAGATGTCACTTCTGCCCACATCTCAGAGGTCAGGACTCAGTCATATGGGACACCTACCTGCCAAGGACACTGGGAAAGGTAATCTAGCTGTGTGCACAGAAGGAAAAGAGAAAAGATTAGGTGACTCCTTTGCTCTCTTGCTAAGATATAACCTGTCTGTTTTCCGTTCTATAATATAGACATGAACATTCTATCTACTTAGTATTATTCCTATTTCTTTTTATTTATTATTTCTACTTTTTTTAAAGGGTCCAACGCTGACCAGACTTGGAACTAGTTGAATTGTAAGAGACTTATGAGTGAGCAATATTGCCAGTTTATTTCTATTGGAGGCTAGAATTTTTCAGTTGCCAACTAAGACACCCCTGGTCTGGGTTCAATGTTTCTGTCCCCCAGAGCTCCTATGCTGAACTACCCAGTGTAATGGTATGTGGAGGCGGGGCCTTAGGGGGGTGATGAGGTCATGAGGGTGAGGTCCCCGTGAATGGGATTAGTGCTCTTATAAAAAGAAGCCAGAGGTGGCACTCTTTCCACCAAGTGCCGACACAGTGAGAAGGCAGGCCTCTACAACCAGAGAGCTCTCATTGGACATCAAATTGATTAACGCCTTGAGCCTGGGTTTCTCAGCCTCCAGAACTGTAATGAATTTCTATAGTGAATAAGCCACCCCTCCTCAGTTTATGATATTTTGTTATAGCAGTCCAAGCTACCTGACACAACTTTCTGGAGTCAGAGTCTAAAGTGAAGCAAACAAAAAGCTCTCAGGAAGTGACATTCTGTGCAGGAGAGAGAGAGAGAAGACATGTGCTGGTCTGAAGGCGTGTTGTGGGCGTCCAGCCTTCTGGCGTCTCCGGGCCACACTGGAAGAAGACTTGTCTTGGGTCACACATTAAACACACAAACACTAACAAAAACTGACGAGCAAAAAAAAAAAAAAAGGTTTTAAGTAAGTTTACGATTTTGTGTTGAGCCGAATTCCTAGCCATCCTGGGCCAAATGAGGCCTCCCGGCCCATGGGGTGAACACCCCTCTGGTCATGTGACCAGAGTCTCTCCACCTTGGCACCGGTGACGTTTTGGGCCACATAGTTCTCTGTTATAAGGCCGTCCCATGCATTGAAGGATGTTTAATGTCTCTGGTCTCTACCCACTAGATGCCATTCACACTTCCCCAGTTGTAAAGACCAGCGCTGTCTCCAGCCATGGTCAAATGTCCCCTGGGGGACCAGAGTGCACCCCTCATCTTTAAGAACCACTGTCCTCAATTATAAAATAGTGTGATGAACTAGCACAATTCATGATGTGGCTGGAAAACTCCTGTATGCCAGAGACAATGCCCATGTGCCTGTCTCTTTCTCTCTCTTTCTCTCCTGGACACTCTGGGAAAACACAGTCATGTACCTGCACTTCAGTACCTGCACTTAGCCTCAGTGGGGCTCATCCTCCTCGGAGGACACACGCCTCCTTCAGGTGAGTTGGTGCCACCAGTGAGACCACAGGTCCTTCCTGCACAGTGAGAGCTCTCCGGGGCTCTGCCTGTGTCTCCCGCTCACCCAGGACATCAGTGTTACTCATTTTGTTGGGGGTTGGGGGCATCACTAAGCAACCTTCTAACAACAGGTAAATGGAATGGGACTTCTACACCAGAGTCCCCCAAGCTTCCCATACTCTCCAGCAGCTAAAGGGGTTTTTCTCAGGAGGCAGCAAAGAGAGGCGACATTTGCAACCTCATCACAGGGCGCTTCTTCCAAGCATAATCCAGCTTAAGAAAAATGTGTTCCCTTTAAATTCCCTCTTAAAACTCAAATAAAAAGGTATTTTAAAATTTTGGTCCCAGACAAGGTGAAGTTAAAGGAGTTCACTGTTACCAAGCCCTTATTATATGAAATGTTAAAGGGGCTTATCCAAAAAATAGAAGATCAAAAGCGATGAACAGTAAAATGACAACAAAGTCACAACTAGCAACAACTGAACCTAAGAAAACAAAAACTAAGCCAACAACTAGAATAGGAACAGAATCAGAGAAATGGACATCACATGGAGAGTTATCAGTGGGGAGGGGGAGGAGGAGAATGGGGGGAAAGGTATGGGGAATAAGAAGCATAATTGGTAGGTATAAAATAGACGGAGGGGTTAAGAATAGTACAGGAAATAGAGAAGCCAAAGAATTTATATGTACCACCCATGGACATGAACTAAGCTAGGGGGATGCTGGAGGGTGGGGAGTACAGAGCAGAGAGGGCATAAAGGGGAAAAAAATTGGGACAACTGTAGTAACATAATCAATAATATATATATATAATATATATATTATATATATTTTTGGGACAACTGTAGTAACATAATCAATATTGATTATGTTACTACAGTTGTCCCAATAATATATATATATATATATATATATATATATATATATATATATATATATATATTTTTTTTTTTTTTTTAAATCTTGGTCCAAGAAAGCAGCACTGCATTTTCTGCCTTTAACTGGCTGCTGCATTTCGGCAGTGAGGGAAAGTCTCTCTGATGTTGGGTGTAACTGTACAAGCTGAAATGTGCAAAGGGACCTATTTATTACTTTCACTGCTAAAAGGAGCATGAATCTTTGATAAGGAAAAAACTGTTCAAAGCCAAATAGTCCTTTTATTTGAATATAGTGGACTTACTGCACACTAATAATACTTAGAAAACCCAGGCTATTTAATGAATGTAACACTAACCCTGCAGTAAGAACTGTGAGCTTTGGCTCACATCAATTAATTTGCAAACTGAAAACTAGTAATAATAATCAGCACCATGCACTGAGGGTTTATTATTTAATCCCAGATCCCTTATGTTCATTCTCTCGAATGCTTATCAAAACACTGTAAATAGGTAATCATATCATATTTGTAAAAGATAAACAAATTGAGGCAAATGCAAAGCTAGGTAAGTACAGAGCTATGACTTGAACCTGAATCTCCTCGACTCCATGTTTGTGCTATTTCCACCAAGCCACCATGTCTTCATACAAATTTAAATTCTTGACAATTCCATACTGGCAATCACAGGCACATGTATACACCAAAATCTAAATGTCACTATTATAAGAGGTATTTCAATCTTCGTTTCATTGCCCTGAAGTTCCCCTCAACTGGGTAGCATATTAAGTTGTGCAAAAGTTTATTAAATCCCAGCTATGTAGACAGTATCTATTCATCACTATCTTGGAATAGTAGCTTATGCAAACAGTATCACTGAGAAGCAAATTTCTCACGACAATCCGATTTGTCTTTATCTCCAAAGTTGGGCATGGTCTCTTCCCCGAAAGTGCGCACAGAGAGAACAAAACAAACGGGAATGCTCATCTTTCTGGGGTCACCCCATGCAGAAACTGCAGGAGCTAATGAGGGAGGTGGCTCCGTGGCACCCATGGCCGGGCTGTGCGGCATTCACACTAATTACAATGAAAATCTGTCCTGCTGCCCAGTGGGCTCCAGTAACCATGGCAACCTTCCAGCAACACCACTCACACAAATTACAGCAAAGGAGCAATGGCTGGCTCCACCCGGAAACCGAAGCAGTCACACAAAGAAGGAACTATTTCTCAAGGACGCTACGCTCTGAAGTCGCCACTAGGATTCCTGCATCTGTTGAGCTTTACCACCAAAACAAATGTCAGTTCCCTTTTACTGACGAGTGTTAAAAAGTTGTTAAACCTAATATACTTGAACCTGAGTTACGACCAGCCTAGGAATGAAGTTCTGAATAATGATGTCACGAGGGGCAGGAAAAGGAGTTGTCCCCACAGCTTTACAGCCCTCGGTCTGTCTGGAATTCTGCAGATACACACGCACCCTCCGGCCCCACGGTGGGCAGAAGGCCTACCGCTGCGGTCAAGTCCCCTCGCCACTCCCCAGAGATGAGACTCGAGAAGCCACAAAGAAAAGGGGCAAAGTGACTCTTGCCTAATGTTGACAGCAGGCAAAGAGAACTCTACCCATTTGGAAAAATCCGTTTTCTTCCTTTAAAGGAAAATGCAAAAGTCTTTAAAACTATAATCACTTAAGAAATAGCACATGACAGGTAGAAGAATGTCATTTGTTGGGCGCACAGGAGGACAGGGGTGATTGAGAAGGTCACTGGAGAAGGTAGTGAAGTTAATGAGAGAACTGGCAGACTTCTTTGGTATTTCATGTCTCCTTTGCAAGGCAGTGACTATGAACTTAGAGGGACTTCAAGCTTCCCAGTGCATTTCTGTCTACCCCTCCCACCAGGCTGGGCTTCAGGAAGGCTGAATTCAGTTTGTGTCATTGGCAGCTAGCTCAGCTTCCAGCACAAAGCAGATTCTCATAAATGCCCATGGAACTTAACTAGAAGTGGCAATGTCCGTCACGTCTGATGGGTTCCTTCCCTGGAGCTGCCATGTGAAGCATCACAAGCTGAGCAGCTTGAAGCAACAGAAGGTTATTGTCCCACAGAGGAAGTGGCCAGAAATCTGTGGCCAAGGTGTCCAGAGGGCCCAGCCGGGGAAGGATCTGGTCCAGGTCTCTCTCCAAGCTGCTGGAATTCCCTTGGCTTGTGGCAGCAGAACTCCAAGAGTTACAAGGCATTCTCCCTGTCTGTGTCTGTATCCAAGCTTCCCCTTTGTATAAGGAGACCAGTCATATTTGACTGGAGGCTTTCCTTACGCCAACAGAACCACACCTTAACCCGACTAATTATACTTATAACACCCCATTTCCACAGAGAGCCGCATTATGAAGTACTGGAGGTGAGGACTTCAACATACCAATTTTGGGGAGGGACATAATTTAACCCATACACAAATAAACTTTAGGCAATACTTGATTGTCCTAGACCAAGAAAAACAAAACGTGGAAAGAGTAAAGAAATTCCATCCACACACAAAAATTACCATGCCTGTCAGCCTTCAGGACTGATTTATTTCCTCTGAGTCTACAGGTCAGGCAAAATGTCCATTCTCCCAAAAGGCAGGCCAGCCATTTCACTAATTAATCCTATTTCACAATTAAAAGCCAAGGTCTCAGGAGCTGAGGTTGTTTTAAATAAACCACAAAGGTCAGTCAAGCCAAATTCAGTTTTTAAAGAGGGTCAACGTTTTCTGAAAGAGGCAAGAAGACTCCGCCTAGGTTGAAAAGAGTACTAAATATTTATCTCTGTCAGTAACCGCTGCCAAACTACTTTGATGAGAGAGTGAGGATGTTAGTAATGACCTAGTAATATCATCCTTAGGGCTGGGAGCGAACCCTCTGGAACCCTCTGGATGACTATGGAGCTGTCTTTGAAAAGAACAATTCAGACACTGACGTCTGTGCGGTTCTTGCCCTCAACATTACCTTCTGTGTCTCCCGGCAGTCCAGAGGGTGCCCTGCTTTTCATTTATTTAATGGCACTTAGTAGGATCATCTCCTTTTAAAGGTGTATAGACTGCTCACTGCTGGGAGAAGGAAGGCTTAAAACTGGCTACAGAAAAGGAAGGACAGACACACTTTATCTGAGAGGAAGAAGGATTAGGAGATGAATGTGGCCCTTTCCCCTCTTCCCAAAGTCATGCCTTTAATAATCTTCTGAGGACCACAACCCCCGGTGCTTCCTAGGACAAGGACATCAGGAAGAAGGACCCCCTTCACACTCTGGCCCCTCTGTGCTCAAGTGACAGGCAGCCACCATTCCAGAGAAATCAAGAAAACAGTCAGCCTTATAAAACTGGCTTTCAAACTAAGTCAGTATAAATAAACAAATGGCCGTGAGAAATCCAGTTTTTGTCATCATTATCGCTGCATTTCAAGGCCATTTTCTGGCCTTGAAAACTGTCATGAACCCTCTTGCTTACTGTTGGCCTAAAACTGGGAACAAAAACCTAGAAATTCTTAGTTTCTCTCTGACATGTACCATTTTGAATTTTGTATGAATGAGCTTTTAGATTCAGGTTACAAATTAATCCAAGCTCATTATGTAATTAACTGTCTGATTAGGAGCAAGAATTAACATATTACACAGAGGCATATAATTTTATGAGACAAATTATTTTAATCCCAATAAAGATATTCACCATGGTAACAAATTATCTGACCCATTTAATTCAAAATGTAGGACAAAATGATTTTTTGAGCCCTGGCCGGTGTGGCTCAATTAGTTGGAGCATCACCCTGTAACCAAAAAGTTAAGGGTTCAATTGCTGGTCACAGCACATACCTAGGTTACAGGTTTGAGCCCGGTCCCAGCACAGGCACTTGGGTTGGTGCACATATGGGAGGCGACCAATCATGCTTCTCTCTTGCATCAGTGTTTCTCTCTCTCTCCCTTTCTCTCTCCTTAAAAGCAATGAAAAAGTGTCCTCAAGTGAGGATAAAGAAGAATGATTTTGAGTTATCTAAAAATGCAGTCATTATTAAATGGACATATTAAAATGTACGCGCTGGACTGTAGAAATTTTTAAAAATACTTAGGAAAAGACGAGGGCATTTGAAATGTACAAAGAGTAAAGATCGAAGCAGAAATTCTGAAAAAAAAAAAGGAAGCAATGTTGACAATTTTGTTATATGCTTTAATTTTTTTTTATTAACCCATGGGTATTTGGAAATGGTGCATTAAATGCATTTTTAGTCTTTCAGGTAACCTTGGTAAAATGGGACGGGCCAGTCACCCTGAAACCGAAGACATCTGTTTTTACTGCCAGATTCAACCACTATGTATCCATCCGCGGTCTGCAAGCACAAGCACTTCAGGAGCGTCATGGCACGCAAGGCTCACAGCTACTTCCAATTACACCTTGATCCAGTAACAAGTAAATACTGTTTCAAGGACTGCTGGTACCTGCTCTAGAAAACGTGCGAGATCAACAATTGCGAGCAGCACTTCCAGGCCTAGACCTGCGTGCCCCAGCACCTGCGAGAACTCCGACACAATGCAGTAGGTGGCACTCTTCGCCCAGTCAGAGCTCTCCTGTCACCGTGCCGCCCTGAGGACGCTCCGTGTGGTTCCCTCTGTTCATGTCTTCCATGAAAGCCCGTGACCTAAATTAGGAGCAACATACTAACCCCAAATACATTACCCGGACTCTTCTCTTTCAGATACACTGTCCAGACAAAAAACAGTGAGCAGGCAGTAGGTATAAAAGTATAAAAACAGCTTGCTTTCACCTCAAGTCTTAGAGAATTAGGTCAATGTAGTGTTACTTGGAGTAAATGAATTCTTTATACCCAGTAGACACAGCCCGAGTGATCTGACCTCTTCCATTGATATTATGCAATGAGCTAATTTAAAATATTTAAAGGGCCAATAAGCAGGTTTCTCACCCTTGGCACAACTGACATTTGGACTGGAAAATTCTTTGTTGGGGGTGGAAAGAAAACGTCCTGTGCATTTTAGAATGTCTGGTAGCATCCCTGGCCTCTATGCCCTAGCTGCCAGTAAGTAGCACCTCCCTAGTTGTGACAGACAAAAATGTCTTCAGACATTGTCACATGTCCCCTGGGTACAAGACAAAATCAGACCCTTTGAGAGCCCTCAGTCAAGGAGAGCTCTTCCTTTATACTGAAGACAGATCTCTGGCTCCCTGGCCAAGGACTGAGCTAGTTCATTAGCATAGTTTCAAAGAACAATGTTTCTTATCCTTTTTATCTGATTCTAAAGGTGGTCCTTCCTAAAGGTGGTCCTTTGTGCATTGTTGAAAATTTTGAAGATAGAGAAAGCACAAAGAAGAAAAGTAAAAGCCACTATAACTGTCCTGTACTATCAGGCTACTGTAATTTTAAGCATATTGCCTTACTTTTTCTGCATAAACATGCACATAGAGTATATGTAATACTTAGTTGAACTATTAAAATCTGAGGACCATACAGCAGTAGTATTTTGTAAAAAGGTCTTTTCATTCCTAAATATATACTCTGTCATAACAGACAAAATTAAACATGATTTTTCAGGGCTATATCATATTCTGTGCAAGAGCTATTATCATCCTTTTTTAAAAAACAATTTTTTTATATTGGACTTTTTATGTAATCCCAAAGGTTCATGTAAATTACTTTTGCTGTCCTTGGGGAGAATCCCCACAAATGGAAATTCAGAGTATTAACCTCTTGTAGTTCTGCCTCAACACAAAGAGAACAAAAGAGGGAATAATGAAACAAAGAAGGAAAAACAAAGAGGGAGAAGTAAAGAATGGAAGTAAGAGAGAGAAAAGGGGGAAGTAGGAAGAGAAGGTGGAGAAAGGGAACCAGGGAGGTTCATCAGAGGGAAGGGGGTCAGTGCATGGAAGGAGCTGGGAGGTTGAGAGAAGGGAAGTAGTTTCAATAGAAGCTGATTTAGAAATAAATTTTTTGGTATCTTTTCTACTCCTATTTTCTCTTTGCCCTTGTGTGGCTCCAGTGGTTTGTCCTTCTACAAAGATGACGCTACTCTTGCCCACCATTCGGAGAGGATCCACTTTGCATTATATCCCCTCATTCAATTCTTCCTGTGGCTATTGCACCTTAGTGACGCAGCACATAAATTAAAAGTGAGAACCCTTGAAAACATTATGCTAAGTGAAAGGAACCAGACATCGAAGGCCACATACTGTATGATTCCTTTTGTATGAAGAGTCCAGAAAAGGCAAATTCATTACACAGCAGACTACACAAGTAGATTAGCAGTTGGGGGTCAGGGGAATGGACGGGGCATCGGGAATGGAGAGTGATGGCTTAGCGGGCATGAGCTTCCCTTCGGGGCTGATGAAATGTTCTGGAACTGGACAGCAATGGTGGTTCTGCAACACGATGGAGGCGCTACATGCCACTGGCACTGATACCCTTTGACAAGGCTGAAATGGTCAATTTTATGACACGTGTTTTTGAAAAGTCATGAGGGAAATTAACAATGAAAGAACCTCCTTTAGAAAGCATTTAAGTTGAGGGGATTTCAAAAATAAGTGAAAATGGAAGTGAGACAAGTAACGCCTATCTTATTGAACATTTGCTGCCTATCACAATCTTACTCAGTCTTCACAAAAACCTTGCCGAGTGAGTATCGATCCCATTTTACAGGTGATATAAGAGAGACTCAGAAAAGCAAGTTGCTCAAGCACAGGCAACGACCAAAAGGTGGATTTAGAGTGCTTCTGACTCCAAAATCCTACGGCCAGGGAACAAGGGCAGATTAACCAGGTGGGTAAAACTCCTGACTGCGGCCTTACGCGCGCAGTAGCCCAGCGAGGAGACTGGTCATAGATGGCCCAGCAGCCACTCAGGAAGGGGAGGAGTCCCTTCACTGTCTGCCTGATTGAAATTTCTTCTCTCAAAGCAGGCACTGTTTCTCAGCAGAAAAGAAACAGGGTTTAAAACAACAGCACACACTACACTAAATCCTTCATCCACAACCATCTTATGAGTCCAGTGAAGCCTTAATCTCCCACTTCTGCCAAGTGAGACAGAATCAACCAAATTAACTAGCTACGCCATTGGGTCTGGCAGTGAACATTGTAGGGAAAAAAAAAGTGTTTTATGCATATGTGACTGACTTCAGAAACCATCTTTTCTCTTTCCATCTCTCCAGCTTTATTGCTATATAATTAACACATAACATTGTGTAGGTCTCATGATAAGTGTGCTGTGTCATAATTTGGTAAACATGTATTGCAAAAGGTTTACCGCAATAAGGTTAACACGTCCTTCACCTGACGTAATTAGCATTTTGTTATTGCTATTGTTTATAGTGAGAAGATTTAAGATCTATCATAACAACTTTCACATTTACAATATAACATTGTTAAGTAGTCACCATGGGGTACATTAGATCCCCAAAACTTACTGATTTTCTAAATGGAAGTTTGTGCCCTCTGGCCAATATCTCCCTAGCAATCATCAATCTGTTTTGTTTTTATGCATTTTTGCTTCTTTAGATCCTCATATAAGTGAGAATATATAGTATCTGTCTTTTTCTGTTTAACTTTTTTTGCTTAGCATAATGCCCTCATGAAACATTCTTGTTGTCACAGATGGCAGGATTTCCTTCCTTTTGTGGCTGTGTGACGGAGCATTGCATGCACATATACACCACGTCGTCTTTACCCGTCCATCTGTCCACACACACTGAAGTTGTTTCCACGTCACAGCCATTATGAACAATGCCACAGTGAACATGGGAGTGCAGGTAGCTCCTCGTGATAGTGGAGAAATCATACTTTCCCATGATGCTCACAGCCAAATGACAAACAAAGCAAGAACGGTTGATGAACCAACACACCTCACAGAACTTTCATGAACATTTCATGAATACTTCATTAGTTCACAATGGGTCAACACCTCAATTGCCTATCTTTTTCTCTCTGTTACACAGGAAAAAAGTAATCCAGCTAATGCCTCCAGTACTGACTTGCTATTGATACACCAATATCTACTTCTTGTGATTTGGACAGGGCTCTCCAATATGGGTCCTACTGGGTTCAGTCGATCATAAATTGCACTGGCGCTGTCTCCTAACCCGATGACGGGGATGATAGGAGTTTCACATCCAGAAAAACAATGGGGCCTCAAAGCTTCAAAATGTGGGCTGTGTGGTCTTCAAATTTATACCCAAATAGACTGTCTTAGGAAGGGGCGGCATCTTTCCTGGTAGCACCTGATGCAAAAGTACTCTACAAAAATGCTTATTAATTATAGTAAAACCTAGGGCTCTAGAAAGACCGGTCTCTTGCATGTCCAGTGATTCAAAACAACACTAAACTGGAGTGGAAGTGGGGGTGGGGCAGGAAGAGTGGTACAAGGCATAAAGGCATCTCACTGAGTCAAGAAGGAACCTCAGAGCAGCAAGGGAACCCTGATGCTAAGGACGGACATGTTTTAAGGAAGAAGAGTGATTGTGTGAAAGGCAGAACTGATTATTAGATGGTGAGCAACAACCTCAATTTATCATTGTTGATTAATGGAAGGAGGTCTGAAAAAGTGGTCAGCAAATATGGAACCCAATTTCTAAGACAG
The DNA here is from genome assembly GCA_004024845.1 of Tonatia bakeri. Lineage (NCBI taxonomy): Eukaryota > Metazoa > Chordata > Mammalia > Chiroptera > Phyllostomidae > Tonatia > Tonatia bakeri. The sequence goes on from PVIA01001510.1 coordinate 226,395, forward strand.
CTCGACTACCCTCACCTCCTAGTATGCATGCCCTTGTATTCTCCTCTCCCTTTAAGTGTGGTCTGGACCTTGTTATGAGTGGCTTCTGAAACATCACTTCCAAGTTGAGGTTACAAAACAATTTTGTCTTCTGTCTTGCTTATCCTCTCTTGCTGTCTCCCTTGCTTGTTCAGAGGGAAGCCAGCTGCTATGTGGAGAGGATCTTGCAGCAAGGAATTGAGGGGGTCTCCTGCAGACAGCCATTGAGGAGCTGAAGCCCTCAGTCTAACCACTGGTGTGGAACTGAATGAGCTTGGAAGTGGGACCTCCCTCCTTTGAGCTTTCAGATGAGAATGCAGCCCCAGCCAAAGGCTTGGTGGCAGCCACAGGAGAGACACTGAGCCATAAGCAGCCAGCTAAGTAAGGCACAGTCAGATTCCTGACCCACAAACATTGTGAGACATTAATGTCCGTTGCATTAAGCCACTGATTTTCAACCTTTTCATCCCATGGCACACATAAACTTACACGAACATTCTTCAGCATACCAAAAATATATATTTTTTGCTGATCTGACCAAAAAACATGTGTAAGTTGGATTCATTCATGCCCAATGGCTATTGTTGTGTTGGCTGTTGTCAATTTTTTTATAGGCCATCTAAGGGAAGGGGTCAGTGCCCCTGACTCAATAGTTAGGTATGGGCATGTTGTAAAAACTCTTGTGGCATACTGGTTGAACATTGCTGCATTAAGCCATGAATTTGGGGGTTATTTTAATGCAGCAATAGATGACTAGTACAATGGAGTTTTCTGATTATTCACTGGTTTAGTAAATGATTCTTTTTTAGGAAAAAAGAATCATTTTGAAAATGTAATATTCCTCCCTCTTGGACTTAGCCATACTTCAATGCCCCCAAATAAGCTTCCTATACATAAAAATAGTTCCTCCTGCCTCTTTCTGTGAATTACAGATAATGGATTGTTTGCCCTCCATTAAAAAATCAATTAAGACTGGTAATTTCTCCCTTTCATTTAAATCTATTGGCTAACTATCGTGATCTTCAGGGACATAAATTGACCAAGGAAACCATTAGTACAATCTGACCCCCAGAGCAAATTCAGACAAATATTCCCTCAAAATTCTCAGCCCTGCCTTAACCTAAAAGCACACCCTGCAGTAATGGAGAATACTGCAGCGATGGAAAAGATTAGGTGTCAGGTTCCTACATCCTGATCCAGGGCTCAGCACAGATCTTTATGGTAAACATATTTCTCCTGAAGAAATGAGCCGTAAACTAAAGTCTATGCAGCAGAAAAATTCAACTTCCTTAAGGCAAATGGGTATTTCCTACTACTAAGCATTGCTCATAATAGTAGTGGAAAAATGCAGAGAAGATGAGGAATTTGTTTTTTTACATTCAAGAGCTTTAATAAATTAGGTTCATGATTTTTTTTAAATCATGAACCTCTGTGTATGTCGTCAATTTCAAGTAAAATAAACTGCACAAGGCAATGTCCTTTTCTGATTCCTCATGAAAAGAAAAGTTGCTCTCTTGAAGCACTTGAGGAAGTCCCAGGAACAAAATGGCAGAGAAAATAGAATGATTTCTATTCAAATACATTCTGCACATTTGTATGGATAAGTAGCTTAATCGTGACGAGTGTGTTTTAACGAAAAGAACCAGGGGCCCTGAGTGTGTGGAAAATAAAGAGCATTATTGTTATTTATCCTTTACCATTCTTGACCATAAAACATATTTAATTTCTAACAGAAAAAGATGACATTCATTTCTTACCAGAGGACTAAATTTCAAATCAAGCACATTAAATTTAGTCTGACGTTTCTAATTAGGTATTAATGATTTAACTCTACTATTTCCTGAATCTAGGCAGAGAAATGAACAAAGGCTTGAACCCAATACACTGTATAACCAATCAATACTCAAGGGCTGAAAGACAATCAGTAATAAACAAAGTAACAATAAAGACAAGCAGACACTCCCATGCAGGAAAGGACGGAATTGGTGGATTTATGTCAAATGTCATGGCCTCAATTAAGCAGGTAACAGCATGAGCTTCATAAACCAGCAGGAAGAGTTCCATGTTCCATAAAGGAAGCACTTGGTGTGGCTAACTTATAAATATAGGCACATCAAGGCCATTGAAAGGTGGATGGGCTTCCTATTGTTCTGTTTGAGAAGCCAGAATGAAGCAAGGGAGAGACCATCCTTGAGCACGAGTAACCGCCTCAGCTGTTCGCTGCCTAGAGCAGACAAAGCTTTTCCTCTGTGCAGAGGACCACACGCAAACAAAGGGGTGCAGGCCTCCCTCACACGATGCTCCGCAGGAATCCCTGGACCTGAGGCTGGTGGGAGGAAGAAACCACGTGCCTGGAGGAAGGCAAACAACCCTGGATGATAATGCACAGTAACCAGCCCATTGCCTCCACGGTCACATCAGTGTAGAAAGCAGCCCTGCCTTCTGTCCTGGACCCTCGGAAGGAGGGAGGGAATTGTGGCAATGCTCATGTCAGCAGGTATGAAGACCAGACTAACTGGTGTATAAGCTGCTTTCTAAAATACCCCAGGATTTACAAAAATGTTGTTAAACTGCGATTGAGCTTTACGGAGGCATACTTGACAAATAAAAATTGCATATATGTAAGGCGTACAACTTGATGCTCTGATATATGTATACAATGCAAAACAATCACCAACACAATGCTAATTAGCATATCCATCACCTCGAGTAGGTTATATTTTTTGTGTGTACTGAGCACCTTTAAGATCTTCCTTCACAGCAAATTTCAAGTATCAGCACAATACCATTATATACAGTCACCGTGCTGTGCAACCAATCTCCAGAACTTTTTCTGGCACAAATGAAGCTGTACCTTTGACCAACTTCTCACTTCTCCCACCTCCCCCACACCACCACCCCGGGCCCTGGGAATCACCGCTGCACTCTCTGCTCTAACGATTTTCACTATTTTAGATTCCACTTGTAAATGAGATCATGCAATATTCGTCCTTTTGTGTCTGGCTGATTTCACTCCCCATGATGTCCTCCAGGTCCGCCCCTGTTGTTGCACATCTCTCACCACCTCTCGGGATTTCCCAGGCAGCTTTCTCCCGTGCCTGCCCATCAGCAGAAACCCTACAAAAACCAGTACTCTCCGAAATGGGTTCCGGGAGCCTCTTGTAAAGCTCCCTGCCCATCATCTCCATTCACATTCACTAAAATGCCCATCTGACTCTTGGATACTCAATGAACAAAAACTGGAGAGGAACCAAGACACCCTGCAGCCTAAAGTCTAATGTTCTACCTCATTGTTTCACAGTACAGAACTGGACGGAGGATCTCTTCCTCAGGAAAACGAAGATGCCAGTGGCTGTAGACATTTCCTTGATTTTCTATGGTCTCCACTTCCCCTTACACAGCCCCAACAGATCTCCATTCCCTTTGGGTCTGCCCTGTGCCCAGGGGAGCATATTCCACCCCTGGGCCAAAATGTTCCTACTAGGCTTGGCAGGGGAGCTAAGCCTATCTGACTGGAGGAGCTTCATGCTTTTGTCGAACACATTAAGATCCAATGTGCAGAGTAGGAAAGGAAGCAGGAAGTGGAGGAAAAAAGAGATAAAGGGGAATAATCGGGGAATGGGAAGCAAGGGGAAGGACAGGAAAGAGACGGGAGGAAAGGGTGAAGTAGAGAGGAAAGGCGAGGACGAGAAAAAAAGGGGGAGGAGAAAATGCAGCTTTCCTCTCTCTCACTCTCTCAGAATACACCTATTTTTTTAATTTTTATTATATTTTTCCATTACTATTTAACCTCCTTATGCCCTCTTCTACCTCCCTCTGCAATCATCACACTGTTGTCCAAGTCCACGAATCCTTTTGCCTTTTTGCTCAGTCCTTCCACCCACTAAGTGCTCCCTCCCGAGCTGTCAGCCCGCTCTCTGTCTGAGTCTGTCTCTGCTCTGCTTATTAGTTCAGTTTGTTCACTGGATTCCACATATGAGTGAAGTTATATGGTATTTGTCTTTTTCTATCTTATTTCACTGAGCATAATGTTGTCCAGGTTCATCCATGTTGTCGCAGAGGGTAAAATCTTCTTTTCACAGCTGAGCAGTATTCCATTTGATAATGTACCACAGCTTTCTAATCCACTCATCTACTGATGGACACTTTGAAATCTTGGCAATTGTAAACAGCACTGCAATGAACATAGGGCTGCTTACATTCTTTCCAATTAGCGCTTCAGGTTCCTTTGGATACATTCCCAGAAGTGGAACTGCTGGGTCATAAGACAGTTCCATTTTTTATTTTTTGAGGTAACACCACACTACTTACCATAGTGGCTGCACCAATCTGCATTCCCACCAAAGTGCAAAAGGGTTCCCCTTTCTCCACACCCTCACACACTCTTCGTGTTTGTTGATTTATTGATGACAGCTATTCTGACAGGTGTGAGCTGATATCACATGTGGCTTTAATTTGTATTTCTCTGGTGATTAGTAACATTGAGCATCTTTTCATATGTCTATTGTCCATCTATCTGTCCTCTTTGGAAAAGTGTCTATTCAGGTCCTTTGACCATTTTTTAATTGGATTGTTTGTTTTGCATTGTTTTTAATTGGATTGTTTGTTGTTGAATTTTGTAAGTTCTTTAAAAATTTTGGATATGAACCCCTTATCAGATATATTGGTGAATATGTTCTTCCATTCTGTGGGTTGTCTTTTTATTTTGTTGATGTTTTCCTTTGTTGTGCAAACAATTTTTAGTTTGATGTAGTCCCATTTGTTTACTTTTTCCTTTGTTTCCCTTGCCTGAGGAGATATATCAGGAAAAAATATTGCTATGAGCAATGTTTAAGATTTTACCGCCTATGTTTTCTTTTAGGATTTTCATAGTTTGGGGCATAACATTTAAGTCTTTAATTCCTTTTGAATTTGTTCTTGTGCACGGCATAAGAAGGTGCTCACTTCATTTCTCTGCATGTATCTGTCCAATTTTCCCAACACCATTTATTGAATAAACCATCTTTAGCCCATTCTATGTGCTTGCTTCCTCTGTCAAATGCTAATTGACTATAAAGGCATGGGTTTATTTCTGGGCTCTCTGTTTCATTGACTTAGATGTCTGTTTTTATGCCAGTACCATGCTGTTATGATTACTATGGCCTTAAAACCCTGAATAGCAACAGCAATCTTGAGAAAGAACAAAATTGGAGGAATCACGCTACCAAATATCAAAGAATACACGTATTCTTAATCTTGCTGTCACATCATTATCAAGGAGCTTACCCTATCTTCAGCCATACTTCGAAGAAATAAAAAAGGATACGGTGTCCTAAACACCTCTTCCTTCACGGGAACAACATAATCATTAGCTATTGAGTCAAATGCCGAAGCCTAAAGACAAAGCACTATGGGTTAATGAGCTAAGTGAAGAATCTATTTATCCTGCAGATACAACGAAAATAACATCCTGCTTCTTTCCTAGACTGGAATTTTCCATATTTCAGATAGTGCTGATCTTAGTATCTTTCTCCTCCAGGAACATATGTTGTGACCTATTGAACAAGAACTTAAAAAAATAAAAGATAATGAAACAAAAAACACCTAAGTCTAAATATCCCAGCATTAAGAAAGTCTCTTGTACTTTCTGCAAACAAATCTTGGTCTACAAATATGGAGGTTACACTAGCAAATGAACCATCTTGGCTATAATAACTGGCAGTTAGTTGTTATTAAATCTCAGTGCTTGACCAAAACTAGATGAACTGCATTTCATTTTGACATCTTCAACATCCACACAAGTGAGAATGATTCCTTTCCTTATTTCTCCCAAGATCTAGTAAGAAGCAGCAGTGTCACAGGAGGATTGGTCCAGAAATGAAGACAGCTAAATGTTAATTCTGACTTTCCATTGATCTGTTAAAGATGTCACTCAACCTAGCAGGTCTAGGTTTTCTCACCCACCTCCTGGAGTCCAAGAGAGGAATTTGGTCTAGATCTAAACATGTGACACCAGCCCATCACTTCCTCCTCTTGAGAAAACAGCACACATCAACGAATGATCTTGGCACGCTCTTCTGCAAAGCCAACAAACAGCCTCGATGTCTTTACCACAGTGCTCGAGGACCTTCGTCCCCCGGGCCCACTGTGCACACCCAGGAGCTATGGAAAAGAATCCCCCCGGTTAAGGATTAGAATTTCTATTTACAGTTTCCTTTACCTTCAAATAAATAAATTCAGCATGACTTATGCTTAATATACAGACAGGCACCAGCATCCCCAGCCAGACCACATGTCTGCTGAGTCTCCCAAGGGTGGGAGCTCTATGGTGGAAAGACATTGACAGGGACGCCTGGCTCACAGGACTGCTCAGAGCATTACGGTTCCCATTTGCCCATCTCCGTGGATTTGCGGGTTACATAATCTGGTTTCAACAAAACCCAGCTGAGATTCTTGCAAACAAATGACAGATTTCAGATAAGAAAAAGAACATCACACAGATAACAAGGAAATGGGGGAGCTGATACATCTTCTCTGGGCCTGGGACCTCTTGTACCTCATTCTGGGGTGAAAACTAAGGATCCAGTTGGATCCCAGAGGACCAGCTAAATGATATGGAAACAAAGTCACTTGAAATTTGGTTTTACATCCACTATTATTAAAGAGCCTTGCCTACACTAATGGTAATATGAAGCTATCACAATTAACATGTACATACAATATCATTAATTTCAGGTTTAGTTCATTCTTCTCGTATTTCCATTTTATATATTTAAAATATGTTAGTATCCAGTGCATAGATTTAATCTTTATCTCAATAATGTTATGGTTATAAGTAATGAATGTTTATTTTGTTTAAAAGGATGTATAATTTAGAAGAAAAAAAAATGTATAAAGTCACTAGTAGGGAATTTTACTGACCATGAACAAATGAACTAATTTTCCTTGACCTAGTGAGTCCCCAAATTCCCTTCTTTGGCTCTTTTTCTCAGAAGAACTCTAGTGTACAAACTGCAGGTTGAGTTATCACCCACCTCCTGCCCCCCTGCTCCTTCCTTTTTTCTGAGAGGGGACCCTTGTGAAAGAGGAGGGACGAAATCAAGATTCTGTGGAGCACACCCGGTTTATGCCATAGGAAGGACTCCATTGTATCATCAAGATAAAGACTTCTCTGCCTTACAGATTTCTGTGGAGGGCCCCAAAGCCGCCATGGCTTCCCCAGTCCTGATAGGCCACGACGACTCTTATTGGATGAGGCTGCAAGGAAGAGCCAAGGAGGGAAAGGACTTCAGAGAACCTTTGGAATGAGAACAAGGAAGGCAAAATAGAGAAGAAGGAAGTCTTCCGTACAGGTATGAGGAGCTCTGACCAAACTGATCAGTTCTCTGACGAGAAAAGCCAACGCCTGTTTTGCACCACCCCATGAACAGATGAACAGTAAAATGTTTCTACAAGGATGGACAGCACCTTTCCTGCCCCAACAAATGTTATAGGCATAGCTAGATGATGACATCGGAGAATTCTAGCACTGCTCCTAAGTGTCGCAAAAGCAAGTGTTGAAGAGAATGAATTAATCCTTCAGTGTGGCGGGGGTTGGGGAGGTTAATTTCAGTAGGATCTTTAGCTTATGAGGTAGCTTCCCTATTTCCCAGGATAATAAACCTCATTTATCCCCATTACTTCCTGAGTAAATTATTTCATAATTCCTGGATTTGGCTTATGAAGATGGCTGGTGACTCATAAATGCCAATCTGACTAATGTCTCATTTAGAGAATTCAGTACACACAGAAGTCCAGACATCATTTTTTCTTGCCAAGAAATGGATGTATAATATTTTCAATAAAAATAAAGAAATGAACACTCGGCATACCAAGGTACATATCTGTACCTGTTGTCACAGCGCTTTTTATAATTCACTCGCTGGGTAGTCAGGAGCTGGAATACTCAGAGATGCAATAAGAATAGCTGTTCATATTTAAGAAAAATGTTGACGACCTTTTAATGATGTGGGTTATTTACTGCCACTTTAACATCCATACCTCATTTGCTACCATTTGGTCTCCAGTTCATTGACCTTTCCATTCCAACCAAAGGGGGCTATATTTGAATAACAAAAGCATTTTATTTATACAGTTCTGCTCTTGGGAAGAGTTCAGAGTATTTTATAAATATCCCTCTATATGTGAGGGTAAGTTAAGGATCACTGTTTCCATCTCAGATAAAATTTAAAACAAGGTAAGTTCAAAGAGCTAAAATTAGCAATTCAGAGAGGGTTTAACGATTCAGAGAGGATTTCTGGGTTAAAGATGGTAAATTGACCTTACCCCACAAAAGAGCAAAATGAATGAAAGGGAGTAACATACTAGAGGCTTCAACAAAAATTTGAAAGCTTTAGAAATTCCAGTGAGCCCACACATCTAAGTCGTGTCCTACAAAGCAAGTTTTATAAAACCGATACCTGTATCTAATCTATCTGTGTCAAATTTCTTACCTCTTAAATGGTTCCCAAATTGGGAGGAATGTTGGAATTTTACTTAAGTTTTCTTAAAACAAAGAAATAAGAGTCTTCAAATTGAAAAAAACCTACCATGTTCCAAGTGGATGAATTCAGGAGAAAATTCACACCAAGACATAGGTGACACAGAAGTCATTGGGTAGTGCCTTCACAATTTTAAGTAGAAATTACTGCCAGTCTATCTTTCCATACCAAGCCAAACGTTCACAAAAAAATGAGGGTAGAATTAAGAAATTTTTAGACATACCAAGACCACAATTTTTACTTCTTGAACATATACTCCAGCCAAACAAAATGTTTTCTAAAAGGCTCCATTTAGAATGGAGTTTCTTACAGATAGCTTTCCATGCAAACTTTTCTCCAAAGAAAATACTTCTTCTTTAATAATTACTTCTAAAAAACTAATTACAAAAGTAGTGCTTGTTCACTGATAAAAATTTAGAAAGTGGAAAAAGTAAGAAAATCAAAAGTTTGACCCGTAATCTTACCATCGGTACATCACCTATGTTCACATTTTAGTGTGAGCTTTCTCTCACAAATGTTTGCATGTATTTTAGTTTTATTTCATTTTACAAAAATAGAGTCCTAATAACATTTTTCAACCTGGTTTTTAATTCATTTAATGTGAACATTTTCCATGTTGGTATGATTTCTACAGCAAAATTTATATTGACTGCATGTTTCCATAGGATTGTGGAGCAAAAATATTAGATCTCTTTTAGACATTTGGAATGTTTTTCCATTTATCACTAATAAATCCTTGCTGATCTCCCAAGAGTTTTTAAAGGCAAGCAGTAGGCTAAAGTAGTCAGTGACATCACAACTTTCGAGATACAGGAAGATGGAGTCTTTGACATTAATCCAAAGCTTAAGCTTTGATGCCAAATCTGGTTCCCTGGAGCAGGATGACCATTTTTAGCCAACACCCTCACGCTGTGTGGGCACTGGGAAATAAATAGTTTGAAGGTGTCAGAGACCCCCAGATAATTAATTCCTCTATGGAAAAAAGAGCTTTACTACACCCATCAATCACAGGAAAGAGTGACCCTGGAAAGAAGTTGGAGCTCCTACTCAACAAGCATGCAGGCAGAATAATACTCTGCATTCTACAGAGTTTTGTCAGATGAAATAAAGATACTTTCTGTATGAAAAGATTTTTAGTCATCAAATAACAAAAGTGAGCACACAAAGGATAAACAACTTTGCTGAAGCTACCGGGTCTCTCAATGGGAAGACCAAAGCATAGAATTCAAAGTCATAAACTGGGACTCACGGCAGAGAGGTTTACATTACAACCACAAATAAAATACGCTTCCATGCTAGGCACCACAGTGGTGGCATAAATAGTCTGTATCTCAAATATATATATATCTAAAGACCAACCCTAAAACAATAACACTGGGGTTTCGGCTGTCCCTAGAGTTCAATCCTTCTCTGCTCAACTAGACTCTGAGACTAGAACACAGTAGCCTGGAGAGTCAGCACCGTGAGCAGGATGCAGAGGGAGGAACAGGCTGAGGACAGTTCAGTGCCTGGTGGGGAGGAGGAACTGCGGGTTTTCATAATGCTTCTTTTCCAATGATCCTTCTTTCTCCCTCTGGTCCTTAAACATCAGAGGTGGGTGCACATTTATACATGTAAGTTGTGTGTATGTGCTTTCTCACTCCTTCCTCTTCTCGCGGCCCATTCCAGACTCCTATGAAGCTCCGAATGCACACAGCGAGGTTTCCTTTGGGTGCTGTCCACTCATGGTCCAACAGGCATCTCTAATTTTGCAGGTGTGAACTCATTGCCTCTTCTGAAGTCGTGCTTCTCTTGTCCTGTCCTGACCTTGAATAATGGGTTGTCAAATAAGAGACCCAGAATGAAAAGCCTGCAAAAGGAAGCTGAGGATCTCTCCAGTGAATGAGCGTGCCCTCCACACCCTCCATGTGGCACTGGGTTTCCTCGGACTGCCTGAGCAAGGACACTAGAGAGAGAAGCCTGTCCTCAGACTGTGGCTTATCTCCTCCAGGCAATAACGTCCTCCCTAAGGGTTCTGGGGGGTGGTCAGGGGCTGCAACAATGAAGCAAAGGGTACCCTCTGCTCAGCAATCTGAGGACACTCCATTTTCCCTCACGGCCACTGCACTTCCTGCAGGGTGGGCCTGCCTCCCTCCAGGCCAGAAAGCCGATCTTTTTTGTAGCGGACACTGTTCTGTTGTCTCTCCAGCACTTCTTTCCCTCACTCTTCCTATTGGACTTGCAGATTTGAAAGCAAATAAATTTCAATGATTTTAGTTAATTCACATTAGGTTTTCTGTTATTCTACCCAAAGCATCTCAACTCATTACCTTTGTGTCCCTATCAACACCTGGAACACTCTGAGAGCATACAACATATTGTTATGGGTAAAGAAAAAAATGAAAAAATTAGCAATAAAAGAAGAAAAGAAAAGAGGGAGGGAGGGAGAAAGTCAGAAATGTGTAAATCAACAAAGAACAAAAATTACAGAAAAATAAAACCTTGTCTCTCGAATATGTTAGCTCACATCAACTCCTACCTTTCTGTATTTGGGAGACAAGCAGAAATGGTGTGCTTTGATGTTTACAAGGAAGTCTGGGAAACAACGAAGAGAAAATAAATGAGAACAGGGTACTATCTACTCTGAATTTAAGGGAAAATAACCAATAGAGACCATGAGACTGAATCTTATTTTGTATGTTATCATATAAATATATAATATATAGTCTACCTTGATATCAAAATCAGAAATTTATCTTTTTGCGGGGAAAAAGGTATGCAAAATTGGCATAGTTGGATTTGTGCCATGACCAAAGTGGCCTAGGCCACAGCAGGGCTGCGAAGATGCCCTCTGTGAGCGTGACAACACGATGTAATTAATGGTTCTCCCTTCCATACTGCTGCTTTGGCTAAAATGAGAAAACATAACTTTATTTCCAATTAGGTACATAACTAATCAAATAAACACAAAGGTATAAGTATAGACAGTAGATACATGCAATGCTAATTCTCAAGATATATAAATTAAAATCAGGAACTCATTAAGATAAGTGAGAATTCTTGGCCATTTGGTACATGCGTGAAATGGTAGCATTTGAGGACTGCCTGGCAAGCCTTTAGCTCAGAAACTTGTCTTCTCCGTCCCACGAGACTACAAACCACCCACATCCTCGCTGAGGGCAAGGGACTACCTGTCACTCCTAACGGCAAAGGACCTCAAACAGAGTAATATAAAAGTTGTTATGGTTTAAGAATCAGGAAGCCCTTCTCAAAAACTAGATTGTTCAGTTTTTCTGCCCTTACAAATCGGAAGAGGACAGCAGGGCCTGAGAGGGGCTTCTCGGGGTGCCAAGCCCGGTGCCTCACTCAGGAGGAGGTGAGGTTGGGGAGCCAGTGCATCACCCCAAGTGAAATCAGGCCCTCAGGTCCTTGCTTAGACGTCAGCCCCCAGTCAGCTGTGTGACAAACCCACCCTAGCCCCACGAGTGCCCACCAGACCCCACATGCCATCCCCACCCCAGCTCCCACTGAACATGGTGTGCACTCATCTATGTTGCTGACACTGCTTTTATCACCCACCGCCCTGGGGTTCCTCGAGTTCAAGGCAGGGTCCAGGTGTCCCTTGGTGTAAATGACATGGCTGTTTTTTCAGTGCGGGCTCTTGTTTGCCACCACTAAGCTGAGTGCCTGAATCACAATCTCTGGGGGGAAAAAAGGTGCAGAAATCTTCCCCTAGGGGTTTCTGGTACCCACAGGAATCTCAGAAGCCCTGGCAATTTGGAGGGGTGAGAGGGGGCACGCTCACCTTATTGATTCTGCTTGGCTGTAAGTCACATTATCCACAACACCTATTCTGATTCCTTTCTCCACAATTCCATGCACACAGCGGCCTTTCACTGACTATTAATTAAATAAATGTTTGCTAACAAGCCGAAGCTGCCTAGGATTGCACTAAGCCCAGCAGGAGGAGGCAGGAATGACAGGCCATTGTGGTGGCTGCAAAACCAGACACAGCGTCTGATCCTGCAAACAGCTCCAGCCAGGGTTCTGGTGGGAGCATCCTAACGGCATGCAGTGGGCTGTATAGTTAAAGAACTCCACTGCAGGAAAAAGGAAGAAAAAAAAAGTGGCAGCAGCAGAGAAGAACACACAAAGCCCCAGCTGCCCGCAACATGAATAGCCTGGCAGGGCAACCCCATGAGGACCCACGGAGAATACAGATCAGAGGGAAATAGGGAACCCGAGAGGAGCCGGCACCATAATCCGTTTTCAACTCCCCTTTCCTTTGCTTCACTCTGCCTCTCTCTCTCCCCCAAACCTAAAAGTATGCAAGCACAATCTGGGAGCTGTTCGGCAAGAAGAACTAGTGCTGTGTGATCATGGGGGTCCCGGGTCCCTTGTGCTGGCCCTGCAGCTCAGCCCGAGCTACGCCATGCTCATTATTCCTGGCAGGCAAGAGCCCCCAGGGAGAGCTCCTTCTGCAGCTGGCATTTTGTGAGCTAAGTTATTCGCAAGAATCAACGAGGAAACATTGCACTTTGTTCCAAGGGATGACTGGAAAAAAACTGGGGGAGGTCTGGAGATTTTAAACAGAAATATCAAGGTTCAAAATCTAACCCCTTTTTTGTTGTTGTTGTTTTTTAACAAAAGAATGACTCTGGACACAAATGCAACATTGTCCCCAAGAATTAAAAGCTGTAACTACAGTACATTTACAGTTAAAATTTAAATGTATAAAGTGTATAATAGTATACAAATTGAAGAATGATACATTGGAGGTTTTGTCCTATCAAGTAGAACCATAAAGCTGGAAAGCAACTCAAGAGATGTTGCCCAGGTCCTCGATTCCAGGATTACAGTTATCTATGTCTCGAACCTCCTCTTCAAGGTTTCTAGGGATGGAGAGTTCATAAAGTTTTTCTAGCCTGGTGGGATGTGTTTTTCACCTTGAAGGGAGGAGTTTTTCCCCATGTCCAGCTGAAGCCACTGTGGTTTCCCCTTGTCCACTAGCCCCTCGGCGGACGCCAGGGCAACCCTCACTCTCCGTGGCTGCCCCCTCTCTTCCCCTTCTATCATTTTCAGCATCCTTTAAGCAGTAAGCTAAGTGACCTTGACCTGAGGCAGTACACAGGGAATAAAATCAGCCGTGAATCTTGAACCCTATATTCCTTTTCAGAGCAACGACAGTGTTTACTCTCCTACCAAATCTCCCTCTCGCAGAGAACGTGCACACGTGGACATATGTACCATACACGCAAACACACACACGCACCCTCTTCCACATCTGGACTGGATGGTTAGGTCTTTGTACTCTGTAACCGCTTCTCCCCTCCCATTTAAATGCACTCTGTAGACTTTACCAAAGCAAGCCCTTCTCCTTAGACTCGTCCCTACCGATGTCATCCTTCTTCTGAGGGACTCCTTTGTCCTCAACTGGAACAGAATTCAAAATGACTTTAAGGAATCTCTAAAGGACAGAAAACCCAATTTAATCTCATATCAATTCTAAATTTAATGAGCATTTTTTAAAAAGATTTTATTTATTTTTAGAGAGGTAAGGGAGGGATGGAGAGAGAGAGAGAAACATTAATGTGCAGTTGCTGGGGGCCACGGCCTGCAACCTAGGCATGTGCCCTGACTGGGAATTGAACCTGCGATGCCTGGTTCGCAGCCCGCGCTCAATCCACTCAGCTACACCAGCCAGGGCTTTAGTGAGCATTTTTATAATTCCTTTATATCATCAATTCACCAAAAGCACTGAATCCAATGTGACCTGAGGCCAGTGCTGTGGTCCACTCTTCCCAGCTGAACTGGAGTCACTGGCAGCAGAGTTACCATCTGAAATTGCTTTTTCACTCAGAAGTGGAATCGCTGGGTCAAACGGCAGTTCCATTTTTAATGTATTGAGGACCCTCCATACTGTTCTCCATAACGGCCCCACTAGTCTGCGTTCCCATCAACAGTGCCCAATAGAGAAGCTGCGTCACATATATGTCCAATGGGACAGAGAAAGACCAACTCCATATGATTTCACTTACATGCGGAATCTAAAGAACAAAATAAATGAACAGACAAAATGGAAACAAACTCATAAATTCGGAGAACAGACTGATGGTTGACAGAGGGGAGGGGCATTGAGGGACTGAGTGAAAAGGTGAAAGGACTGAGAAGTACAGATCGGGAGTTTGAAACAGTCACGGGGACGTCAGGTACAGCATATAATTACAACAGCATCATAATCACTATGTATGGTGCCAGGTGGGAACCGGAAATATCCAAGGGATCACTTTGTAAAGTACATGATGGTCTAACTACTATGCTGTACACCTGAAGTTAACACAAAAATAATCTGAAAAAGAAACTGTAATTGAAAAATAAAATTTAATTAAAATAAAGTCGCTTTTTAAAATGGCTTCCTACAATTTGCTTGCCTAAATCCCTGTGCGTGGCTCCTCATAGTAATGAGAACAAAAACGCCTTTCCATGACAATCAGGCTCTTTGCACTTGAACCCCCCCGCCCCCACCCGACTCGACCACTCACAGCCTTCTCAACTGCCTAGCTACACTGACCCCTCGCTTTCCATTCTAAAAGGCACAAGACCATGTCCACCTTGGAGAACTAGCACGTCCTGTTCCTTCTGCCCACGGGATTCTTCCACAAGCTCTTCACGGACTGGCTTTCTCACCAGCCCATGCTCGTTTCCCTGTGTTTTCTCCTCCCGCCTCTTCCAGCCAGCAGTTAGGCCCACAAAGCTGCTGCCGGGGTTGCTCACACAGCCCCCAGTGTGGGGCAGCCAGCGAGCACCCAGCACGCATTTGGGGGATGAACGGACGTGTGTGAGGCTTTGTGCACCCCGCCATCGCTCCAGACTGCTGTAGGCCCCAGTCCGACCACAGCTATGCAAGGACCCGGGAGAGGACAGGACACCCCGACAACAAAGATCAATGGATCTTTGCTTCCCCAACCTGGAAGGCAGTAAGGGAAGGAGTCTATCTCCAAGGTTATAAAAGAAATCCACAGGCAAACAAGCATTTTTCCCACCCCTCAAAACTAAAAACAAATTTCTGGTAACAAAAGGTGCAAAAACTATTTTCTTGGTTACCTCTAAATCGACATCTAAACTCATCGACTCGTGTGAAAGAGAATATCGTATGAAAGAATCCACACTTGTACCAAAGTCACACATTTCCTTTCCAGCTTTCTTTCTACATTGGCATTACAGTTTACATAAACAAGAACTGTTTTTAGTGGATTCTAAGGCATGAATACTAGTATAAATTTTGAGAGCTGAAGCAAAACAAAAATACAAAATTACCCCCAAAGGACTCATAGGGCACAACTGTTGAGAAACTTGTTTTGTTTTTTATGTGGTAAGATATGTATTATTCAGATGGCAAATACAAAGGGAGGAGGTAAATTATCATTATGGACAGAATGTTCATATGAAGTTTCACAGGGCTATAAAAATATGGCAACAACACTATTTATTTTTACAATCCTTAAACTTATGTCTTTCACATTACCCCCCAAATTATGAAGAGTGCTAAGGCATTAAGAAAAATAAAGTAGGATGTGAATTCACACTACCATCACTCAGTGGGCTTATTTTGTTAGTTGTTTAAAGTTTTCATTCTTTAAAAATGCTACCATTGTGAAACAAGCGTGTTAAGTCCTTTCATCTGTCCCACCCGAGAGTCTCTGCGGGCCACGCGCCACATACCTTGCAGCCGCTGTGAGCCCTGCTCTTCGTCAGGGGCGTGGTGGTGCACAGCTCGATGGCTTCAGGCTCGTGGAAGATGACAGCGGGGAGAGGCTCCTTTTTCAGTGTTAGGACATTCAATTTAGACTTCAGCATGGTCTGAAAGTGCTGAAAAGCAGAGAAAACAATAAGCCAAATACAGTTAAATCATCTGGAATTGTACATGTGCAACAGCACAGAAAACTCAGCAGCAAACTCTGTGTTGTTACCCCTGTCTTCACTGAGGAGGCCGAGAGATGGCAAGTGACAGAGAGGGGAAGGACTGTCAGGACACTGCTGAGTGAAGATGTGGGAGAAGCTGCCCCTCCCGCAGACATCGTGAGAACACGGGCCATGGGAGAGTCGCCACAACCTTGTTCTGAGACAGTCTTCCCAGACGATGCATACAGATGAAATCCTAGAGATGGAATCCCTGCTGAATTTCACTGAAGAAGTGAAGATGTTCAAGGGACGAGGCCAAAGAACAATTTGGGGGAAAGTTCAGAGATAATGCAAAAGGAAAAAAATTGGTGAAAAAGAATACAAGACTTCTGCGTCCCTCAGCTCTGCTATGCCTTAGCTTTAGAACGTTGAGAAATTGAGTCCAGTCAATGTGCAACTCCTGTTGGTCTGAAATATATGCAGAATTCCAGCATATTTCATTACTGCTCTGTCTACACCCAGTCCAGGCTCCATCTTTGTTTGGTCTAGCACCTTCCACATTGCTCCAACCACTCCCCACCTTGCCCCTATGCAGAGGATTACCACACAGTAAGCCAGGAGGATCTTTCTGAAATTTAATCATGACATGTCACTATGTTGCTAAAACTCTCTCAAGCCTTCCCCTCTTCTCATGGAGAAACTCCAAGTCTGGCCTTCGAGCCCAGGCATGATTCAGGGACAGACCTCTCTGAACTCATATCCCGCCCCTCACTTCTCACTTGCTTAGATCCAGCGTCAGTGGCCTCTCTACTTTCTGAGAACAAGCCAGACACACATGCCTTGGAACCTCTGAACATGCTACTCTTGACCTAGGTATCTGCAAGTATGCTTCCTCACCTTCTTGGGGACCCTGATCAAATGTCACCCTATAAGACAGTCCTTCCTTATGAACATCATCTGAAACAGCATGCACACACACACACACGAACATACACATACTTCATGGGCACGCAACCTGTGCAATCACATAGGGTCCCCCACTCAGGAGGGCTCTATGCATAGTCTAACGTTCATGGTTTAAAACCCACCATGACTATACCAGAGATTCAGAGCAGGGATCCTTGAACACTTCTCTCTGAACTTGTGTTGCATAAGCTAAGTCCGATGGAGCAGTGGAGTCCCTCGTGAGCAGAAGGATGCGCACAAAGCGTGCCCCCCGCCATGTATAAAGTTCAATAAGAAGCAAAGTGAGTGCAAGGTGAGCAGGCTGAGTCTGTGACTCAGCTCACACTGCTCCAAATGCAGAAAGAAGCCAGCCGTGTTGGAAGAATAATCGAGGAACCCTACCATATCCTTCTGGTTTGTATGACTTTCTTGTATTAGGCAACCACTCATGCTGAAAATCATAACAAAGAAGGACAGCGACAGGCAGGGTGACCACTGCTCCTCCTCCTTCTGGTCCCTCCTCACTGATCAGTAAACAAAAGGCAGTATCAGTGGAATGTCCGAGTATTAGAAGTGAAACAAGAACAGAAGAGTTAGTTTTGGGGAGCGCTCCCTCTGTCCTGGTAGGAACAAAACCTGGGAGCGTGTATGAACTGGGAAATGAAACCTATGTAATTTCAGTCACTCAGCTCTCTTATTTGCATTTAAAGTGGGGAATTTGCAATGTAATGATGAATGGTAAATTCATGGTAATAACTTTAAATTTTTCTTTACTTAGAAGAGCATTAAGTGGAAGAAAAAAAAAACACCACGGCTATTTCAGAGATTCATAAAGGAAAGAAAAAGCTTTTGGTTTTAGTACCTTTAATGACATTTTTTTCTCAACTTTTTGAATAGAAAACACTAAATTTTCATTTTGCACTAAGCCCCACAAATTATGTAGCTATATATACTCATCATTGTCTAGTCCTTTCCCAATTTATTATTCTTATAACAACATATCACCACTATAAATTTATGTTATTTTGTTACTTTATGGTCTGTTATCTTCCACTAGAATGCGAACACCATCGTAGCAAAAACTGTTTTATTCAATGACATATCCCAAGGGCTTACAGTGGTTTACAAGTCCGCACAGAATCTACTAGAGCTCCAACTGGCCACTCCGATGTCAGTCAGTTTTACGTCAACTTGGCTAGATCACCATGCTTAGTTATTCAATCAAACATTAAATACCTTGGCATTGCTGTGAAGGTATTTTGCAGATACAATTAAAGTCCATAATCAGTTGAACTGAAGTAAGAGAGGTTATCCTAGATAATCTGAGTGGGACTGATTCAATCAACTGAACGACCTCAGCTTAACAGTACACTGAGGCTTCCATGAAGAAGAAATCCCACCCTCGGACAGCAGTTTCGGTCCACGCCTGAGAGTCCAGCCCACCCTCTGACAGCGTCTCCTCAGGACTGGACTCTTGTCTAACCAGCCCCTGAAAACTGCATGAGTCAATTCCTTGAATAAATCTCAATATGTATCTCCCACTAGCTGTCCCTCTCTGATTTAACCATGACTGACACAGCCACCTTTTAGGACACCAAGTTGCCAGCCCTGATATATTTTTAAATAGGAAAGAGGCTTGCCCTTCCACTTCCCAGGGAGTATTGATTTGTATTTTTTTAAGATTTTATTTATTTACTTTTAGAGAGAGAGGAAATGAGGGAGAAAGAGAGGGAGGGAAACACCAACATGCGAAAAATATATTGATCGATCAGTTGCCTCTCGCACGCCCCCAACTGGGGGCCTGGCCCACAACCTAGGCATGTGCCCCAACTGGGAATTGAACCAAAGGCCTTTCGGTTCACAGACCAGCGCTCAATCCACTGAGCCACATCAGCCAGGGCTGACTTGTATTTTTCAAACATGCAATGCAAGTTTTCACATTAAGCTGGAAATCTGTCTTTGTTCTTAATTGATTCCAGTCCAACTGAGGGAGTGGGGCTTGGGAGGAGAAACATGGATCCCTGAGGGAAGAGATGAAGCTGGTTTGCTCTTGATGATAAAGGGGAGAGCATTTATCTCTGAAGATGAGGTAATGAGCTGCTGAGGACACTGTCCCCGTCTGCCGTTCCGCTGGAGCTCTCAGAGAAGCCATGAAACCACAGCTCAACTCAGCCTGACTTCTACACAGCGAGTTCCTGAAGATGGCACTAGAAGTGACTCTATTCTCCAAAGACTGGACAACCACCCTGCTCAGAAATGCTGAGATGGTCTTCCTGTCCCTATTGTGGGACCTAATGACTTCACTACTGGATCTGTCACTAAGCACACACAGAGACTGAATGTTCCAGACTGGCACACACATGTTCCCCGCGGTGACCTGGCTTGAGAGCCAGTTAAAAGAAATAAACAAGTGTTTCAGTCCTGACTGGTAGAGTTCAGTGGGTTGGGCGTCATCCTGCGAACCAAAGGGTCGCTGGTTCGATTTCCAGTCAGGGCGCATGCCTGGGTTGCAGGCCAGGTTCCCCGTCGTGGACACACACAAGAGGTAACCAATTGATGTTTCTTTCCCTCTCTACCCCACTTCCCTTTTCTCTAAAAATATTTTTTTTTAATCTTTAAAAGAATTTTTTTAACTTAAATTGGGGATAGGAAGATAACAGAGCTCACATTCCAACTTCAACAAAATGAGCTGTGAAACCCCAGCTACCTAACTCTTCGGAGCCTTGGCACCCCCAGACAGGCAGGGGCATCCCCTGTACTCGCTCGCCAGCTTGTTCCACACGCCCTTACGGACGGAACACCTACCTACCTCCGGCCAGACACATGGGCACAGCTGGGTCAGAAAGAGGGTTAGTCTCTGCTTAAAAGGGTTTCTCACAGCAGGTGGAGATGGCTAAACCGAACAACAACTGTACATTTTTGTGACAAGTTTGTTAGAAAAGCCAAAGAGAGATAGATGGTAAGAATACTGAAGAGTGAAATAGAGAAAATGATCCAGTTATTTTTTCTTTAATGGCTTTGTCCTTTTGCCCACTGTGAAAGGACAGAGGTAAAGGGGGAAATAAAATACGATCTTATTTGATGAATCACTGAGTCTACAATAATGCATCTTCTTAGAGGGAATTAACAGTTTTATGTAATGTTAGCTCTGAGGTGCTCTTGCAGATTTTGGGGTGGTAGAAGTGTGATAGCTATAGCTATTTCTGATAAGAACACTCTTCTGCCTCTTTCCTTTGGCTGCTGGTCACATTCTCTGTCCCCCTGACACTGGGAAAGAGTATGTGACACAGACTGACCATTTCAGTCCACATGCCCCCAGTCAAAGACATTGACTGATGCAGAGGAAACTCGAGACTGGCTGAACACACTCTTCAGAAACATGGCCAGGTAGGCTTGCTAGACTGGCATGCTGTGAGTCTGGAGCTGCTGCTGACCTTCCTACCTGCCCAGGTCAGCCCGAGAATGAGACCACACAGAGACAAGGAGTGCAGAGAAGTGGAGCATCACAGACTTGACATCACCGAGCCCCTAGAGTCGGCTGCATCTGACTCAGATCCAGCCATGGTCTCACCGAGAATATGAACCAATACACCCCCTTTCGTGCTGCAAACGAGCTTAAATTAGGTGTCTAATCTTTGCAACTACAGGAGCCTCACCAGTACAAATTACTTTTTAATAAAAAGTCACCTGTGAAAATTAAATGGAGCTACTAATGAAAAGCCGAGAAAGAATTCATAAATGTTAAACTGCAGAAATGAAAAGCAACATTATATATATACATATATACATATGTATGTATATATATAAAATGAATCTTGCACTTAATTATTTGAACAGGCTGAGCCTTAACGATAAGGCAGTGAATAATAATCTACCTAAAGAAGGTATTATAGCGCCCAGGTTATTCAGGTCTGTGATAAAGCCCTCTGAGCTACAGCCAAAATGATATCAATTCCAAGCCTCAAGGAGAGCCACAGAGTACCCCTGCAGGGACACCCAGTTTGGGTGGCAAGCTGTCCTGCAGGGTCACAAAGACCCATGGCTATAACCAGCTCTGTCAGAACTGCGTGCCCTTGTCCTTCCTGGGCTTCAGTTTACTCATCTGTCAACTTTAAAATACTGTGTCATATCACGTCAAAAATGACATCACTTGTTCTATGCATAAACAAACAAAACAAAGGACCATAAGAGAGGAGCCTAACAGAGGAGGCCAGCAGAGCTGCTGTTCCCCAGTGAGAGATGCAGCATTTCACAAAGAAGATGCGTTATTCACTGTGAGAGAAGGGAAGTGAAGAATGCTGTGGAAAATTAGGGTGCTGCCCCAGACAAATTAAACAAAGCTCAGCTTTCTGCATTTGGTGCTTTATGTATGACCTTAAAATACAGCTTCTAAATCGAGCCCCATTATGCAGATGGGGTAATCGCTGCCATGCCCTGTATAATTTTACAGTTGGCTTGTCCTACTCCTATTCAGACATTAATCTCTGACAGTTTAGCAGGCAAGGATTTACATATTATATCAATTCAAGCTGGGTGGATCCCACCTTTGTATTGATTCTGCATGTAAATATAAAGCATCTTGGAAGGCAAATGCTGCTTGCTCTTTTTCTAAGATAACTGGACCACAATCCTCACTCACATTGAAAGGAAGGCATTACCGTTTCAATCCCTGTTTCCTCCTTGCATTTTGAGGGCTGGCTACAATGGTCTGTTTTAACTTGCAAATTACTGAGTCAGTAATGCCCTAATCAAACTTCAACAATACTGCAAATGGTCCCCTTGAGAGAACTACAGGGAACAAGTGGGTGAATAAAAGTAGTGGAAAACTTCAGTTCCCCACTCATGCACACCAGTGTACAAAAACCAGTGGGACTTCGACGTTTGTTCATGATCACACTTCATTTTATTATTTCGTGGGTATGCAAGAATTCACTCAATAGCACTTCCTAACATTGTATAGCACTTACTCTTTAAAAAGGTATGTTCGAGCTCCACCCATGAGGATAGAAACAATTGTGATAATCTTTTGTGATCTTTAGCAAGATCTTCCGTTTACCACTTTTAATGTAAATTTTTAGATTTTTGCTTTTAAACAGTCATTCTAGCATTTTCACACATACACAGAAAAAACATAAAAGGAAGAAAAATATGTTTTGGTTAAAAAAACAGCAGAAGTCAATGAAAGAGGGACTTCCAGTCAAGATGGCAGTTTTACCTCTGAGCAGTGCTCACCTCTCACGACCACATCAAAATGGTGACAAAACTCCAGAACCACCACCTGAAATCTGGCTGAACAGAAGTCCTGTAGCTAAGGACATACAAAAGAAGCCATATCCAGACTGGCAGGAGGAGTGGAGGACAAGGAAGGGGGTGGGCCCACACCCATGCGTGGCTGTTAAAAATCAGGAGAGATATCTCCACTGCAGAGGTACCCCCTGAGGAGTTAGGGGTCCAGACAAGGGCTCCAGTGACAGGGAAAAAAGTCCCCATAACTTTTGGTTGTAAAAACCATTGGAGATTGGGGCTGAGTGAGACAGAAGCTTCTGGAGCCCTCGATGTTCCTCGTAAAGGGCTCATGGAAGGAGATACCTTGCTGATGCATGCACCAGTGCTGAGCTCCAGGGCTGGGGCTGCAGCTTGAAAGGCACCAGGGATATAAGGGGAGGAAATGAATTATCTGGCTTCAGGGCAAAGGCAGGACTGGCAGCTTTCAGGAAGCTTTCACAAAAGTGACAATAGGAGCTGATGTTCCTTTGATGAGCCCACCCCCCACCCCCACCCCAGCCTGCAGGCACCAAATCTGAGTCTCCATCAACCTGGCTCACACTGTTTGACCCACCCTGGGGATTCCCTGAGCTGAGACCCTACCTCACTCAGGCACACCCAAGCCACTTCCACTGGATTTTCCACACAAAGAGCCTGTCTTGGTTCATTTTACTTAACTAAATTCACCTTTTGTTTAAATATAGTTTCATGCAAGGGGTTTTGTTTAGGGTTGAACAGTCTCCCCAGTTCTAGCAAAATTTCACTATTTGATTTGAAGGATTAATTTTTAATGTAGTTTATATGTTGATCTAGTATTCCAAGAAAAGAAAGACCTACACCAACTTGGCATTTGCCTTATGGCTGCCAATTATTCTAGTAAGTGTCTTATTCAAAAAGTTGCAGCCTAGTTTTAAAAGCCTACATCCAGACACTTATAAATTTAAAAGACTGTCTGTATCTATTAAAGTGATAGCTATTATTAAACTAACTGAAAATACCCAAGATCACACACCCATACTTATTCAGGAAGTTTTAATTATGGAAGCATTTCTTTTGAATATCACAGATTCCCTCAAAAGATTATGTGGGAGGGGCACAAAATAGCTCCATGTCCACAGAGTATGCAAAAAGCCCACAGGCTTGTGAAAGGCTCCCTCAGGGAAGTGCGCGCGTGTGTGTGTATAGTCACTTTTTGTTACTGATCTGAAATATACACACACTTGCTCTATTTTTAGTTTAATTTATTTCTGTCATCTTCCAAACCATTTTTCTATATGTTATCAGTTGAACTATTGTGAAACACAGATTACAAGCCCGCAGCTCAAAGGCACATTTGGCCCGTAAATGTTTTTATGTGATTTGCAGACTGCTTAAATTTGAAGACTATTTAAATATTGGGGTATATACGATTAAAATTTGCATTTCCACTCCTCTTCGTAGATCAGAAGATCTGCATAAGCAACTTGCATGCTGTCATGGCAACAACTAGCTCTCGCTGGCCGTGCCCTCTCCCTTATTTACTTAGGCATCTTCCTCTGCAGCTTGCCAGGGTCCCTCTTCCCCCCACTGCAGCATTCTCTTCCACACTAAATACCAGGGACTGTTTTCACAGTCACCGCATGCGCTGCCGCCTTCACTCCTCCACACCACTCGTTTGACCCTTACGGGCTTCGAATGGCCACCCTGATGTAAAACGGCAGAGGCTAGAAATGCAGAACAAAAATTCCACCCATTCCTGAAAAAAAAAAAAAAAAAAGGTGATATACTGCTGAATTCACACATATTTATTTTTTTATTTACTTATTGGATTTATTGGGGTAACATTAATAAAACCACACAAGTTTCAAATGCACGGCTCGCTCACACATCATCTGCCTTCTGCACTGTACATTCACCGCCCAAATGCACATCTATGTTTAAATGATGAAAATGCAACTGAAATAGCATGAATGAAAGGACAGTAGAGAGAAGTAATAATATAAATAGGCCGACGTGTCGGTCTGTCTTTCCACATAACTAGCCTGGGCCGGGAACTAGGGATCTATGAACTAGGGATCTATTCTTCTCTGTGTAAGGTATTTCCACACAACCTTAGTGATGTGCCTCGTTCACTGCATATAATAATTACACTGCTAAATTTCAGTATTTTTGACTTTCACTTTCAAGTAAGATGGAGTACCAGGGGCCAAATTGACACTGACACTTATAACAACTAAATAAACTGGAAAAAAAACTATGAAACAACAATGTGTGAGACACCGGGTATCTCTGAAAGGCGAAACCAATGAGGGGAGCTGCACCCCTGTCCAGCTTATGACCTTGAGAGAGTGTACAGTGTGCAGTGCAGGGAAGAAAAATCCCAAAAGGACCCCACCAAGTCCCAGAGCTTAGGAGACAGGGATGCAAGCCTGGGGACACAAAAAAGAAAAGGGATCCACAGAGAGAGGGAACTCTGTAAACCTGCAAGGGTCTCCTTAAATATCCAGCTGAGTATTCATCAGTGTATGCATGAAAGGAAGCTAACCAGTGAAACAGTCAGAGATTAGAGTGCTGGTTCACACAGAGCCAGTAACGTTCCTGGCTCCACCAGCCAGGCTGGACAATCGCACCAGTCCTGGGGCACTGGACTGAGTACTCCAGGAGGCTGCTCTCCGGGGCAGGCAACCATTAGCACGAGAATAAGCGCAACTCTGCTTCCACCCACAATTCTTTAAAAGCAGATCCAAACAGATCAACATGCTTTGAAGTAATTTAACTGAATTCTGCCAAAAAAAAAAAAAAGTTGATCAATATTTATAGGACTACAAAAATACACAGCAATGAACAAGATAAAAGTCAAAATGTCTCACATCCAATCAAAAATCCCCAGACATACAAATAAGCAGGAAAAATAGAACCCATAAAATAATGAGATGAATAAATTAATCAAAACCTACCCAGAAGTGACACTGATGTCATCATTTCCAGGCAATGGCATTGAAACCCAAAGTGAAGAAAAGAAACCAAATAATAAAAATCAGAGGAGAAACCAATGAAATATAAAACAAAATCAACATGGTCAGTATGATGGTCTATCTTCAAGTTCACTTATTCTTCCTGAGCTGCAGTTGGGCTACTGACAAGCTCATTACAGACTTTACCCCTGCTCCTCTGTTGTTACCATTTTTGTTTTCCTGGCAGTTCCATCTCATTCTTTCCTACAGTTTCCATTCCTTTGCTGAAATTCCCCGTTTATTCACACATGCTCTCCACTTTTTCCACCAGAACCATTGATATATTAATCAAATTATTTTTTCAATTCCACATTTGAGTAGTCTCCAAGTCTGGTTCTGTTCATGGCTTTGTCTCCTCCTAATGAATTGCTTTCCTCTTAATTTGTTTTGTGTGTGGCTAACAAACAAGGGCACAGAGAAGAGAATGCAAACTGAACAGCATGAACACCCTTGTAAAAGAATGAAAAGAAGTCCCACAAAACATGCGACACTCAGGAACCAAATGGAATGTTACAAGGTTAAGATTCCAAAGAGGGTTTCCCACATTCCCCTCCAGGGCTTCCTTCAGCCCCTGAGTTTAGTCCCACAGCAGCCTCACATTTGCCTGGGAAATGCGTGGCTTCACGGTGCCCATGAGCACCCAGACCATAACGATGCAGCAGGTATATGTTATAAACACACATGTATTTATAGCCCCACACGGTGGGTTTTATTGTCACTTCCTTTTTGCTCCACAAAATTCCTCTGCAAGATGAGTTTTCAGTTGATACAGGATTGAACATTATCTTGGCAGGTTGGGAGGCAACTAAAAATAATTTTGTCCCCAGGCTTCAAGTGGTCAGAAAGGTGACATGCCCGAGCTCCAGCAAGCCAGAGTCTGCTTTGATCAGGCTCAGTGGACGGCGCTATGTTGCAAAGTCATCACAGAGGACAGGGAATTCATTTGCGAGACATGCTACCTTCAAGAGAGTTTATAAAGAGAAGGGGGAGGGAGAGGGGGCGAGAGAGAGAAAAAAGTTGCCCCCGTGGAGGGAGACAGCAACTAATATTTGATTGACATTCCTCTCAATTATGATCATACCTGTAAAGGCTGTTCTGAAACTCCTCACCTCCCACCTCTGCCTGCTTTATGCCTGAACAATAATCAGTATTTTCATACCACCTATAACACACGCATGTGCTGTGTATATGTTTCCCATTCTCCTTTGTATCCCTCGTCCCCAGCAGAGCCCCTGATGGGGAGGTAATGAATAAACAAATGATTAAGTGAGTGAAGAAAAACAACACCACTGGAATGAAAAGACAATGGCTTCAGATGAAACACACACCCGGGTCACACTGTTCTTCTCTGACCTCGCTCCTTTCCAGCCCCTGCCTGTGTATCGCCTCCAGCTAGCACTGACGAACTGAACGCGCTCCCTGTTGGGAAAACCACCTCAAATGTGCCGTGGCCCCAGTGCACAACCCCACAAAGCTCCGGTCTCACCAGCAGGATGCTGACAGCTCGCAGACATGGAGACCGTGAGGAGCGGCCTCACCAGAGTTCACCGAGACCACACACATGCCCTTGGGAAGGACAAGCTCTGCCTGCAAGGCCCCCAGACACCCCAGTGGGAGGTGAAGGCCATCTCTCAGCCAGTCTCGCCCCACTGCCACAGCAGCTGGGCTCATCCGCACCGGATGCTGGCAGAGACAGCAAACCATTTCCTTGGGAAAAACGACTCCCCTCACAGTAACAGCCAAACACCTGAAGAAGGACTTCTCTGTCCTCTCAATGGTTTGTCCTTCCTAACCCGAGGGAACCACAGGTAAATACCAAACATGAATCAATGCAGCACACATAAGAAAGCAAGCAAAAAGGAGGAAGAAAAGAGGGAGGAGACAACCATTTGGAAGAGTCTTTGCCAAAAATAAAACAAGAAAACAAAGGGTACCACTTTCCACGGGCTGCTATAGCAAAGTACCAAAAATTGGGTGGTGAGAAATGGCAGAAATTTATTGTCTAACACAGGGGTGTCAAACTCATTTTCACTGGGGGCTACATCAGCCTCCCCATTGCCTTCAAAGGGCCAAAATAATTGTAGGACCATATAAATGTTACTACTCCTTAATTGTTAAGGAGTTGAAATTACATTAGGCCCTTTGAAGGCAACTGCACGGCTGATGTGACCCCCGGTGAAAATGAGTATGACACCCCTGAACTAATGGCTCTGGTGCCTAGAACTCCAAAATCAAGGTGTCTGCAGAGCCGTGCTCTCGGGGACAACCCTGCCTCGACTAGCTTTCAGTGTCCGCTGGAAAGCCTTGGCGTTCCTTGGCTTGCAGGTGCGTCATTCCAGGCACGTGGCTATCTGCTCTCCGTGTGCCTTCAAATCATCTCTTTTCTGTGTATGCCTGTCTCTGAATCCAAGTGTCCTCCTCTGTAAGGACACCATATTGGATTAGGTCTCACCCTAATGACCTCAGTTTAACTTGATTACCTCTGCAAAGACCCTATTGCTAAACAAGGTCACATTCTGACACACTGGGGGTTAGGATTTCAACACACAGGTTTGGGGGGCAGGGAGTTAGCACATAACAGAAAGAAGAGGTTCTCACCATGTGGACTCCTCATGCGCACAGATGTTTCACTGGCCACCCCAGTCAACATTGCTAATTTTTGCTGTACTTGAACCCAGGATAAGGTTAAATACTTCAGGAGTAGACCCCAAAATACGTGGGTAGGACCTGGCCTGGGCCTGTCTAAATTCAGTGGACTTCAGTGGATCTGACTCTAGGCTACCCGTCACAGAAATGTCAATGATTCAACAAGCAGCCCAGGCCACAAGCAGGAAAAAATCTACCTTGTGGTTAGTTTGTTTGCTTCCTAAGAGCTCTTGAAGGAAAACAGCACCTGACACCTGTCAGGTTTCATTACCAGCCGTGTCTCACCTGCTCTGATCTCCCTTGAATTAGAACACAGAAAAAAGAATGCAGTTTTTAATTCCTAGTGCTGGTTTACTCGGCATTTATTCATTAACTCTCTTATTTATTGAGTCAGAGACCCTGCTGGGCATACCGTGTTGGCAGGCACGCTTCCTGTCTTCATGGAGCTGGACTTCAATGTCAGGAGACCAACAACGAGAAAGTAGGAGTTCCCCCACTTCAAAGAAAAAGCATGCACCTGGCCATTTTCATCATCATGTTCTATGGAAGGCTCGGCCTCAGGCCTCCCCGCTCAGGCCCCCCCTCTCAAGCCCCCCAGCAACTTCCACGTCAGTACCTGCTTCTCTCATCTGGGCCTTTTTCCAAAACCACAGGAGCAAAGTGTAGTAGATGAACACCCCTGGGCAGCCTCAATCAATCAATGACGGAGAGGGGTAGTCAAAACACACCCGCTCCTCTGCCCTACAAGAGGCTTAACTCTGAGCTGTGGAGCTTTTTACTTCCCTTTGGTTTGATGTTGGTGTTGGTGTTTTACATTTTTGAGAAATTCCCCGCAGGGTTAAGCTCCACTCACATGCTCAATAGCACCCCCTTTGTTGGCTTTTTCTCCCTCCCTGCCCCCGCCCCGTCCCTGCTCCCTACCCATGTTTCCAGCACATTCCAAAGTCTCCTTGCACTTAAATCCTTATCTCAGCATCTGTTTCTGGAAGAATCCAAACTAAGATAAAGCTTAATTTCCCTTTAGACCACTTTAATTCAATTCACCAAATAACGATTACAGGCATTCTACAGATGCCTGGTACCTGCACTTCAGAAGCTCACAGTCAGGTAAGAAAGCAGCGTTGTGCAACCAGCTTAAATATGTTGCAGACATACAAATAAAAAGGCTACCAACGTGTAAAATGGGAGCAATGAAGTTTACTGGCATTGGGTTGGGACCAGTATTACGGAAGAGAGGATAACACGTTTGAGCTGGAGCTACAGCAGTGTTTCTTCAAGTCTTTTCCACGATTGCCCCCAAGGAGCCTTTACAGATTTGTTTTCTAACTGCCTCCCCCAGCCCTGTGAGGTTTTCATATCACATGTACATGCTATGTATCCTCATGTTCTGTGGTACAGTTCTTCCCCTGGTGATATCCAAGTTTTTTGCCTCCTCTCGAAGAATCAATGTTTGCCCCCATTGGAAATGCATGAAAAAAAAAAAAAAAAAGGAAGCAGGGCGGGGGACAATAAAGGTAAAGATATACCTTAAGAAATGCCAAAAGGTATGAAAGCGAACAGCTTATAGGGACAAAGGTAAGTAGTCCAGTTTGGTCTGTGGTACAGCAAAGATGGCTACAGATTTTTGACACCTCTCACCTCAAGGGGAAGGTCTCTGGGTTCCTGCTGATTCAACATTAAGAAACGGGTAGCTTCCAGCTTGCAACACCGAGTGTTGGAATCCAGCCACCATGCTGCGAGGAAGCTCACACAGCCCTGAGGAGAGGTGCAGAAGAACAGGGCAGCCCTGCCCAGCCCCGGGCTGAGCACCAGCACCTGCCTGCCAGGCACAAGCACAAGCCATCTTGCGTGGATCCTTCAGCCCCAGTGGAGCTGCCTCAGCCAGCCCCACAGAGCCCTATCCAGACTGCAGATTTCTGAGTAAAATAAATGACAGTTACTGTTTTACACAGCTAATTTCAGAAGGGGTTTACAATACAGCAATAATTAACTAAAGCATGATGCTGGTAGAACACTACTCAAAGCTACGAAATCGCACAGCAAAGTCACTACAAATTCCAAAACCCCCAGTCTTTCTTTAAAAGTTTTCCCTTTTTAAAAAAAATTATTTTTATTGTTTATGCTGTTACAGTTGTCCCCACTTTTTCTCCCTTTCCCCACCTCTACCCAGTCCCGCCCTCTCCCCTCCCCAAACCAATCCCCCTATTGTTGTGTGTGTCTATGGGCTGTACATAAACTTCCTGTGGTGAATCCATTGCTTTTGACTGTGTTGCATACTAAGAAACTCAAGCCAACCTTGGGTAAACAAGTATCATAGTCCTTCAGGGACTGATTCGTTATTAGTATCAGAGGCCATACTTTGCTTGTCAAAAATGTATCTATTTTTTTTAAGTAAAGCTGTTCTTATTTATGAGTCAATTAGTTTGTCAGTAAGAACCACCACAAGTCTCCATGAACAACAGCATTACTGTATTTCCAAGAGGCAGAAAGACATTTGATAAATACTTTCAAATACAGAAAATAAACAGCCAGCCCCAAAAAAGTAGCTCAGAACAGGACCAAACCAAGTAGGAAATATTTCCAAATTCACATAGTGGGCAAACCGTCTCCCCATTCATCCTGGAGAACAACAGAACAAGGCATGAGGAAAGGAGGAAGCACACCTCCATTCTCACGCTGCACCGATCCCTCCGTGAGGAACACCGGTCTTAAACAAACTGTCTTTTGATTAAAATGAGACCATTTCTCATCATTGCTTCCACTTACCACCCTCAATCCAATATTGACTTAAACATGGGCCACTCAGTATTATGATTCAGAGTTATCAGAACAGATATTTTTATAGTACTAACGTAAATCACCATGCTATTGGAACTGTATGATACAAATGACACAGATGCCATTCATTTCCTCTCCCCGGAAACAGACTTAAGTGGGCTTTTCTGCATTTGCAGCCACAAAGGGAAGTCTGGGAAAGCCGGGAACAATTTCTCTCATAAAATTTCCTATTGGTGAACCGGACTTTCGGGGGGAATTCTGGGATTGCCTAAGACAGATTTCACTATCCCCACGCCTGCCGCCTTCCATCCTCTGCATCAAGCAGAACTCGGGCCCCCTGAACTTCTTCCAAAAAGTAATATCAATCAGAGCTAACAAATTCAAAACAGGTGCACACTGAGCATGTAAATTTAGAGCAACTTTATATTTCCTCAGTTGCATTCAACATGCTCATAAAATCTGGATTTTTACAGTTTCGTCCCAACTTCCTACAACCTTTTTTTTCCCTTAAAGACAATTAGTAAATTAAATTACAAACGAGAAGGATAAAGAAACTTGACTCTCCACCAACGAATGGGTTTGGTAAACAACCTTGGGTACACATCCAAGTGTGCATTAATTGGTTCCATTTGGCTCCCAGCTCCCCTGTCTAGTCCCAGCTCATAGCAACACACCCAGCTGAATCTGCCCTGGGGGGCAGATAATTTTTAGTTCTTGGATTCAGCACACATTCCCAATACAGTGTGTTCTATATGTTGTTTTTATTAGGTAACTAGGCCCCCAAATTCAAAAGCCTATCTTCCAGCAACTTTAGAAAACTCTAGTTGACACTGATAGCTCTGAGGATACTTCCAAATGCAAGATCTTTTCCTATTACATACAGTCTGCAGAGTAGACATGCCTGACTTCAACAATTCTCGATGGAAGTCTGTAGCTGCCATGTCATCTGTGGCCATCAATGTTTTATGCAACCCTACCATGAAAAGGAGGAATGGTATAAGCCCTAAGCACCCAAGTATTTCATACATATGACAGATATTTTCATGTGCTTCCTTCCTAATCAGGCAGTTAACAAAAAGAAGCAAAATTAGCTATAGTGGGCTAGGAGGAATTGACCAGTAGGTAAAGAACGGCTCTAAGAAGCTCCTTTCTTCCACAAAAGTGAGAGGGTTACTTGAATGTGAGTCCTGGTTCCATCTCTTACTAGATGAATGAACTTGGGAGGTCATTTCCCCTCCCAAGCTGCAGTGTGCTCCTCTGCAAGTGACAGTAGTTGTAGTACCTGCACTTCACAGGGCCGCGTAAGAATGAACTGGCTAGCACAGACAGTGTGGCTAGCCACAGGCCCTCACATAGGGCAAGAGCTGGGGGGTTGGCCGTAACTGGGAAGCAAACCATTGCTGCATAATTAATGGCATTTGTCACTAGGACTGTTATTTTCTTCTTCTGGTTTTTGTTTTGTTTTTGGCTTCTGCTTTTCTCATCCTCCCAACTCTCCATTAGGTTCCTTTTCTTCTCCTCCTTATTGAACACTGATTTCAATATTTCTTCTTTTCATCTCTGTGAAACACCAAGTGACTTCTTTCCATTACAGACCTATGTGTTGATGGGTGAATTCTGCAGACTGCTATTTTTGACCTCTGGTAAGGAAAGGATTATCATAAAAAGATGTTGATCAGACAGGCTATGGGGAATGACTACTCAGTCGAACCCCTAACACCTTACGTCGTCATCATCATCATCATCATCACCATTATCTTGCCTAATATTGAGCTGTGTTGTAGGTGCTATTTTAGGTGTAATGACTCAGGGAAGGCTGATGACAACCCTCCGAAGTGGAAACTATAATTAAACCCAATTTTCAGAGCTCAGAACTGAGGAACAAAGAGGTTAAATAGTGTAGCCAATATGTAGCCCAAAGTCAAAATGCCCAAAAACGAGCTATTGCCCTTCTCGAGGGACCTCTATCGCTCCCACGAACCTTCTCCTCTCTCCACGGAGCCCATTGCAGCCCCAGCATCAACGAAGAGCCCAAAGCCGGAGGCTAGGGCTGAAGTTTTACTTCTCCCTCTTTCTTAAACTGCATATTCCCTGAATCAAAATATCCAACCAATTCTCTTTACCAAATTCCTCCACAACTGTGTTTCTATGAAGCTAAAGGGAAGAGGTAGAACCTCTCCTCCATGAGGTAGTCACAGATGTATCTTGTGACTCCCCCCTCAGGGTCCTCCATCCACAGAGAGCAACCACAACATCAGAGCGGGGATGGCCACCTCTGTGCCGTGCCCCTTCTGCCCCAAACAGTGAGCTGATGAGCTCAGAAGGCATCTTGATTCAATAGTGGTATAAAACGATTTTAGAATATTTGCTTCCATTTGTTTTTTTTTAAGAAAAATACTGCCAATGATATTTTTGGTTGGTGATCATTCTATTTTCTTGTCTTTATTATACACTCATCTTTCTCACTTACTCAATCCTCCTTGAAATGATGCCCTAAATTCCATGGTTCATTTTCTTTTCTTTTTTTTATTGTTGTTCAAGTACAGTTGTCTCCATTCCGCCCCCCCACCACTCTCTCTGGCACCACCCACCCCCACATCCCACCCTCAATCCTACCCACTTTGGCTTTGTCCATGAATCCTTTATACTTGTTCCCTGATAAACCCTTCCCCTTCTCTCCCTCAGTATCCCCTTCCTTCCTCCCCTCTGGTTACTGTCAGTTTGTTCTTTATTTCAATGTCTCTGGTTATATTTCATTTGTTTGTTTGTTTTGTTGATTAGGTTCCACTTATAGGTGAGATGATATGGTATTTGTCTTTCATCATCTGGCTTATTTCACTTAGCATAATGCTCTATAATTGGTCATGATAAAAAAAACCTTTTGTTTATTTGTTGGGTATGTGTATTAATTATATTCAATTAAATGTATTTTATTACTTATGAAGACATGTGACTTCCCCAAATTAAAATTAATTTTTACCATTTCAGTGTCAATTATAAAAGACCAAACTATGCGCTTGAGACTATGAATGTCTAAACAGTCAGAGGGGAGGCTCTCTTGTGGTTTGGAGGTGTCAGCAAAAGCTGTGAAAGAGGACATGGGATCATCCCTGTGCCCAGGGCATGAGCCAGGAGGGAGGGATAGCAGGAAATCTGCACTGACAAGGCAAGGAAACAAGCCAACTCAGGGGAGGCTCGGTTTGACTTTGCAGAGACTAAGGCCCCAACCCAAAGCTAGGCCCTCACTGTAAAGGTCAGATACAAAAACTCTGTCCATAGAAAGTGCATGTAAGCCGTGTAACCACTGGCTCTTTACACACGCACCCTCTGGTTTCCACATGGTTGGAGAAGGTAAAAATTCACTCCCTACTGGGTCCCAAGACCTCCAGCAACTTTCACCACCCCTGAGCTCAATTCTGCCTCTCCTCAGATTAAGACTTTGTGCCCCAGTCCATTCCCATAGGAAAGGTTTGCAAGTCCTGTGTTTCCCACAAGCCAAGGCAACTGGCCAGGGGATAAGGTTGGTTCTTGAAGACAGAGCCGGAAGACTGGGACCCTCGTGGTGCCTATCGGTCCCCACCGCATCTTCAGAAACAAAGCTAACTCACTTCCATCACTGCTAAGATATTAGCAGAAGTCTGGGCTCCACGGGCTGCTGATCTTTTTTTGTGCGCCATTAGGAAAATGCTTCCCTTTCAAAGCTGTAAGGGCAAACGGCTCAAGTGGAGTGATGAACAGGAAACATCAAAGAGAGATAAGTTGGGGGAGACAAATGACTCAAAAGGAAGTCTGCAGTAAGAGACACCCTTCAATTTTCACACTGTTTACATACAGATGATAGCATTTCTTTTAAAAACCGAACCATTCTCATTATAATCTCTTGGAAATTGTATTTTCCTTTTAATGCAACGTTGTTATAAAACTCAATCATGTGAGATTCCCAACTTTTTTTTTTAAATCTACTAAAAGCAAAAGTCGATAGATAGAAAGTAAATGCCAGATTTTATCTGGCTTATGAGAACACAATCTGCCGAGCTGATTTAAGCAAAGACAGCTGCGGGTAGGTCATTTGTTTGTCCTGGATTTAGCCCTGAATGGAGCAACAGCAAAGCCACAAAAGAGAATGGAACCTTCTTGACCAGAAGGACCTTTGCTCAGACACAGCCCAATCAGCCCGGGCTCACCTTGTTCCATCTCTCCTCAGCAGAGCCCCTCACAGGACACACCCCCATCCAGCACAAGTCTGCATCTGCCCCAAACATGAGAGCCAGGTCCTAAGGACTGGCTAAATCTCCTGTATTGCTAATAAAGGCCAACAATTACATCCTCATGCACTTTACATACAAATTCCAAATCTGAAGTCTCCGCCCCTTAAATCTCTGCTTTATCAGCTTTTGCAAAAAGTTCAAGTGACCTAATTTTTTCTAGAGTACCATAAAATTGTTACTGACATTCATAATGATTCTCCTTAGGCAATGCATAGAACAGAGGCACCTGTTGACTCATCCAAGATTAAACTCCGTTCAGTGTAATTTCAGTGTTGTGGGGAAGTTTTGGCATGAGAAATCCATCCAACATGCTTAATCTGTGTGCATATAGAAGACAGTAGATAAATAATTGTTGCTTGATAACTATTGGCTAATATTATGTTTTTAGTGTGGCAGCATGCAGCTTTAGGAGGAAAGAGTCTCAGAAATGTCAATGTAACTGATAAAAAGCCTTCGGCCCTCTAGCATGGTAGTTTTCCAAGTGTGGCATCCAAAACCTCTCAGCATCAGCCTCACCTGGGAACTCTCTGGGATTGCAGGGTGTCAGGTCCCACCTCAGAAGCTGTTGAATCAGAACCTCTGGGGATGGGGATGGGGATGGGGATGGGGATGGGGATGGGTCATTGACCCTCTAGCAGCCCCTCCAGGTGATTCTGATATGTGCCAGTGTTTGAGAATCACAAGACCTCAAGGGTCAGGTAAAAAGACAGAACGTCAGTAAACAAGGCCAAGGACAAGAAGAGGTAAAACCCAACGGCAAGAAGCACACCTTATTATTTGGGAACCAGCAGGTAGTCTAGTTTGGCTGAAATACACAGTACAAAGAGGTGAACAGCAGAAGGTAATGCTGGAAAAATAGATGAAGGTCAGGTCAGAAAAGACTCTACTGGATCCTGCAGGCCGTGAAAAGCCTATGAGAATTTGGGGAAAGGCTATGACAAGATCGACAGTACCTATCAATAAATATCTTCAAAAATTAGATTTGCTACCACATTAAGAATAACAAATGATGACAGTGAAGCCGGGAAGTCACACTCATCTCCAGAATTTTCCTCCGAGGAAGGAATTGCTACTGGTAATCAAAGGATGCCAATTTGTAATTACAATATCTTTAGCACTTTAATTTTGCATTCCGAAGCCACAAATCATTAAACTGCAACAGAGCAGGTCAGAAGTGACATTCTGCTTTACTTTCCGCTGTAAATATGACCAGACCTGCCTCTCACTTCAAGGATACAGACAAGAAATAGAGCTAGTGTCACCACCATGAACAGATTACTGTTCTGTAATGAAAATTAATAACCTTCTGAATTTGCCGAGGCCAAGGATTGAAGGTGATTGTTAAAAGTAATAAAAGAAGCTTCCTAAATCAGTGTAATGATTTTAAGAAGTTTATTTAAAATCTTCAGTACTTAAAGGCCACTAGTCCTCAGCTCCATTTTAAGCATCCAACTCTTGGACCAAAATCTCTTATATTTTCAGCTAACTCCCATAAATATCTTGGATTCCCACCATCTACAACAAGACAGAAATACCAACTGATTTTATCTACTACCTGTTCCCTGTGACCCACCCTCTCACATCCCCTCAGCCTTCCTTACCCAATTTAATATCCAAGGTCAAGCATCATAACAAATCCCTTTCATACCTTTTTAATAACCACTTCCTCAAACTCCCTTGGAAAACCAACCCTGGTGAAAACCAACTTTCTGCTCACGTCGCACTGCATGCACACAGATGCACATGGCTGGGAAAACCCACACAACCAAGCTGGCCAGTCTCACAAGCAGTTCATGACCATGAACCCCAACCAGGCAGTTCAGGAGGCCCAGCCATCTCTCTGCATGTCATAAGGTGGATGTACTCTCCCACTCTTTCATATTTTGGTATATTCGATACCTTCCTTTGTCTTTCCCATCCTCTTCCTCAGCGAGCATCCTGCTTCCTAACATAGGTTGAATTGTGTCCTCCAAAAAGATATGTTTGAAGTCTTAAACCCTGGAACCTGTGGATGTGATTTCATTTGAAAATGGGGTCCTTGCACTTGTAACCAAGTTAAGATAAGGTTATACTAGACTAGGGTGGGCCTTAATCCACTGTGTTCTTTTAAGAAAAAGGAAATGCAAGCACAGTCTCACACAGATGTATGCCAAGTCACTACCAAGGCAGAGTTTGAAGTGACGTGTCTAAAAAGCCACGAAATGCCGAGGATCGCCAGCAACCATCGGAAGATGAGGAAGAGGCACAGAACAGCTTCTCCCTCAGAATCTTCAGAAGGAACCAACCCTGCCGACACCTGGATTTTAGCCTCTGGCCTCCGGAACTGTGAGAGGATAAATTTCTATTGTTTTAGCCACTGTGATGGTTAGTTTTATGTGTCAACGTGATTGGGCCATAGGGTGCCCAGATATATGATCAAATATTATCCTGGGTGTTTCAGTGAGGGTGCCTCTGGATGAGATTTGCATTTAAATTGGCAGACACTGAGTAAAGCAGACTGTTCTCCCCCAGTGTGGGTGGGCATCATCCATTCCGTGGAAGACCTGAATAGAACAAAAATGCTGACCTGCCTCAAGGAGGAGGAAATTCCTCCTGTCTGGCTGTCTTGAACTGGGACACTGATCTTTTCCTACCTTTGGACTCGAACTGAAATGTCAGCTCTCCCTGGGTCCCCAGCCTGCTGACATTCAGAATGGAACTCACGCCATCAGTTCCCAAGCCTGCAGACTCAATAACACTACACCGTCTGCTCTCCTGAGTCTCCAGCTTGCCAACTGCAGATTCTGGGACTTCTCAGCCTCCATAATCGCAGGCACCAATTCCTTATAATAAACCTTTCTTTATCTATAGACATCCTATTGCTTCTGTTTCCCTGGAGACCCTGACTAATCCAGCCACCTGGCGCCTTGGTGCGGCAGCCCTAGGAGACCAATACACTTTGTGTTTCT
Source organism: Tonatia bakeri (assembly GCA_004024845.1). Taxonomy (NCBI): domain Eukaryota; kingdom Metazoa; phylum Chordata; class Mammalia; order Chiroptera; family Phyllostomidae; genus Tonatia; species Tonatia bakeri. The sequence goes on from PVIA01001510.1 coordinate 264,656, forward strand.
CTGAGGAAGGCAGGACACAGAGAGGACAGCCTGTGTGCACTCACATCCCTCCTCTCTGTCCTCTGAGCCCCCCGTCCTGCCTCATCTTTGTATAGATGCCCCACCTACACTGCTCTAGTTATTGCTTCTCAGTTCCTGCATACAGATACCAGCCACCCGTCCACTCAGAGGCATCATTCCAGCAAATTCCCCCTTACATCATTTACGTTCCCCTCTCCAGAGGATCATTTTCATAAACTTAAAACATTACAATTTCCCATGGCCAAAAGAAAAAAAAATCTGCTGACCTCTCCTACAACAGTTTTTCCCCCCATTTCTCTTATCCCCTCTGCAGCAAAATGTGGTTTGCTAAGTTCTGTTCACTCTCTTTCCCCATTCCAGTCCTGCACACTTTTAGAAACCCTCTCTAATCAGGCTTGTGCCCCCTCACTCCACAGATCTGGCGCAAAAATATTTGCTGAGTAACAAACTGTACTGTTCCGTCACTGGGACCATTTTTGCCCTCACATCCCTCTACAGTTGGGTTTTAGAACTGTAGTTCCTTCATCAATCATGACGCACACCACAAATAACAGCCTCAAAACACGCACGGTGAAAGCCACACAAGCTGTGTCACTGACATCTTTCAATCTCTCTGTTTCTTCATCTTTAAAACAGAATCATTAAGACTTGACTCTGAACCAGTCCTGCTGTAACTTTCTGGGAACAGCCCCCATTCATTCCCTGGGGGTCGGCTACAGGCCATCAGCACCACACACAAAAGGTGATTGGAGACTTTGAAGGGAAGAAAAGAGCCCCCACTGGTGCAGCTCAGTGGGCTGGGCATCCTCCCACAGACCAACAGGTCTCAGGTTGGTTTCCCGGTCAGGGCACAGGCCTGGGTGCTGGCCAGGTCCCCCGATGGGGACCTGTGAGAGGCAACTGATAGATGTTTCTCTCCCTCTCTTTCTCTCTCCCTTCCCCCTCTCTCTAAAAATAAATAAATAAAATCTTTGAAAAAGAAAAGGGAAAGAGAGGAGAGAGCGGGAAAGGAGGAAGGGGAGACCTAGGGAGAGGGGAGAGGAGAGGAAGGAATAAAAGAAGGAAGGAGAAGAAAGAAAAGGAAGGTAGCACCACTGAAAAGATGATTATATAAAATAAGCTTCTCAAATCACCCTGGTCTTCAGTAAGGATACTTTGAAATACTTACGCCAACTCTATTTCCCTTCTGTATTAAATTTCAATGACAATGACTGGTAACTGCTCCTGAAATGCTCCTCAGAACAGAGAGAATCCATTGAAGGCACACCTGAAAAGTTGAGCTTCTCTGCTTACCACTCAACCACAAGGAGCACCTGCAAAATCCTCTCCTCACCTATGAAAACACAGGTCCTTTACCTTTATACAGAGCAGCTGGGTGTGGTTGGGTGGGCTGCTCTTGCATGAGGGTACCTCTCAGCCAATGGCAGGAGGAGACTGAAACCCTCCTGAAGCCCTGCTCAGCAGCCTGCACCCAGGAAGCTGCATCCAACCCCGATTCACACCATCATGACCTACGGCCTACCTGGGGCTCTGCACATGTGGTCAGTGAGCACACATCTTCAACCAACCAAGCAAGTGACAGGTAAACAGTGGGCTGCTGTTCTGTGCCAGACACAGTGCTTGGTCCACAAATACAAAGGGGGAAATAAGAAACCTCAGATGTTATAGCTGACTCTTGATGATGCCACTTGGGGCAGACAGTCAAAGGGCAGAAATGGGAAGAGCACACAGTTCACTTGGCTTAGCCTGATAAGTGCTCCCAAAGTGCACCCCTGGGGTGCATGCGATGATCTGAGTGGTACACAGATATGGCATTGTGCAGTGTCCCATTGCCTCTTGAGAAAGCTATGCCTGCTGCAATTCTCTTTCAAAGAGTACCAGGGAGAAACACTCAGTAGATCCTGAACACCTTTCTTGAACTTTAATCTCCTTGTAAGCCCAAAGGATACTGGCTCCAAACTCAGAGCCTTCAGAAAGCAATAATATCTCATGTACTTTTTCTCACTTTATTTTTATTGCTTCCTTGTATTTACGGCGAGTGGCAGGGCAAGGTTTCCCATGCAAGGCGACAGCATAAATATTTTCTTTTAAAAAAATGTATTACCTAATAAGGTGTGCCAATTTAATGACAACAGAGAGTAAACATTTTACTTAGCCCACAGTTATGTAAAAATTATAGAGGTGGCATGGGTATCAAAGTGTCACTGATTGTATTATGCAAATAACTAGAGCCGGACCAGCACTGGGATGACACCACAGGCTGTAGGAGGGACAGGTCCTTGTCTCCTGCCCCAGTGGCATTGCCAACACTTGGCACACTGCCACACATATGACAGATGTCACTAAGTACTGTGCAAATGAACTGTCGAAATGAGCATCTCTGCTGAATTGAGGAAATGAATCAATGAATGAATCTCTGAACTACGGGGGAGATGGGAATGTAGAGAGAGGATATGAAGTCCTGTCTATGGATTATGTAGAAGGAGGATTTGGGGGGCTTTTATTGTCCATTAAGAGGCAGGAGAAAGAGAATGCAAGAATCTTTTTTATCCACCTACCTACAACTCATAGTTAGTTGACTGTTGACATTGCTGTGAACTGACCTTGTGCTCCCAGCCATTCTCTCATCAACATCCTAGGCATTTCAGCTCTGCCCGAGTTGTTGTTGTTGTGTCTAGTGCAAGGACATATTGTGACCTGGGTTCTTTGCATGCCCCTCACTTCCCGAGGATGTCCACTGGGACACACACTCTCAGTGGAAGCCGCCTCACCTCCAAGGGCATGAAGAGGATTTTGGTGGCTGAAAAAAGTCTTACTCTATTTACGTAGTATGTGCAGACATAATACAGTACATAAACCATTACATAAGATATTAAAATTCACTAGGAAGGGTGTTATTGGGGAGAAATGTCTAAAGCAGCTCCTTAAGGGGGCAACAATAAAAAAAAAGGTTGAAAAACTTGAGTAAGGTTTCTCAACCTTGGCACTACTGACACTTGGGCCTGATCATTCTTTGTTGGGGGGCTGTCCTAGGGTTGTGAGGTATTTGGCAGCATCCCTGGCCTCTACCCACTAGATAACACTTGGATCTTCCAGTTGTCTCCAGAAGTTGCCAAGTATCTCCTGGGAGGAGGGAAAAATTGCACCCTTTGAGAACAACCTGGCTACAGAAAATGGGTGTCACATGAAGGTAGCCAGCAACTCAGCCACGTGGCCCAGTGCTCTGAGAAGAGGGAGTTTCTAAGGACAAGAACATTCTCAAGAGAATGGAAGGAACTTCTTATATGAGCAGGATGCTCTCCCAGGGCCTATTTGGCAGGTACAGAGCCCAGCTCCACCTAGAAAGCCATCCCCACTAACTCACATGAAATGGTACATCATCAGTGCTTTGAAGAGATCTTCACTATGAATAAATGTGAGTTCCACAGCTAATACACACCCTCCCACAAAAGCCTAAAAGGCTTAGGGGTATTTTTCAATCCACTCAGCAAGTTCATTCATGAGCTTATATTCAGACACTCTTAATACTTCAACCGAAATTAATAGGTTCAGAGCACCCGGGACTGCTAAGCAGTATGTGAATCAGTACTCTTAAATTGGATTAAGATTTTTTAAAGAACTGGTAAGTCAAATGTAAGTAAAGTAAATCTTGTCAACCAAAGAGCAGGCTTATGAAAGATAGTCAGGTGCACTGTGTATCAGAAACAGGGATTTACAGGATGGATTTCAAATCCAGTTTCACCTTTTACTAGCTGTGTGGATTTGGAAGAGCAAATCTCGAAAATGTAAATGTTCTATGTCTTAAAATTTAAACCTGAAACATATATGCTGTGCTAATAGCAAATGAACCAATGAATCAATGAATATTAGTGGTTTTCCTTTCTTTTTTCTTTTCTTCCTTCCTTTTCTCCTTCCTTTCTCCTTCCTTCCCTCCTCCTCCTTTCCTTCTTTAAGTTAGCATGACACATACTCTTTGTAACTACAAGTATAAAGAAAAAGAAAAAAGTATTAGAAGAAAATGGAGACATAAAAAATCAAAACAGAAAGAAAAACACTAAAAGCTCAGAAGCAATTTATTTGTCACTAGTAATTAAGATGAAGACATAGTTCTTTCTCTGCCCAAACAGTTCGCCAGTTGTCTTGGAGCACCTTTTCCATCCTTTCTGCCCAGGTCCACTTCTACGGACTACACGTGCACGGCCGTGACTAGTATGTTTCTCTCTACAAAGGTGTGTGCCCCGTTTTCTAGTGCAACTTCCTCACAACATGACTGAAAATCAGAAGAACCACTGGAGGTTTCCATTCTTCCTCTGGTTCCAATATACCAACAGAATCAGGATGAATTGTGCAGAAGACTCTTGCGGTCTCTTCACATGACTAATTTTGTACTAATTTAAAACTAACATCAAATTATGTTTGTACAATAAAGATATTCTCGAACTATCACAAAGACAAAACTAATTCACTAGAAATAATTCAAAGAATCTTAGAAACAAAATATAGAAGGTTAGAGGTTTAGAAAATATTCTACATAGCATATAGGAACAGGCCCCTCAATCCTCTGAGCCTGTTTCCCCATCTGTAAACTGGCAATACTACTACTACTACTACTACTACTACTACTAATAATAATAATAATACCTACAATTTACCAGGTGGGTATGGAGCTTAAATTAGATAATGAATTAAAACACTCAGTTTAGTGCCTGGCACATCTGCATTCAATAAGTATTTGCTTTTATTACATTGAGATTTTTTTTGTTCTAGGTTTTATTGTTATTTAGGTCAATTTTCTTGTTTTATATCTAAAATAATAAAGTTGAAAGAGGTCAGGTGATCTGCTAATGGCCACACAGGTTATTAGGAACAAAACCAGAACTTAGCCTATACCTCCCAGCTCCTCATTCCACGCTGCCTTCTCAAGATGCCATTTATCACAATATTTAAACTGAATTTAAGAGATTAGTATACATATCCTATTCCATTTATCTCCAAAATTTAGTAGCTTAAAAAAAATTTTTTTACTGAATTTCACAATTTAGTTGATCAGGAATTTGGGCAGGATTCAGCTGGGTGATTGTCATCTTCTTGAAGATGCAGGTGGATGACTGAGTGGCATTCAGCTAAAGGACAGGCTAATGGAGATGGCTTCATTCACATCTGGCGCCTCAGCGGGGATGGCTGGAGAGATGGGGTCAAGTGGGACTTTTTGCTACAATCCTTCGACGTGACTCTCCAGGATGGACTCAGGGTAGTCATCCTCCATACCTGGTGACTCAGAGCTCCCAGAGACCATGTTTCAAAAGCCTGGGGAGACATTCTGATGCAAGATATCTCACCCAACATCCGAAGTCTCAGAAAGTCACTTCTGCCACATCCTGTCGGTCAGATTACTAAAGCAACCCCAACTCAAGGGCAGTGAAATTGGACTCCATCTCCCAGTGGGAGAAGTAGCAATGCATTTCCAGCCATTGTGAGTCTACCACGCAGGCCCTATGTCAACACACAGGGTGATAGTGCTGCTCGTGTCAGTCAGGTCTGTGAGGCCTTACCAGAAAGGATGTTTCATTTTACGTCATGTGTGCATTAGTGCCTGACTATGTATGAAAAGAACTTAACTAATATGTAATAAATAAATAGTATCCACTTAATAAAATTATACCATAGCCCTATTGGAAATGGCCTTTTGGAGTAGTTTTTCCAGAAATAAAAACAAGCAAAGCTAATGTCAAGTACAAGTTGCTCACAGCCAAATTAAACATTGGTTTCAGAAAACCAAAGGGAAGCCATATGTTATTTTCAAAATGGCTTCCCAGGAGGGCAAGTAATATCGGGAGGATGCGCTTGAAGTTGTGAAGTGGAAAGACACTGTCGAAGAGGACTTATCACCTCCACGCACAGCAAGGATAATCTGTAGTCCCCTGCCACCGAGCGAGGGTCCAGAAAACCTAATGAAAATTCTAGGAGGAAATTAAATTTCGTTTGTTGTGCTGGGCTTACAGCAGACACACAGCGATTCCAACAGTATACTGAACTTTCTGAGTCTCTGAAAAACAATTTCAACATGGCTCGTTAATCTCAGGTCAGAGGAAGGAAAAATGACACCAAAAAACTAAGTAATTCAATTAAAGCAGAAAACCTAAGATTTATCACCAGCTCTGTTTTTATGAACTTAGGCATTTCTTTAAAAAAGCAAAAGAAACCAACACAGAGCCTTCAAAAAATATCCTAGAACAAAAGAAAGAGAAAGTCATTCCAAACACTTAAAGAGACAGATATTCACACATATTGTTTACTACATGTTTAAAATTTTGGTTCCTGTTAATAACATTAATGTGATCACTGACTTTCTCTTACAGTGTATACAGAATATACATAATAGAATATAATATATATCCTACTATTCATTTGTTAGTGTGTGTGAGTGTGAATGTCTGAACACACAAGATAAAATAAATAATAGAGACTAGGAGACTGTACAGTAGAATATATTAGAATAAAATGATGATGGTCTATACATACATTATGAATACATGCATATTCATATATACTATGTATATATACATACAAATATTATTCACTTACATATACATTAATAGACTCAGAATAACAACGTGAATATCATTCATATAAAAAGACCAGTAAAACAAATCATTACCAGAAATATTTTAAGTTGTCTTTGCAGACCTTTTTCTTTGTTTTTTAGTTTATCTCACTAGATGAATGTGCCTTATAGTCATTTGGAATAATTCTTCTCCATGGGGTTGAATCATTAACCTTATATGCAGTTATCTTCATTGTTTAAATTTGCCTGCAGGTTTTTAGAGATTACACACTTTTTTGCTTTAATTTTATCTATAAGTATGTAAAAATATTTACATGATCCAAAAAATTGTTTCTATACTTAGAAATTTCTGGTTCTGTCCCTGGCCCCTCTACCTGTTCCTCTTTTCCCTATAGTAATCCAATTTTTTTAGTTCTTGGGTGTACCTCATATACATAGGGACAATGTATGTATAGTCTGCATATATACATTCTGCATGCACATGCACATATTCTATAAATATACATCCTACTACACACATTTATTCACATGTATCCATTCCTTTCTTAAACAAAAGAAAACTATACACAATCCTTCCCATGTCACGTATTTTTTAACTTGGCAATAATCCCTAGAGATAATTCTTAATTTTTTTTCATAACGACATAGAACTGAGAGGGTACATGTTCCACAGCTTATTAAACTGGTCCCTTCCTTGTGGATTTTGAGGTATTTCCAGGCTTTTGCTAACACAGTATTGTAAAAAGTAGCCCTAGGATTATATCGTTTTATATTTTCCATCAGAGCATTACAGAATTTTGATAAAACAATAGAGAATCCACATAAGAGGCCATTTGTATAGATAGCAAGTGCTTGAAATGTGTTTCACCCACATTTCATTCTTATCGATGTGCTAAAAGATGCAAACTAAAAGAAGTAACCCAATTAAGAATCCAAGGATAGTACAAGTGTGCTACAGGACTGATTACTAAAATAATTAAACACTAAGGTTAATCTAAAGATATATATACACACACATGTAACCCTAAATATAATAAAAGTCAAAACTATTTCCATAACATGAAGAAATATAGTGTAAAAACAAGAATTCAATAATAGCAGCCTATGTAAAATCCCCATAGGTTATATTTTAAAAGGAATGAAAAGTTGGGGAGGAGAAAAAAATAGAAGTTTGTTGAATTTCATTTTGTACTTGAAGTAACAACATACAATTTCATTGTTAGGGTTGATAAGAAAAGAAATACAAGTTAAACTTGTTTAAAACACTCCTCAAAGATAACCCAGAGATCTATATCTTCAAAGATTAAAAGTTTCTGTGCTTTCAAAAACCAGTTGAGAAAACAAAATTGAAAGTAATCAATTACAATGTACAGTATTAGAAAGCATGTAAAAAAATCTCAAAATAAGATGGCTAAAATGGTTATGAGCATATCGGTTGTCACAACAAATCTAAATGGGTCAAAATATCTTGTCCCACTTTCTCAGACTGCACTACATGTGAACCCAAAGTCACACTGTTTATAGAACTGCCTGCAGAAACAATGCAGGGCAAACTTCAAGGTCAGACAGACCTGGTTTAAGAGCCTAATGCCACCAATATTAATTATCTAATCGTGTGCAGGTCATGTTTATGCTTTGGTTTCACTTCCTTTACCCGTATAATGAAATACCTAGCTCCCAAAGTTTGTGTGAGGATTAGAAGGATGTGTATTGGCTGGAGGCTTCTCTCAGCCAACAAGTAACAAGAAACCAAAGCCCTGAGTCTCTCAGCAGCCAAGGAACTGAGTGCTGCCAACAACCCCATGAGCTCAGAAGCACATCCATGACCACTTGAGCCTCTGAATGAGAACGCAGCCCAGCCGACACCTTAAATTACAGCCCCATGACACCCTAAGCAGAGAACCCAGCTAAGCTGTGCCTGGACCCTGACCCACAGGAACGGCGCTCTAATAACTGTGTTGGAAGGAAGGAAGGAAGGAAGGGAGAGAGGGAGGGAGGGAGGAGTGAGTTATGTGTTTTCCTTATGGCCAAGTTAGATCTTTTATTTTTTTCTTAACTAATCCTTTTATTTATTTTTAAGTAATTTTGTTGATTATGCTATTACAGTCGTCCCAGTTTTTTCTCCTTTACCCCCCCTCCACACTGCACCTCCCAATCCTCCAGCATTCCCTGCCCCCTAGTTCGTGTGCATGGGTTGTACATATAAGTTCTTTGGCTTCTCCATTTCCTAAACCATTCTTAAACCACCACCCCCCATCTATTTTATGCCTAGCAATTATGCTTCGAATTCCCTGTACCTCTTCCCCATTCTTCCCCTCCCCTTCCCCCCTGAAAACCTTACCACTAGAACATTATAGTAACACTAATACACTATTATACAATTGAATTAAAAATAAAAGAATGAGAAAACAGACAAAAAGTAAGATACTACCAATTGTAGAATATAAAACAAAAACAATTATTAACTGTATATTGACAAAAAGCACAATTTTCAATGAAACAGGAATGATCCTGTATCTTTGTGTATCAAATATTGTAATATACAATTGAAAGATACAACACAAAATACACTAGAATGCAAAAGAAAATAACAGACAAATAACATAATGATACACTAAGAAACCATTTTCAGAACTTGAGGAATCAAGTAGAAAAAAAAGGCACACAAAGAATTTGAATTAGATAAATAATATATGCTGATTTAATTAGTATAAATCAAAATTAATACCCTTCAATGGTATATGGTAATCTTGCAAACAAATTATAATAAAATTACTAAGGGTTAAAAAGCTTTTTGGGCATTATTTTTTGTTTTAAAGACCCCTGGAAATTACATCCACTATCCAGTGGAAAAACCATTAGGTATTAATCTGACTCTACAAACTTGGAAAGAGAAGATACATTATAAGAATGAGGCAGCATTGGAGAATAGTAATTAGGGTTATACTTTAGCTATCTTATGCAATCATGTACTGTAAATCAT
>PVIA01001511.1:0-124862 GCA_004024845.1 Tonatia bakeri
GTTTGGACCACGGAGGGCTCCATCCTCCTGGGTAAGGAAAAGTGAGAAGGAAGCAGTGGAAAAACCACCCTGATCCTCATTGAAGCAGGGGAAATACAGTTCCCGAGAAATTATAATCACACCAACCATTGTAGAATTTTCAGTCCAAATTCACATTTCCTATGTGGCTGAGAAAACCTCAAGTTTTGAATTTACTTTAAAGTATTCTTGTACTAGAAATTTTCCTAAATACTGGACAGAAGCAGATGCCTGTTCTCCTCTCTGGAGGAATACATCTTCACCTTAGACCTCAGAAATATTCGCACAAATTTTTGAGGAAAGAACGCTTCCCACCAAAAAGAAACAAACAAACAAACAAAAAAATGAACAAAAACCACCTGATCAAACACAGCAAAGCAGGTCACTGTCAGTGACAAAAGCAGAAACAACAAGTTGCAAAACCAGATCTGAAAATGTCCAGGTACTATTTTCAGTCACTGATTTAGAAACAAGTATATGTAGTGTGTTTACAGAAATGAAACACAAGCTGGAAACTCTGTAATGCACAGGAAACTACAGGATGTGACTTAGCAGTGTTTTGTAATATTCAGATAGAATTTATAGAAACTAAAAATACAGTAATCATTGTGACAAAGAGATACAATTATCAAGTTATTAGATACGGCTGAGGAGAGAATGAGTAAGCTGGAAGAAAACTCAGAAGAAATTACCCAGAACCTATTACGGAGAAACAGAGAAATGACAAATACACTTGTAATAGGAAAGCTGACACACAGACAATGGAGTAAGAAGGCCTGACACCCTCCTAAGTCAAAATCTCAACAGAGAGCAGAGAACGGGGCAGAGATATTGAAGAAATAATGGCCAGGATCATTCAGACTCCGAACTACAAATTCAAAAAAATAAAACCCAAGGGGAAAAAAAAAGATTGGCCTGTTCTAAGGAATAGAAGACAGTTGACTTTCAAACAGCATCCATGGAAGCTAGTAACAGTGGGATGAAATCGTCGCTGTGTGGAGGGGAACAGCAGTCTCGAATTCTAGAATGCTATAATTGTAAAATATATCGAGAACAAGAAATAAATGAATGCATTTTAAAATAAATAAAGAAAACACAACAGAGAATTTCCCACCAGTAATATATGAAAGAAGCATATAAGTAATTAGTAAAGATATAGGTTTGTACAATAAAATTAACGAACTTCATGAACATATGTGGAATACTGCATTCTGCCCATCAATAGCGGGATACACATTTCTCTCAAACACCTGTGGAACGTTTACAAAAAACAACTGACCATATGCTGAGCAGAATCACGGAGAGCAAGTTCCCTCACCACAGAGGTGAAACTACAAAATAATAACAAAAAACAACTGGAAATCCCCATACGTTTGGAGGTTAATATGCTTCTGAGTTGGATTTGAAGCATCACCAGGGAAATCAGAAATTATTTGCACTGAACAGTAACAAGCACTACATCCCAGAACTTGCAGGGCGAAGGCAGTGCTGTGTGCGGAGGAGAAGATACGGACTGACGGGGCGACGTCAGGGGAGGCAAGGCTAAAAACGAGTGAGCTGACCATTCGTCCCGGGACATCTGGAAAAGAAAACCAAAGCAAGCCCAACAAAAATATCAAGAAAGAATAATATTAGTAGGGCCACAGATAAACAAAATAAAAAGGAGACATTTATCAGAGCAGATGAACATTGGTTAAACGATAACATTGGTTATGGCCGCGGGGGGGGGGGGACGAGCCCTGGAGCCGGTACGGAGAGGTGCTGAGAGGACATGGTAAAAATGTTCCACTAATCTTTGCAAATAAATTTAAAAGATGAAACAGAAAATTTCTAGACATCTGTCAAAACTTAAGATGAAGCAGAAAGCCTACAATCGGTTTAAAAATTGTGTCACTAGTGACATTTTTCCCTCAAAGGACTCCCAATCTAGAGAGCACCGCCGGGAAATTCAATCAAAACAACACAGACTCTCGATGTCGTGGGCTCCAGGCCGTGGGGCTCCGCGAGGCAGCAGGAAGGAAGGAACGACAGCTGTGCCGGGATAAAACTGACGAAGGAGACATTGAGCGGACACGTGGACTGTAGAACTACTCCTCCGGGAAGCTGCCACCGGTGGAAACTTCGGAGTGCTACCCCAGCCACGAAGGGCTGGGAGACAGAGGACAGCTGCTGTCTGAGAAGGGCGGCCCACGTGTCCCAGGGACAGGACCCTCCTCCGAACCAAGTCACGCAGTGACTTCCAGTGCCTAAAACCATCCACGGAACCGAATGGCGTGTAACATAAGGAGTTAACGCCCTGCCTTCTCTGTCCTTCGCCGTCGACTCGTGGCCTGGAGCACAGTGGGCACGCAAGAAAGTTGTCCTGGATGAGAAAAAACCCGGTGGGGCCTCTTCCACTTCTCAGCCATATTCAGTCCCATCCGAGATGCTGAAAGCATGGGACCTGCTGAGGAGGAGGAAGCAGAAGCCCCTGAAATAAGCCCGGGACTGTCTGAAGAACTCCCCCCGTGAAGCCACAGAACTCCCCCCGTGAAGCTCCCGACAGGCCAAGTCCCTCTTCATACCGTATTTTGCCGTGTATAAGGCACACGCATGTTTTTGGCCGAAACTTTCAGGAAAAAAATCTTTTATTTCAATTTTTTAATTCAATTTATTTATTTATTTATATTTAGAGACTATGTTTTTTGAATCATCATAACCCAGGGTGTTATTTTCCATGCCGATATCGTCATTGCTCTCTAGAGTCACACTTTTAACGCACAAGCATAAATAAAATAATTGAAAACATTGATATAAATACGGAATTAGAACTGCCGAAGTACAACACGCATCCTTGGTTTTCCCTCAAAAGTTTGGGCAAAAATGTGTGCGTTATACACGGCAAAGTGTGGTTACCTCCTTTGGGTGCAAGAAAAGGTTCCTGGGGCTGCAGAGCGCTCTGCCGTCAATAACTAGGGAACCCCGGTGTCTCCCCGCGCCCCGCCCTCCCATCCACATGCGTCTGCGGTGCCAAGTGTCACAGCCCACGATGAGCTGCCTTCCGATTACAAAGTGGGCTTTTCTCTGCTCAGTGATCTAATGGGGAAGTCCCACATTCTTGGCGGATTAAAAAAGAAAAGCCCTCTGTTGCCAAGAAGTTTTCAGAAGTTACTATTTTTGTGGGGCCTATAAAAATTCAGCATCTTCGCCCTGTCTGCTGAGTCGGCAGAGAGTCCCTGGCAGGCCCCCTGTCCAGCCATCTGGGCCTCCGCAGATGTTCTCGCAGGCCGAGGGCCTGCCAGCGGGGTTCTGCTCCTCGCAGGGAACAAAAGCAGCCTGTGCGTTTCCGTTCCATCCCGGACCCGGTCTGGAGCAGGGGAGAACCAATATTTGCTAAGAGGAGACGTACAAATCAGTAGGGGAAAAACAATTATTTGTGGGCTTTTCAGAGAATGTGACAAATAATGATATTTGAAGCTTTAAGAAAGTGTTCAAAGGGTTGCTTGACATGAGCCCTTTCATCTGGGGCGCAGTGTACCGTCCATGGAGAACTTGGAGCCATGAACATTTTTGTAGGAAGACAAACTAATTGCTATGCAAATACCAAGCTTCTCGGTGAGGAATGCTTTCAGCTGGAAGGAGCCGCCCAGCAGCCCAGCCCATTGCGACAGGCGCCTTTGGCAAGGGGGCGAAAGACGTCTGCGAACACAATAGGCAGTTTCACAATCGCCCACGTCAGGCAGTGGGCAAATGAGCCGGCCCCAGCGGCCGCCCGGATCGGCGCAGGAACGCGGATCCTCTTCCTCCCACACCCAGGCGCAGTGGCCTCTGTGGGACATGGGAAAAGACCCAGCTCGGCGGGACCTGTGTTAGGGCTGTCAGGCGCAGTCGTGCACAAACAGGCCGTCGCTCCGCGGAGATTTTCTCCCGGGAACAAAGGAAGCCATCAGCCCACATAGGAGCCACTTTATTAACTGCGGTTCCGGCTGGGTTGCACAAAGCCAGAGGCCTGCGGGCCAAGACGCCAGCGCCCTTCAAGGACTTGGGGACCCAGCGTGTCTGGAACAAGCTTCCTGGTGTAGACGCTGAAGTCTGGGGGTATCTCTGCTGTTCCAGCCCAAGGCGCCACTGTTCGCGGACTTGCGAACAAGCCCTGACCTCTGCGCTCATGCCAAGGACCGCTCTTGCTTCAAGGGATTTGCCCACCGAAATAGGAGCAGGTGACAGCGGCTGACCCTGTCTGTGATTGACGGGGAAACTGAGGAACCGTGGGGGGGGGGGGTGGAAGACACTTACTAACAAGAGCTCCTGGTGGCTAACTGGGCTTAAATTAAATTAAATCTTTAAAAAAAAACTGAGCCTCGCAGTCATTTCTGCCCAGAAGCCTCTGCACTGAGCTACTGCCTGCACTGTGTTCTCCAGGCTGATCAGCCCTTGCAAAGGACTTCCGGAATGATGCTTTCCCAGTTTAATCGGAGCTGTGTCGCTCTGGCCAATCAGTGCGGCTCTATTATGACCAATCAGGGGCCAGGGGCGGGGACTGCTGTCTATATAATATGGAAGCCTGAGGCCCCTTTGCGCCAGCTACAGCTCTACAGGCCCAGAGTGGGCAGGTCATCGCTGAGCCCATTACTGACCAAGCTGCTGGAGAGGGGCCTGCCCCATGACACCCTCCACCCTTGCCCCGGCCCCCTGGCCCCCAGGGCAGCCCGGCGGTTGTGCCGTTTGCGCAGCTGCGCTGTAGCGCTCCTGAGCCGTTCCACAGCAGTGCGGTTCACAAAGCCACGCTGTTGGCGCCAAACCAAGTTTCCTTCTTCACTGGCACCCCAGATTGAAGGTCGATGTCAATGACTGCCGGTTGACATTACTGGACAAATGTGGCCGGAAACATTTGGACGCAGCACAGCAACAGGAAGGTCAAGCCCCTTCCCGTCCCCGTGTCTTACCGAAGGGACCGTCAGCTATGACCTCTGGGTCTCAGCCCTGCTCGGTCGCTACCCTCGGGTGCTTCAGTCCACGTGACTCTGCGTCGACTTTTTGTCCATCTTTCTAAGTGTGTTTTTCACAAGCGGCAAGGTGAAACAGCGCAAAGGGGGAGGAGCCAGCACGCACGTGCCCATGACTGTCGTCCAGGACTTCGTGCATGGGCGGAGGACACAGCAGGATGCCTGAGGGTGTGGATCCCTGAGCAGACCAGTGCTTCCTGCCCAGCTAGTCCTGATGCCACCGGGGCCTCGCAGCCTGCAGCAGGGAGCGCAAACGCGCGCAGCCGCCACCGGGGCTGCGCCATGGGAGGGCTTTCTCAGCTCTGCGGTGCACCGGGCAGCTCTGCGGAAGGAGGACACAGTGATGGGAAAGAAGGAGGCTGGCCCTGCTGTCGTCTGCCCAGCTGGGGACAAGGTCTGCCATGTGATGTACTGGAGAAGCAGTGAGGGCGAGGACAGGCTGTGGTCACAGGTGTTGCTGGGAGCTCAGAGCTGTGGGAGATAGGTGCACACAGGCGGTTTTTGAGAGAGCTGGACCTTGGGCTGGCTGTGAGGACGGGGGAGAGGCCTTTGGGGCAGCTGGGAAAGGACCCAGCCCCAGGTAGGGAGCACCTTGACCCTGGAAACGGGGGTGAGCAGGTGAGAAAAGTAGCAGAGCATGGAGTAGCAGGCAAAGGGCATCAGTGATGGGACCGCATGACCCACCAACCCGCCTCCTGTCCAGAGCTCTGTCCACATCCACACCCAACATCAGGAGCTCTTGTTCAGCCTCATTGAGGCAGCCGTGCAGAGCTCTGTCGTCCCCAACTCACCACCCACCACCACCCCTTCCGTTGCTCCTGCCATCTGATGAGACAGCAGATACCCCCCAGTGCCTGCCTGGCGCTGCGCCAGGAGCTGAGATGAGCCCTGTGCCTGCATGCGCTCGCCGAATCAGCCAGCGGCCCCACGCAAGCTCCCCGAGCACTGTCCCACACCGCAGAGGGGACCCTGGCAGCCCCACTGAGTCTCTGCTGCTTCACGTGCAATGATGCTGCAAGAACAGGGCACTGCTGCCCGCACCTCGCCCCACAGCACCACGGCCAGCGAGGGAGAGAGTATGTGTGAGGACCGGGTGCAGACTACCAGCTGGAAACATGTGGACACTCTGAGAAGCTCACTGAAGCTACTGCGAGGCAATCCTCAGTGGCGGTGGGTAGTTTAGGTTGGAAAATTTAGTCACCGGAACCTTCCAGATGCTCCAAACCGAGACACAGGGATCAAAGGGCCCCTTTGGGCTTCGCCTGATTACGAACCTGTGCCCAGAGGCCAGGGTCAGGTTTGCCCATTTTCTGACTCACGAAACCTGTTCTGCAAACAAGTAAGAGAGAAGGCCTTCTCTCCTGTCGGATGGGAGGCCGGGTCGTCTCCAACGTCAGCTGCTCTCCTCTGACGCGATCACTCTCAGAAAATAAACGCTGGCCTCACCTAACCCTCCCGGGGAGGGGAGAGAAGTCCTCCGCTCCTCGGGGCCTCCGGCTGTGTTTCCACCTGGGCCTCCCCGCCCAGCCCCCGACTTCGCCACGGGCGCCGCTGGCAGTTGCCGCTGGCCGTCGAGAAGCCTCTGCGCACCGGCCAGGAGCAAGAGCCAGCCAGTGTTTTCACAGCTGTGAGGACACTTTTCCAGCTGAGTCTTTAAAAATAGGTTGTCCCCCTGCTGGGAGGCATAATCCAAGTAGAGTCCAGGTTCCTCTCCAGCTGAAAGAAGTTCCGGGCAGACTGAGCCTGTGTGTGCTTCATCCACAGGCCAGACCAAGCTCAGTCCCGGCAGCTCCCGAGGGCCTGGGGTGGTTCCTGTTAGGTCCTCTGCCTGAGGGGGCAGCTCAGAGTCTAGCCCTGTAGAGGAGAGGAGCCCCCACCACCACCCAGGGGCCTTTGGCAACTCAGCCCCAGGGGGTCCCCAGCCTTTTTTTCCCCCCCCAGCAGAGGCTCTGGGACAGCCAAAACTCAGCTTCAGAGAGTGCGGCCAGGCAGAACCCAGCAGGGAAGAGAGACTGGCTGCGCTCCCAGCCTGGCCTCCGGTGCCAGGCCCACCCAAGTGCCAACCTCGTGGCCTCACACTCCAGCCTGCAGTGCGACAGGCGGCCGTCCGGGTACATGACCGACCGCAGGGTGCAAAACAGTTCTGCTGCTGGCTTCGGTCAGAAGACGGAGTCCCGGCAGAGCCCCCAGGCAAGCCCCGAGTGGGTGCCGGCAGTGCGGAGCGGCCTCTGCTCTCCTCTCCGACCCTCGCTCTCCTGTCTCTGCCCCTCTCCCAAAGCTGGGCCACTGGCGGGCCATGAGATGGCAGATCTGGGGACTCAGACAGGCATTTTAAATGCAGTGCAGTGATTTTCCAGGACAGCTGCATCAGGCCTGGCCACTTTCCTGGGAAGATGTGCTCCCAGCTTGCTGTTAACCCACTGGGGAACTCGGAGCAGAGAGAAGGCCTTACGCCCGTGCCTTGGGTGGTGGCCTGGGGAGGCAGGGTCTTGCCCCGGGAGGGCAGTTGGTGAGGCCACTGGTTGATCAGACGGCACTCAGAGGTCCTGGCCCTCACTTCCCTGAGCAGAGCGCTGGGATTCCGATGGGAGGGGCTCCTGGCAGCTCCAGGGAGACAGGCGAGGGGCAGAGGGACCCGTGAGGCACGCAGAGGGGCCATGGGGCCAGGGCGGGGCAGTGGTGTAGTCTTAGGGGCAAGAGCCTCTGCACCTGGCTCTGGGCCTGCTTCATGCAGTGACCCCGAGCTCCGGCAGCCACAGGGGTCCAAAACCTTGTGCCAACATCAGCAGGAGCTGGTTCTCCCACCCCAGGGAAGCCGAGGCAGCAACAGCAAGGGGACTTCCAGGAGGTTACCGCGGGCACCGCCATCGGGTTGGGGATGAGGCCGTCGTCCTGATTTCGGAGCGGGGAGACACAGGATCCAGGAGGTGATTACGTTTGCGAAAACGTGCCTGATAGGAAACACTGGGCCGGGACCCAGCCCGGAGCCCCTGCCCATGTCCAGTCCTGCCTGGGACTTGCCCCCGATGGCGCCTGCTCCTTGGTGCTACAGAGAACTGAAACCCAGACCCACCTCCTGTTGTTGGAGCCGAGGGTTTTCCGCGGGCTCTTGCCACTCCGTTGTCTCTTCAAACCCGAGCCCTGGGGGCATCTGTGCAGAACACGTGGCCCAGCTGCCCCCCCCCCCACAGTCTTCTAGCAACCGTGTGCACATGGATGCAGAGCAGCCAATGGGAAGTTGAGGCTGTTCATGCAGAGCCACTCCCATAAGGGGTCAGAGGGGGGCTGTCTCTGGGCTGGGCAGACTCAAGGCAGGTGGGGTCGGGGGAGGGGCTTTGGGTGGACAGTGGGAGGCTCAGGGACTCTGGTGGGAACTGGGGGTCTGGGGGAGCTGGGGGACAGCTGGCTGGAAGCGGGACATCCCACGGGACTGGTCGGGGTGTGTGTTGGGCTTTCCCCAGTTGGTCCTCAGTTGGAAGTGAGGAAAGATTATTAGGGAAAATCAGTGATTAATCAGGTTCTGGAAGTTTGGGGCTGATTGTCACAGGGCTACTGTTTCACTTCTGGGATTTTCCTGGAGAAAGAAGCCTGACTTCTGACGGTGACACACGTCTGGCTTATAGGCAATGACCAGCCCCTTAGACCTGCCACTGGACGAGGGGTCAGGTTCCTGGGCCAGCTGCTGCAGGCTGTGAGTCAAAGTTCTATTTTCATATATGATCTGGCTATTGTCCCTTTGTTCCTCAGTGTCTCAGTGGAGACCCCAGCCCCGAGCATAGCCCTCCGCCCCAGGGTCCTGAGAATGCCAGAGGGACTGCAGGCTGGGCCAGCACACTCAGGACAGCCGCCCCAGAGCCGAGCTGCCCACCCGCATTGGCACAGAGCCCTGCGTTCTGGATGGCACCACTGGGCAGAGGGCAGTGTCGCCCTTATTTCATCATGACCGGATTTAACTTTGGTTTGAAGCCTCCAGACTCCATCATTTCTAGTTTAAAACTCAGTCTCCATGGGCCCTGGGTTCCAGCCACTTCTCTGTGCTCTTGGTGGCAGCCAGGTCTCCGGGGGTGGGGGGTGCGGCTTCCTTCTGCACCGCAGCCCCATCTCAGGCACCACTGGGGGGTGGCCTCAGGAGCACGACTCCTCCTGTCCCTCCTCCAGCAGCGAGCTGAGCAGTCTCTGGCCCTGGCAGGTCTGCAGCCAGCCTGACCCTGCAGCCTGTGGGGCCCCGGAGAACACAGGTGGCCCAGGTGGTATCTTCCCGATCCTCTCAGTGGCTGCCTGCGGGCAGGCCTGCGTTCCCTCCCTGGGGCCTGCCCAGACCTGCCGGCTGCTGCGACTGCTCCTGCCCTGGACAGACCAGGCTGGGCTTCTCCGAGAAGCTCTACCTGGGCAGTGTGCCACCCCACCCTGCTCCTCTGGCGAGCCCTATGTTTACTACATTTATCAGGGTCCCTATCGCCCCCCCCCCAGAGTTTAAAGCCCCTGCCCAGGCTCTCCATTCAAGCTCTCCTGAAGCTATTCTGCCAACCCAGCCTGCTCCCACCCTGGGGGGCGGGTGAGAGGGCCTTTCCCTGGGCTCAGGAACAGAGCTGGCCCAACCAGGAGAGGGCAGCCCAGGTCAAAGAGTGACAAAGGCCAAGGTCAGGGGTGAGGAGGGAGGTGCAGGTAAAGCCTGTGCCCACAAAATAGCCATGCTGAAGAGGTGGCAGGCGGGTGGGAGATGGTCCACAGTAAGCAGCGGTGGCCGAGGGTGCAGTGGGGGCCCCACAGACCCCCACAGAGGACCCAGTGGGCTCTCATCGCTCTTCACTGGACATGGGACATGGGCACCCATGACGCCTCCAGGTCAGCTACGTGGCCCCAGGCAGCATTTGGCGACAGCTGGGGGTGTCTGGGGTTGTCAGGACTGGAGATGGGAGAGTACTCTGACCTCTAGTGCAGGGTCCGGGGGCAGGATGCTGTAATCGTCCCCAGGCACACAGGATGGTCCCCAACAAGGACGCATTGGCCCCAGCTGTCAGGAGCTACATCCAAGCCTCTAAAGTTCCTTTTCCCCAAGTTCTTCTGAAAGTGGGTCTGTGCACCCCCAGAGGAGAAGGGAGGGTCCTCTGGCTGCCTGCAGCTGGGACGGTTCTGGGAGGAGCAGCCCCTGCTCCGCACAGCCTTTCCTGCCTGGGGATCGAATCATGTTTCCCCGGAGAACAGGTTCTCTTCATGCCCTACGTCCAGGATGGGGACCTCAGACATCTCTGCCCTTGGGGGGCCATGTGGAACCAGCACCCCAGCTCCCCATAGGGATGCTTAGTGGGTGACCAGCACCTTACATGCTTTGAGGCATTGCTCACACACATAGTGACATAAACACTGTCTCCTGAGGGAGGCTGTGGGTCCCTCTCCACCACTTCCAGAGGGGTCCAGAGGGCCATCAGCCACCACTGTGGGGCTGCAGGCAGGTGAGTCCATGGACAGGGCACAGAATCCAGGTCTGTTGCTTTGGGCAGGTCCCTGACCTCTCTGGCCTGGCTGCAAAATGGGACGCAGCGCTCACTGCCCCCAGAGAACCAGAGGGTCTCTCCGCAGAGCGCCCTGCCAGCCTCCTGGATCGTCCCCGATCGTCCCCGATCGTCCGTACATTAGACCTCCAGAGAGGGTGGTGATGAGGGCGCAGCTGTGTGTGTGCGTGTGCTGCACGCTGGGCACGCGCCTCCGAAGGCTCTGGCTCACTCAGCTCAGCTCTCCGGGTGCAGCTGTGGATTCGAAGCTTCAGAAACGCGTACTGACTAAAGTGTCCCGAGGTGGCACGTGGTGCCAGCGAGAGGGGATCTTGTCTCCCTCTCCCTGTTCCCCTCCAGTCCGTGTTCTCTCACTTTCCAACTGCAGTCATTAAAGAAGACCCCCGAGGGAATGGAACGCAGAACACTGTGTTCAGATAGCATAGATGTTCTGACTTTCAATACCCAATTCCCCAGAACATTCTGAATTAAGCCAGTTAGTTCCACATTGACAGAAACATTGGAAGTTTTCTGGGGAAATTATTCAGAATGAAATGAGTAGCTGATACAGTCTCTCTCTGTGCTCTCAGTCTGCCCAAAGCTATTCTCTCACTCATGCAACTTTTATGAATGAAGAACTGAGACTCCCAGCAGCCTTGGCAGCCGGCAGCCAGTGGCGCGCAGGTGGGACAGTCGCCGCGGGGGCCACTGGTGTCACCTGAGCCTCTGTCAGGTCTGGGCCTGCCGGACACATTCTGAACACTTGAAAGAGACATGAAACTCCATATCTTAACACATGACCTTACAAAGTTCACCTTCTTCTATATAAGCTCACTCATTTCTAAAATCAGCAACTCCTGTGTCATCTCAGATCGAAATAGAGTATATGACTGTAACTACTTCAACGTTGCGTTCTCCTGGAAATTACAGGGGAGAAAAGTTGAAATGTGCGTATGTATTTGAAAATAGTCTATGACACCGTAATACCTTGGTTCCATTGGAATGTGATTATTGGGACTCACTGCACAGTTGCATCGTGGAATTGTGCGCATTGAGACAGCGGTCACCCTGATCGGTCCTCACACTTTGTAGTTCTGTAGGAAGAGCAGTCTCTGTCACAGAAATAAGATGTTCTTCATAATCAGGGCATTTTTTCCACGAGGCGTAGTAGTTAGTCTACAGCCGTAGTAAGACATTGCTTAATACTATTCTGTAGTTCTGCTCATGCTTGATTATCGCACTATATTCCTGATTTCCAAATAGCACTGTGTGAACATGACTGCAGATCTTAAACGTGTGTAGCGAGGAGGTTTGTGCAGCAAGGACCCGTTTTCATCGGGCGTTTGTCAGGCGTCAGCACGTCACGTGTGCTCTGAAACACTGTTGGCGCAGGTGACAGACGTGTTCTGCGTGGCGTTCCCAGGGCAGCCGTGATAGCAGAGGCAAAGGGAAAAGTCGAAACTACTGTGTCTTCACGGACAAGTCTGGATCTCAGACGTGAATATGAAGTGCTCGTGAGAGAGACCTCGAGAGGTAACGGTTTCTCTGGTTGTGATCGCTCTCACCAGCTCCGGTCCAAACCTCCTCTGGCACCTTCATGCTCCACAGTACAGACTCGGATGCTGCCCTTGCTGGGTGTCCTCCCTCGGAGGAAGTGAAGGTGGGGAAAGGTGACAGTACAAAACAGTTTGGGACGAGTCCGAATGACTGATCTTTCGCCCAAATCCATACTCAGCTGTGGGTCTCCAACGCCCGTGGAAGGAAGGCATTGCGTCTAGGAAGAGCGACAAATAGTCTGGGTGGTGAAGTCATACCTTCCTTCACATAACGTGACCTCCGTGTTCTTCTGGCACTAGGTCAGGAGACTCTTTGTTTTTCCGGACCCCTTAAGACCCTTGAAGGAAAAATAGGACCAGGCTTCCGGTGCCTGCAGCGAGGTGGAAGAAATGGGATTCTCTGAGCAGCCGGGATCAGGACTGTTTTTAGGGCAGAATCTTCTGTTGCAACCTTCTTGCAGAAGGGGAATTGCTTCGGGAAGCTGGCAGGTCAGTGGGGGTGTGGGGACTCGGGGCAGGTGATGACCACAGAGAACAGGACACTGGCCTGCACTGTCAGTGGGGGAGAGGAGCCCTTTAGTGCCTGTCAATTTTTAGAGAAACATTTTTTCTTTTTCAAAGAAATCCAGGATTCTAGGTGTTTACCTGTGATCTCTCACTTTTTAAAACTCCATTCAAAATTTCTTTGTGAGTTTTTTTTTTCCTGCAAAAAGCTTTATTGTTTCCATTTGGTCCATGACCTGGGACAGCTCCAGGGTGGTTACAAGGCTGCCCAGTGGCTGCAGGGAGGGGCTCAGGCAGAAGCCAGACACCAGGGAACACAGGGGCTCCCTTCAAGGCCTCTGGGCTCCACAGGATTCTGGTTGTGCTTGAGGGGGAGCCTTCCAAACAGACTCTCCCCAGCTGGAGGACTGGCCAGCCTGGGAGGTGAGTCGGGGCTGCCCATCTTCTTGGTGAGCTGCTTGCCCAGCACGTGTCCTCCAGGAAGTCCCGGAGCTGTGGGCCATGCGGGCAGAACTAGGGCCCGCAGGTCCCACAGGGCCCGGGTCAGCGTCTCCTCCGGGACCACGTGGTTTCCATGCATCCGGAGCGGCAGCCCACGTGTCATGCGTGGGGAGGCTGCAGCGCATCCTGGGAGACAGCGTGGCTGCAGTGCTGGTTTCGCGTCTTCCAGGGCTGCTCAGCACCCTTGGCTTCTCCGCAGCCCGCTTGCCCACACCCTCCAGAGCTGCACTGCCACCTCAAACAGGAGCCTAGAGAGAGGAAGGTGAGGGAGGCCACAGATGCAGGGTGACGGGGCCTCCACCGTGGTGGATGATCGTGACGAATCTGGAGCTCGTGGTTGCTGGGCCGTGAGGGGTCAGGGTCCCAAACCTGTGTTGGCTGGTCTTAGGGGCTGGGGATGGCTGCGGTGGTTCCAAAGGTGGCGACCGGAAAGGAGGTTGGAGGAGGCTCGGATGCTGGAAGGAGGGGCGTCCTGGGTCAGTGCCATCCAAGCAGGGGACGGATCTGGGGGACCATCCATGACACTGGCCCCAGATAAAAGGATATCTACGTTTTGCCTCTAGAACCTGTCTGCAGTTTCAAAGAAAGAGGAAACCTTTCCTGCACAAGGCTTGAGGATTTCTTCTGGGCCTGGGTGGCGCAGAGGAAAAGGAATCAGTGAGATTTAGGGGTGTGGGCTGGGGAGGGGGTCTCTGTCCTCGGGACCCCACCTGCCCTCTCAGCAGACCCTTCAGGCAGGCACCCAACCCACTCCACACCCTGCTTACTCGGTAGCAGTGACTGGAAGTTCAGGAGTCACATGCCCAGCTTCCCCGAAGGTAGTGGCTGCCGGCACCTGAGCAGCACCCGCTGTCCTGAAAAAAAGAGAAAACCTTACCAGAATGCAGCCCTTTGCCCCTTTTTCCTTCCCCTTCCTCCCTCCCTGGAATTTGGATAAATGATGGAGAGGCAGCATCCCTATTGTGACCACGAGGACAAAAGCCACAAGTTTAGTAGTGTGAGCAGAAATGGGACAGCTTCCTTAGCGCCTGGCAGATTAATTCCAGTGGGAAAGCCAGACTCTTTCTTACCCTGGGATCCTCGGGAAGCAGAGTCTGAGGCCAGGGCTCCGTGCTGGCCTTGGACCCGGGGGAAGGGGAGAGACGCCAAGGCAGGGTGAGAAGGAGGGCAAGGCAAGGGCACATTGTCACACTGCCCACCGCCTCACGCAGGGACACGAGGCCATCAGGCAGGGGTGTCTTGGGACAGGCTTTTGGAGGAGGGCGGAAGCCGGTCAGCAGGGCCCCTCAGGGTGTTAGCTCTGTCTGACTCCAGGCTGTGCCCTCGGCAGCGGCTCCAGCTGCCCCAGTGCATGCCCTGTGACGCCGTGTGAGGGACAAGGGACCAGAACCCCCAGAGTTGCCGCTGGGTGCTCTGACTTCACAGCAGCATCAAGGGGAGCGGATGCCTGGCTCTCCCAGGCAAAGGAACAGTCGGTCCTGATAGTGAGTGTGGAACACTGAGGCAGGAGCCCAGCCCAGGGTGGGGGGGACGGCGGGGCAGGTGGGGTGGGCGTTGCTGGAGGTGCCTGAGGCGTCTGAAGGTTCCAGCGGCTCTGGCTCACCTGCGGCTGGGCTGCGTCCAGCTGACTGCTCTTCATTCCACGCTGGGTTTTAATGAGGTTTAAGAATTCACAAAGTGCTTGCGTAAGTTAGACTTCTTTGTGGGTATTTGTATATGTGTGCAGGAAGCTTTTCGTAGAGCTGAATGTGTTCGTTTCCATTTTAAAATTTTCTCTCGTTTTTAAATAATATCTTTATCAGTGTTAAAATGTGCTTTATTTAGTGATATGTTGGTGATGATCAGTGTAAATTGTATTCCCATGATCATGTGTCTCTCGTTAAATAAATTTAAAAAAAACCTCTCTTTGTAAAAATGTCAAGCATTGCAGACAGAGCTACGGTCCCTTGGACCTTCCTGCCCGGCGACAGTCCTCTCGAGGCACCCCGAGCGACGGGCGTGCTGTGTTCATTCGCAGTCCCTCCCCATATTTCTGCACACGGGGTTTGTCCTTCGGGTCCTGCTTCCTGTCCCATCGATCCGCTTTTCCAAATTGCGGGAAGACATAGAAAGAAACGAAATAAAACGTGAAGGGGAGAGAAACTATCCACCGGTCACATGTCCAACAGAGGACGTGTATCTAGAACGCACGGGGCAGGCATGAGTGGGTTCGCAGGTGTGAGCAGGCAGAGCGGAGCACCGATTCTCCTGTTGTCATTTGTTAATAAATGTTGTTTTATTTTCCATACAAACAACCGTAAACTGACTGTTGCCCACCCCGCACAAAGAACACTAAAAATTCAAGTGAGAAAATAAAGAATGCAATTTTCTTTTTTAAAAATGAGACTTATTTATTTATATTTAGAGGGAGGGGGAGGGAGGGAATCAAACCTACGACCCTCGTCGCAGGCCCACACTCAGTCCCCCGAGGCACACCCGCCAGGGCGGAACCGTGCGGTTTTCCAAGGAAGGGCCGAACCGAGCAGCTCATCCGAGAGGCTGTAGCAGTGGGGAGCCAGCGCCTGGAGAAACGCTCACCCCACGCGGTCTTAGGGAAATGCACATTGAGAGGACACCGGGACACTGCGCTCGGTCAGAGTGGCTGAAATAAACGTGAAATACATCCGTGCGCTCGGGAGTGAGGAAGTGAGCAGCACCCAACGCCCAGCCAGGACGCGGAGCACCGGCCTCTCCGCGCCCGCGGGGTGGCGCGCGCTCCCGCCTCGCCCGGTGACCTCGCCGTGTGTGGAGTGTCCAGGTGAGTGGAGACGGGCATGCGCCTGCAGCCCCGCACACCAGCGTGCACAGCAGCTCTCCTCGAAGTTGCCGAGACTGGGAAACAACCCCCGTGGGCCCAGCACTCGCGCTGCTTCTGCACGCCGGTGGGCTGGAACGGCCGCGCAGGGAGGGTGAGGCCCGGCTGCAGATCTCAGGGCCTGGTCGGGCTCTGGGGGGAAATGAAGTCTGGGGCCTGCCAAGGGTTGGGGGCCTGAGAAGCCACCCCACACTTCGTGGAGGGGCCCCAGAGAGCCGGACCCTGGGAGCAAGCGCATGGCAATAGATTCTTTACGCAGTTCTTCTCTGAAATCGGAAGTCCTGATCTCTGACGTTTGTCAGTTCCCGTGGTCTGAATACTCCGTGGGCACCAATCTCAAGCTACCCACGTGGCCTCACCGGACTCGCGGTGAGGACAAGATACATGAACACAGTGGCCCCCGGGAGCCCGAGCTTGCTGGCCCCCCGCCCCACTTCCTAGAAGTTAGGGTGAGTTTGCGTAATCCTCCTCCTGCAGCGGGCTCTGAATCACTGGTGTGGTGCAGAAAACTTCTCAGACCCTGAAACCGGATTAACGTGGCTGAAGGCTGCCCGTGACTCACGGGGGCCCCACACATGACTCACCCATAAACGAAACTCCTCTGAAAGAAGGGGCATACACCACAGTTCTCAATTTAATGCTGAAATTAAAAAGGAAAAAAAAAAAGCCCCGTTGGCCACACCAGCAAACATGACTAAGCAGAGGGGTAAGCAGACCACAGAAAGGGGATGCAGCACGAACAGCGGGCGGAGGAAGCAGGCCGCCCAGCGCTCTGGGAGGAGAGGGTGGGGAGGGCAGGCAGAGCCCGCTGGGTGGTGGAGCCTGCTCAGACAGAGGTCGAAAGGGTGAGATGAGTTTAAAGTGTTCAGAGATGCACATTTAGGTTGAAAGGTATGAAGAAAATGGGAAGTGAGTCCAATAAAGTCTGCAGTGTGGCAGGTTTGCGGGGTGAGAAGGGCTGGGCCGGGCCGGGGGGAGGCCAGGCTCCCGCTCTGCCTGAGCTCGACTCTGGGCTCCGTGCACAGGGCAAGCGGTGAGACAGGGATGTGCAGCTCGTGCATCTTTACATGACACTCACGGGGAAGAAACTGAAAGATAATACATCACGTCCACGTCGTCTTCAGCCAAGTGATCCAGAGGTGACCGAACGCTTGAAAAATCTATCAGCGAAACTCTCTATACCAGCAGATTAATGAGAAAAGAATCTCCGTTTTTATTTGCCAAACGAAAGCGCTTGGGTGAATTCCAACCACATGTGCACGATTGAAGACAAAGCTCAGGGAACGAAGAGTAACGCTTTCTTACTCTGATGGAAAGCGTGGACCAGAAATCCGAAGAAATGCACACAGGTAACCGGGAGGAGGTGGAGCGCCTCTCCGGAAAGTCAGAAGGAGGCCGTGCCTGTTCCACTCGCCCTCACGGGGGCATCTTACTGCGTGAGTGGGCCCACACCGCGGCGAGGACGGGGGATGCGAGGGCAGCGGTGCGCGCGGAGGAGGGAAAAGTCATCCTTCTCCGCGGACTGGGACTGTGCTCCTGGAAGCCCCGGAGACCAGGCCGTTGGGCAGACGTGCCCACCTCCCCGGCGGCGGTGCCTTGGGGCGCAGCGTGCAGGCTGCTTGTGTTTGAGCTCACGGAGGCCAGTCAACTAGCGAACTATCGACGTGAATACGGATTTGCAAGGAGGCAGGCCAGCAGGTCCAGACGCAGAACACTCCCCTCAAAAAAGTCAAGAAATAAACGCCCTCGCTCTCAGTGTCCGAGAGAATGGTGCAACGCCAGGCGCAAGCCCGGTGGGAGGGGGCCGCGCCTGCCCACAGAGAACAATGGGGCCGCAGGCAGGGCACTGCCCGCAACCCGACCCGCAGGAAGGGAGAGGAGCAGCGCACACCGAGGGGAAGACTCCCCCCCAACAGACGCCAGATCTCCCCTAAATGAACCTAAAGGACAATACAAGTCTGACCACAGTCCCGACAGCACTTCATGTGGCCCCGGGCAAATGGCTCCTAAAATTCCTCATCAGTTTAAGGTGCTAAAATAGGGCGGGCGCCGGCCAGCCAGATGGCAGAATGCTGGGCGGGCTGCTGAGTGGCGCAGCGTGAGGCAGCTGAATGGCACACCGGCCCCCAGCCTGTTTCCTGGGGACCCGGGGACCAGATGTGAAAGCTGAGTCATAGGTGGGCGCTGCAGGCCGCTCCAAACTCTTGTAGCAGATGCTGGACTTTTCCAGAATGTGGGATTGGGGTGCGGGTCAGTGGGGTTCTCCGGGGAAGTTTCTGGAAGGGTGGAAAGGGCAGGAGCTCACCCCTAATGGGGGGGGCCAGCACACGTGGCCATGGTTGAGGCAATGGAGGGAGACCCATGAAGCAGACAGTGGCTTAACAATCGTTCGACTGCTATTCACCATCGTGAGAGTTTTGTGGAATTTTCTTATGAATACATATAGTGTTTGTATTTTAAAATAAAAAAAAGGTTTGTAGTGGTAAAATATACTTAAAAAAATTGAGTGTTTTAATTGTTTTGAGTGCGAGGTTCAGTGGTATGAACTATCTTCCCTTCGTTGTGCCACTGTCCCCGCCATCGCTCTGGGACTTTGTCAGCACTCCAGCTGAAGCCCTGTGCCCCCAAGACTGCCTCTCCCCACCCCTCATCCAGCCCCTGGCCACCACCTGCTTCCTGTCTCCGGGGAGCTGACTCTCCTCGGGACCTCTTAGGAGCTGAGTTTACAAGGAGTATTTGTCCCTTTGTGACTGGCTTGTTTCACTTAGCACAATGTTCATGAGGTTCACTCATGCGGTAGCCCAGGGGCCCCCCAACACTGGGCCAGGGCCCAGTACCGGTCCGAGGCTTGTTCGGAACCGCACTGCACAGCAGGAGGGGAGTGGCAGGCGAAGCTGCACCTGTGTTCACAGCTGCTCCCCTCACTCACTGGTCACGCCCGAGCCCCACCTCTGGTCAGATCAGTGGAGAGCACGGACCGACTGCGAGCTGCCCCTGCAAGGGGCCCAGGTGGTGTGCTCCCGGGAGACTCTGAGGTCTGAGGGCCCGAGGTGCTGCTGAGGCGGGGATGCGGGCGCTGGGGCACACCTGCAAACACAGACCGTCACCAGCAGGGAGGTCGGACCGCGCAGAGACCGCAGTGAATCAGTGGCCGACAGACGGACGTCAGACCTGCTCACCTGTGAGTGGCAGGTGACGGTTGCGCTGCACCTGGTGGTGGGCTGTATAGGGGCAAGCGAGCTGACGTGCTTCGGTTGTACAGCTGCGTTGGGTGACAGGCTTTATGTCAGAACACGACACTTGCTTTAGTCTGCACGTGGCCTGCCCATCACTTCATTTACCACCCCGTCTGGCCTGTTTTCCCCACGTGTTTGCAGTCACTGCCTTGGTGAGGCCACGAGCTAGCCCTAGCACCTGGTGAGTGGCACAATTATTTCATGGTCTATCACAATGTAACAAGAATAGAAACAAAGAGCAGACTAAATGTAGTGTGCTTGAATCCTCCCGAAGCCATCCTTTTCCCTTGGTCGGTGGAAAAACTGTCTCCCGTGAAACCGGTCCCTGGTGCTGAAAAGGCTGGGGACCGCCATGGTAGCCGGTGCCAGACTGTCCTTCCTTTTCAGGCAGAGTCACAGTCCCACGTGTGGACCAACCGAGTTTGTTTCCCTTTCCTCTGTGGACACGGGGCCGCCTCCACCTCTTGGCTGTGGTGAGCAATGCTGCAGTGAGCAGGCACAGGTGCAGCATCTCTGAGACCCTGATCTCAAGCCTGCAGGGTGTGTGCCTGGAAGTGGGGTTGCTGGGTCTTTGGTAACTCTCTGTTTAATTTTTAAGGACTATTTCCAATTTAAAAGTGTCATTAGTCTACCACGATGTGTTAGCTCTATCAGACATATCCATGTAATTCTTCTGGTGGCTTAGAAAGAGTCCCAAAGCCTGGGGTGGTTGGAAGAGGCACACCTTCTTCAGGTGTGAGTGAGGTGGGAAGTAGTGTTCGTAAGACAGGCAAAGTCTCAGGGATCTCACAGCTCTCATGTCGTGACAACCTGGGCGGAGCTGGCGATGGTGGCCTGCTATGTGAATGGAGCAGAATGACGAGGGAAAGGCGGCCACAGGCTACTCTGCAAGGGTGCTTGGGGCCAGACCTGGCACCTGTCCACGCCTGTCCACACTCCGCTTTCCAGCTACACCAGGGCCCGGGCAGGAGCCTCTGAGCCCGTCCCCCACCCCCCAGTGCTGGGGAAGGGAGAGGGCGGCTCGATTGCTCTCCCAGCTGCTTCCTTCGCGGGAGAGCAGCTTTGCACCGCTTTCCGCTGAACCCACTGTTCCCGTCGTGAATCAAGAGTTAAGGGAGATTTTTAAAATTAAATCTGAAACCACAGGATACGTACAAGAGGGTGATGATTATGCCTGGGATTTTTATCAGTCACAGCTGTTCCATTCTGTTTGTTTACTTTCGGGGAGAAATGGTCCTTTGAAATACACGACCAAAATAAACACACTGGCAGCTGTACTCAGCCCGAGGAAGGGAGCCGGCGGGCGGGCTCCAGGCACAGCCGCGGGCAGGGGCCGCATGCACGCCCCGGCTCTCGTGCTGACCACGCCCGGAGCGGAGACCCTCCGGGAGGGACCCTGCTGGGATCGAGGAGTGGGGGGGGGGCGGATTCTGGGGAACGCTGCAGCTCCAGCAAAACCAAGCATTTTGCATAAAAAATACTGACCCTGACATTTAATGCAGTGTGACGAAGAGGCCACAGTGATACCAGAAGGCAGCTACACTGTCAGTATCTATTATACACGAGTTTTATTGCACACGCACCACGTGCACTGGGCTCCAGGAAAGCAAAGTCAGAAGTGCTCTCTCCTGGGAAGACCAAAAGCGACAAGAAGACCAACAAGTAACAGAATGTCAGGTAACAATTAATGTATCCGAAGTCTCAGTAACAATTGACTTTGAATTATTAAACCTGGTTGATCACCTAGGTACAGAGAAAGATACACCTTGCTTGAGTTAGGGTGAAAGCTTTATGTTTCCAGAAACTCCAAACCATCTCTAACCCTAACCCAGTCAAGGGAAACGGGGGAAATGGAGTTGGGAGGGGCCGCACGCTTCACACACACACACACACACACACACACACACACACAGAGTGCGCATTGCTCGAGAATCCACAGTGCCTCACTTCCGCCGCGGCACTTATTTTAGAACGTCAGAAGCTTTCGGATATGACAATTTTTTTTATTTCAAGGAAAATGACCCCAAAAAACTTTTTGTGGAAAGGTTGGTGTTTGTGTCTCCACCTGAGACATAAAATCCCAGTTTCTGACAGCGTTTCCCTTTTGAATGACATTGAAACCACTCTGTGAATAAGGAACGACTTATAAAAACACACATTAAAGTATCTGTTTCCCCCTCGGTGCACTGTGGTCCTTGGGGCCCGACCTGGGTTCGTCTCCTCTGACCCATAGACTGGCCCCTCGGTTGACGGTTACACCGGGTGTTCCTTACACTGGACAAACACGGGGCTGTATTCAGTAGGATGTTTCTAGGTTACAGACAGCTGCCTCGTGTCCTCCCTGGTCCTGTTACGTCCGAGTGCGTGTGAAAAAACTAATTTACACGTAACATCGCTGAGGATGGCCCGACGCTGAAGGCTGCAAGTAAGGACTGCCCAGCCTCAGGAGCAGAGACTCACTGGGTGTGTTGTTCTTGCACGTACGCTGTGTGCAGGCAGAAAGCCCACAGCCGCCGGGCTCGCCGCTGCTGTTGTCCAGGAGCGCGAGTCCTGCTCGCTTTCTGCTCCGGCTCCCTTAGAAAATCAGCTCCGTCCTCGTGCATGTTGCCTCGTAGTTCCGGCAGGCTGCTGCACCGCCACCATCATGCCCACATCCAAGTAAGAACGTACTCAGGGGAGGACCAAGAGGGGAGGAGGGATGGCATGCACGTGTGCCCCTCTTTGTCTGGGAGCAAGGGCACCCTGGTGAGCAGCACCGACATCTTGTCGGCATGGGGCTGCCCTGGGACCAGGCCGCCCGGGGGGTGGGAAGTGGTTAGATGGGTGGAATGTGAGCCTCCAGCGCAGGAGTCTGGGATGTCCCTGAGGTGTGTGCAGGGCACCACCTTGATTTCCTCAGCGGCCATACAAGATGCGTTTGTCCTGCTGAATCACTCTGAGTCACCGCTCCAGAGAAGACTGTGGGAGCCATGGGGCAATCGGTGAAGACGGTGTTGAAGCTTCCTGGCTTGCAGGAAAGGTAGGATCTTGCACTCACCGGGGTTCTTAGGCAGGGGACTGTGTCAGCAGAGGGCTGAAGCAGAAAGTGAAGCATGGGCGTGGGTGGCCATCCCCTGTGACAGGGTGTGGGGGGGCTCCTCCCGCCTAGGAAGAAGACAGGAAGTGGAAGGACCACATTACTGGGTACTGTTCTAGGCCCCCGATACTAATGGGCGGCCCTGTGCATGGAAGACCTGGATGTCTGAGAGACGGGGTCAGCCTCCCCACTGGCGAGCCTCCCAGTGGAAGTGCCCAGAGGCCTACAGCTGGCTGATTCTGTGCTCTGGGGTCCGAGGTGCTGAGCCATCTTCGAAGGACTCCACCTAGGAGGTGCCTGAGCAGCTGAGCGGAGGCGGGTGGAGGGCCTGAAGCCTGGAGTGCAGGACGAGGGGACGGTGAAGACAATGCCGGCACTGTCCAGGGGCTGCTGGGTTTGAAATCACAGAACCAGAGTTTCAACCTGGTTTGATCAGCTCCAGGGAGGACAGAGGCCCCAGAGGACAATCAGGGATGTCCCCCCCCCCCACTGCAACCCCGCCAGTGGATGGGAGGGGAGCAGGGACACACAGCTGCCCCCAAGGAGCAAAGGAGCAAGGACCCACTGCCATGGGAGGGAGCAGACCTTCCAAAGGTTGGGTCTTTCCTGCTTCGTCCCTGGCCGTGGAACCCTGCTTACGGAAACCCAGTGCTGGTTCCCAAACCCCGAGGCCCCAGGTCTCTGCTTCCCCAAGCGCCCTGTGGTCCAAAGTAAAAAGACGCCCCTCTCCTGGGCGCCCAGGCATCCAGGGCCTGGTGGGTCCAGAGGCTCTAGGTCCTCAGGCGCGCAGGAAGTGCGGGCCTCACCGTGCCACAAAGCTGTTGCACTGGGGCAACTGCGGGGGCCCAGCCCAGAGGCTGTCGGCGGTTCCTGGCAGCGGTGGCGCGGAGACCATGAGAACTCCCAGAGGCTAGGCTTCAGCGTTGCATGCAGCACACCATTCCACTCAGTGCCCGGTATGCAGGGACACGCCCGGGGCCAGTGGATCTATGCCCGGCTTGTGGCACCTGCCTGACTACCTGGAGAGCTGGGTGTGCGGGAGGTTGGCCGTGAGGCCACAGTTACGGTGGGACATCGGCACTGTACGCAGTGACCCAGCCTGCGTGAGAGCGCACATGTTAGCTGCCACCACCACACCCGGTTTCCTCCTCCCTGAACTGCCGGACAGCCCTTGATCGGAGCCACAACTGGCTATCAGCTCCCATGGGGCCTGCTTTAAGAAGAAAAGGGTTTTAGAAACTTGAGGTTCATCCTGGGAGCTGGGCGTGTGGCCTGCCCTCCTGCCCGGCGATCCAGAGAGTGAGCCAGCCTCCACGGTGCTCTGCGGGAATGAATTGTTGCCAGGGGCACGAGTGCTGGATGGGGCCTCCGAGGGCAGCAGACAAAACACAGCGTCTGTCAGGGGAAGAGCGGGATTTATAGGCAAAACGCAGCTATTCTGAGACTTTTCAATAAAGATATACAACCTGAACAAAAGGTAACTATTTCGCTCCGTCTCTGAAAGCCCATGGAATTTATTTTTTGCAAGCTTTTACAGTCCACGGCCTTCCCATTCAATCTTGAATAATGGCTCTGAATTGAGCTGTAAAAGCTTCCGAAGTTTGAAGCCTTCTGACAAGTTAATTTAGCAGTATGGTAAAAAGTTTTCCCCCCAGATAGAATAAAGCCATCATATCATGAATGTAGCAGCCATCCGGAGGGAAGAAAACACCATTAGGATTAGAAATGGTGTGCTTTATGGAGATAGTTTGTGGTTTCGTGTAATCTACTATCAATATTTCAGGAGAAAGATGTTCCCCTCATCAGTCAGCTGGAAGTCAATATCTCCACTTAAAACCAACACCCAGGGGCCAGATCACACGCATCTTTATTGGAAAAGTAACATTCTCTACACAGTTTCCTCTCTGCAGTTCCTTAGATTCTAATTGAGTGTGTGTGTTAGAAAGAGGCCTTTTTTTTGCTCTAGGAAAAAATAAGGAAAAGAAATAAGCAATATTTTCTTTGTTTCCCCCTGCTCCCCCCCATACACACAAACCGCTCCCACCCACACCGCCCCGGACCGGACCCGACTGCTGGGAGCTGCCTTTCCCTGCCCGTGCTTTCCTGCCGGTCCGCACGCAGCCAGTGAGCTCGCTGGGCCCTTCTCAGAGCAGGCGATGCTGGCTAACAGTGGCTTTCTCTGTATGTGTGTATGTGTGTGTGTGTGTGTGTGTGGTTGCTTATATGTGTGTTGCTGCCTGTTCATGCTTTATTGTTTGTGGAGCTCGTGTGTTGCTTGTGTGTTGTTCACGTGTTGCCACCTGTTGGTGCGTTGTTTGCATGTTGTCACTTGTTTGTGGGTTAGTCATGTGTGGTTAGCTGTTGCTCTCCGTGTGTCGCTTATGTGTTGTTTGCTGTGTGTTGTGCTATTGCTTGTTTATGCTGTTGCTTGTGTGTTGTTCACATGTTGCTGTCTGTTGGCGTGTTGTTTGCTCGTCTGCCTGGCTCAGGCTGCCTCTCCTCTCACGATACAAAGATGGGAAAGGAGGCAGAGCCACCAGCCCTCTGGTGTCCCGGTGGCCACTGCTGGTAGTCCTCGGGGAAGGCAACACTCACCCCTAAACGGGATCCGTGGTACAGATCCGGCTTTGTCATGATGGAGGAAGAAGCCAAGAAAAATTAATTATATTTAACAAAGAAATGCTTCAGATGCCACTTGGCCTTGTGCCCTGAATATAAATCTCCAAATGTTTCTCACTTGAATATTTTAGTGGAAAAAAACAAAATTAAAATAAAAAACCCAGATGCCCTATTACTGTGTGTGTGCGGTGATTGCAGGGGTCGTTCTGAAGCCCTCCCGGGCTGTGGGCGGCAGACGGGGGCGGAGTCTGAGCCCAGGAGTGCAGCCCAGCACATCCGACGAGGGCCGACCAACGCAGGCCCCAGCTCTGCAGAGGCAGGGGGGGAACTTTCTAAATGGAGCAGAGAGTGATCTGTTGCCTTAATAAAGGGGAGGCTGTTCAATTGTTCCTATTCTGCTACAGAATGTTGGGAAGAAAATGTACGATTGGTTGGAGTCGAAGAAAGAAATACGATTTATGGGGCTGGTTCGAGAGAAGAGAAGAAGAATATGCTTCAAAACAGCTAGACCTGGGTCCAAACTGCATCTAATGATGTGGGACAGGGATGTCAAGTTCGTTAATGTTCTCCTTTGTGGTTTGTGCTTTCTGTGTCCTGTGAAAGAAGTCTTTATAAGAAATGCTTCGATGGACCATAAAACTACTCATCCCGCATCTGCTTCCATCACGGTAAAGGTTTGTTTTTTCAGATGCAGGTCTTTCTCCTGCCCCATGTTTGTGTTTGGTGAGAGACTGGACTCTGTTTTGTTTCAGCGTGCTTCATGGATTCTGCAAGCCCCGCTCATTTATGGTCCTCCCCACCGCTGGGCGACACGGCCGGTGTCAGAGGTTGAGTCCCCGTGGAGATGTGTGTCGCTATCTGCACTCGGTTCTGTTACGCCGCTCGGCCGGAGCCAATGCCACAGGGTCGGATTCCTGAACCTCAGAAGAGACCTGGACACCTGGTGAACACACCTCCCCCAACCCTCACCCCCATGGATTTACCAAACTGCCTTGCCTATTCTGGGCTCGTAGCTAGTCACCGATTTCCAGAAGCAACTCACCAAAAATTGCATCAAAATATGAAACACATTGGCGAGAAAACCTGTTTTTATAATTTGGAGTCTTCCTGTCCGTGTAGTCGTGTGGCCCAAGGTGCAGTTGAGTGAGAGGCACTGCTGCTTGTCGCTCCAGGAGGAGAGGGAGGTCTCGCCAGCTGACCTGTGACCCACGACACAAAGCTAAGGCCCTGACAATTTATGAGAAACAGATTTCTCAGACGTTTAAACTGTGGGAAAAAATCACACGATTCAGAGCTGATGGAATTTGGTGTATGCCTCCAGTTATTTGGGTCCTTTTAAAGTATCTTTCAACAAAGTTCCGTAATTGTCTCCATCAATACCTCACACAACTGTTGGCACACCCACCCCCGAGGTTACAGACCATCCCTGTGGTCATTCTGAGTGTTCCTATGTCTAGAAAGATGGTGAGCTTTGCTATGTGTGTGTTACTCCCAACAGTCTCCGGAGCAGGCACCCTCAGGGTCTCCATCCCTCAGTCTCCATCCCGCCACTGACCTTGCCTCCGCCCCAGCACAGAAGTCTTCGTAGTGGGCTCCTGGCACTGCCAGAAAGCACGCACGGCCTTTGACTCCGGCTGGGCCCCAGGCACCGCTCAGCAGCCCCCATACGCCTGCTTGGCTCTCTGCTCAATCCCCCACTGGAGCTGCTGGTGACACTCCTGGTGCATAGTAGGCACTTTACACCCTGCTGTTATTCTCACCAGGCTGTCCTGGCTCCTGCTTCTCAGTGGGACCATGTCTATGACAAAGGTGAGGTGCCATCCTCAGCCTGCTGTCCCCACTGCTGGCACCATGTACCCACACACTCTTCTGCTGCAGTCTCCTCCTGGCCCAGGGCTTGTCTGCCTGGGCTTGTTGGCACCTCCCTTACACCTGAGCACCAGGGACCTTCCCCTGGGCTCGGGCTCTTCAGGACCTGCCCTGCCCACCTCTGGCGTGTTCTCCCCCAGAGAGAAGCTGGTGGGACCCACGCTCCCTGGTCTAGACCCTACCCCAGGGAGCTGGGGCCCAGAATTCTGTGTGTGAACAGCAGAACCCATTTCCCACGGGAGCCTCTTTTCAGGTCCGTCAGCACTGAAGGTGAGGGGGAGCTTGGACCGTGGACCAGGGTGTCTGCAGGCATGTGGGTGTGTGATGGGGGGTGCGGGCAAGGAGGGGCCAGTCAGGGCCGGCCTCCACTCTGGCTGGGCAACCGGGGGAGGGATTCCGAAGTCCAGCAGCTACAGAGCAGTGCGTCAGGGGGCGGGGCACACAGGGCAGCTTTGACTGAACTGCTGGTCAGCTTAGTTTCCTCTTTTGTCAAGTTTTAGACACCCGTGAGCCTGCACTGGCCTCTGGTCCCAGGCCCTCGGGCTGCTATGGGGCTTCCCTCTGGTCCTCCATGTCACCCTGGGGACCACCCCTGGCGTCTCTTCCCGGACCCAGAGGTGCTAGTGTCCCGTGCCGGGAGAAAAGAAATTCCTCCCTGAGGTCTTCCTGTTGGCTCCCTGACACTCCTCTTCACTCCAGGCACCGGCCAGTGAACCTGTAGTTTGTAGTCCACACCCAGACCCCACCGAGCCCATGGGGGTGCTGCCGATGGTTTCCCTGGGACATGGCCCCTGGGGCTGCCTGTGTGGGGGGCCTGCCTGGCTTGCCCCTCCATCCCAGCCACTGTCCGGGGGGTCAGCTGCACTCACAATCCTAGATTTTTAAAAAGTTCCAATCGTTGGAGCTGTCTTTATTTCTGTGGGAAGTACATGTTTCTTTCTGTTAACACCCAGGGTTTTTTTTTTTCCTGAAAGAAAACGCTCTGAGCTTGGAACTAAGTACTTTTTCCTGTGAAACCCCAGGTGGGCGTCCCCTGGTGCTGGGCTGTGCCCCCACCTGCCTGCTCCCGCTCAGCTGTGGCACCGGGGCTTCCTTTCCAGGTGCGGCACTTGTGTTCCAGCTGCGGACAGTCTCCTTCAGCCGCACAGACCGTGGGACCCGGAGACAGAGAGCCGTGCAGGTCCCTAAGCTCCTCTTCTAGAAAAGGCAAGTGTGCTCTTCTCTCCGCAGGGCCTGGCACTCACAGGTGCCTCTTTCCTGGAGGGGCTGTAGGGTGCGGCCCGTCTGCACACAGCAGCGGGCCCACTTGCGCCCCGGTGTGAAACCCTACCTTTTCCTCAGTCCTGCCTGGGCTTCTACCCCAGAACCCCTTCCTTCTTTCCTGTGACCCTCAGGCACGCCTCTCTCCTTTTGTGCATGTAAAAGTAACCGGACTGGACTCAGACGCACTTCCTCCTGATGGTTGCGCACTTTCACTAATTTGTGAAATGACACTGTATCTTCGTTCTCATCCTCTAAATGTTGCTCAGCCACGGGTCCTTCCCACTGTGTGCGATCTTTCTGTACGTGCACCGCTCCGCCACTGGCCAGGCTCCTGGTGGAGATGTTCTTCAGCTACGTCTTACAACATTCTGCCTTTTACCATTCATTTGCTTCCAAGTTATCTCAGAGTGGGTCTTTCCACTTAGATGCCCAGGTTCTCCAGTCATTGTTTACTGCTTATCTCAAGATAGCTAAAACGCTGTCGTATTTTGAATACTGAATTTTAGTCTACATTTTTTCCCTCTAAGAATCACTGAGCACGAATGATATTAAAAGTTACCTCTGTTCATTTCTAAGAAAACAGGCCTACAAATAAGCAATCACAAACCCCGCTGGCCTCCCTCAGGCCACGCAGCGGAGGTTCAGCGCAGTTCGCCTCTATGATTATTCCAAGATCGATAATTAGGCTGACCTGGTCTCTGATTTTCTGTTCTGTGCTGCAGTTAAAACAATTCCAAGTCCTCATTACAGAACAAAAGGACACAATACCACAAAGGACTGCTAACGACTGAAACAGAAACGCTGCTGCTCTTCTCTCCTCAAGAGGCATCTGGGCCATAAAACCTCGGCTGAGCTCGAGTGCAAGTTAATGAGTGATGAAGGCTTATCAGCGTCTTTTCTTCTTGACGCAACCT
Source organism: Tonatia bakeri (assembly GCA_004024845.1). Lineage (NCBI taxonomy): Eukaryota > Metazoa > Chordata > Mammalia > Chiroptera > Phyllostomidae > Tonatia > Tonatia bakeri. Next base: position 28,888 of record PVIA01001511.1, read on the forward strand.
CGGTGTCGATTCCTGGCTGGCCTGGCCCCGCCCTCCTGTAATCCAGCAGGTAATTTCAGATAACCTAGTCACCTCTGGTAATTTCTCCACTGACTTCTCTGCTTGGCTGCCTGTGTTCTCGATATTAGTCTTCTTCCTGTTCCACCTGTCCTGCGGACACGAGTATTCCTGTGTCCACACCGCTCAGCATCCTGCCTTCTGGCTCGTGTTATCCGAGCCTGACAAGTAAGGGCATTTCGGTACTTGAGAGAAAAAAAGAATCCCTTGACTGTTTTTAAATGATCTACCTAGATTCTGCTTTCTAGGAAAAGAGCTGCTTTAGTGAGGCATCAACATATTTAACCAAATTTGGTCATTAAGATCTCAAGTCTTTCGAGCTATAGTCACCTTTTTTTGTTGTGAATCGTGCCAAGAGATTTCAAAGTATCCTGAAGGTATAGGTTTTATGTAAGCAAATTATACAACCCTTTTAATTTAGAATATAGATTCCACACACCACTTTGATTAAAGGAAGTGTTTTATAAACAAAACAATTACAAAGTGCTGCAATTTGAATACCAATGACTTAGCCTTTTATTCTGGCAAGACTCCCTCCAGGAACTCCCCACAGTGCTATCACCACGCAGGTCTGAACACTCAGGACAGGCTGAGACCAGCCAAACTCAGTTTCTGGAGCTCCCGGGATCACAGCCCCGCATTGGTCCACGTGCTCACTTGAACACTCGGGGTTCTGGAACACACCCGGGCACTGAGGCTGAAAAGCTGGGTCGCAGAGCACAGAAAGGAACCGGCCGGGGGGTGTGCGTCGGAAAGCCCACACAGGCCCCTGACTCGGGTGCCTCCCTGAGCTCACCGGGCCCCGAAGGGCCTTCATGGGGGACAGCACAAACCACCCCACCAGCAGCCTCAAAATGCGGAGCACTGGGGCAAACAAGCCCATGGTGATGCCCGAGAAGCACGGATGGGGCTGCTTTTACCGGGAGTGCCCGCTGTCTCCAGCACTCTGACCCCGGGGGCACGACGGCAGCGCCCACGACGCTTGCACCTCTGGCAGCCAGGCCGGGTCCCGTCGGCGCAGGCGCGGTCGGCTCGCTCCAGGCCCGCCGGGAAGGCCCACGGGCCGGGGCCCGGCGCTCAGCCGACCGCGTTCCCGCCGCGGGGCAGGGCGGGGCCCGCCGCGCCTGCGCGATACCCCTTCGCACCGCCCCAGCGAATCTGGGAGCAAGCAGCAAGCAGCACGTGACCCCTGCCAATATCCAAGATGGAGGCCGTGACCAGGCCCCGCAGGCTCCCCGCCTCAGCCCCAGCTCTGGCGTGCGCCCGCTAGGCGCGCAGGCACGCGCTTGTGGCCGCTGGGGCGGCGCGGGATAGCTCTTTGGGGCTGCGGAAAGGGGATGGCCAGGGCGAAGGCCAGTGTTTACACTCACTACCCGAACTAGCTCTGCGCGCTTTCTGAACGCTGAAGCGCCCCAGCGGCTGGCGCCTGGAGCGTCCTTTGGTCGCTCCGCCCTCTGGGATTGGCAGCTTCGGCAGCCAATGGGGTACAGGACGTGTGCGGGAAGGCGGGCAGGGGTGGAGTATCTCTGCCGTTCCTAGGGCGTCTGGCCTGGCGGTTGGCAGCTGCGGGACGATGGGCGGGAGCAGACGGGGCTGTACCCTGAATGCCAGAGAACCAATGGAAGTACGGCCGGGAGCTTAGGCAGGGCGGGCAGAGGGCGGGGCCGAACCGTAATTGACGAGCTCTTCATTAGAAACCGGGCAGGAGGGAGGGGCCCGAGAGGGGAGGTGATGCAAGGTTCCCGCAGCCAACGGTTGCAGAGTCTTCGGTGAGGGGGCGGGGCCTTGGCGGCTGACAGGCATTGGATCTAGCCTATCAGAGCCCCGCTCGGTGCCGGAGGGGGGAGCAGCATCATGGTTCAACGTGGGTCAATTTTTTGTGAATGAGGAGGGGAGGTTGTGGGGCCGCCGCAGCGGAGCACCGTCCCCGCCGCCGCCCGCGCCCGAGCCCGCGCGCCCGCCCGCCGCCCGCCCGCCCGCGCCGCCGCCTCAGCTGCCTGGGCCCGGCGCGCCGCGGCCGCGTCCCCGCTGTCGCCGCCGCCCGAGCGCCCGCCCGCCCGCTCGCCGCCGGCGGTGGTGGTGGCGGCGCAGGCTGAGGAGATGCGGCTCGGAGCGCCCGCCGCCGCCGCCTCCCCGCCCGCCGCCGCGGTAAGCGCACCGGCCCGGCCCCGGGCCATTGTCCGCCGCCGCCGGCAGGCCGCCGGCCTCCACGCCCCCCGCCCGCTGCCCGGCCCGGCAGGTGGACGCCGGGTCCGCGCCCCCGGCCCAGCCCGGCCCCGGCCCGTGCGCCCAGGCCGCGCGCTGCCCAGCGCGGGGGTTCCGGAGCGGGAGCCGGAGCCGGGCTGGACCTTTCCCTGCAGCCGAAGCGCGACGACGGCCGCTCGCTGGGGCCGGGAGGGGCCGGGCCGGGCCGGCCGCTGGCCTTTGGGGTCGCGGGGCGCCACCGCCGCCCGGCCAGGCCGAGCCCTCGGCAGGTGGGCCGGGGGCTCCCTGAGCCCGTTGGGCGCCGTTTATGTAACTTTGTCAGGGCTGTGAGTTTGCAGAAAAACGTCTTTCCCGGGGCCCGCGGCGTGGGGTGCGTCGTCTCGCCGCGTGGGTGCCCCGGCCCGAGACCCCGAACGGGTGTCCGCAGGGTTTGCACCGGCTGAGATGGGGCCAGTCCTGCCCTGAAGCTGTGAGCCCCGTCTTCCGGCATTGCCAAAACACACTATGGAATTACAAGCAAATTATCTCGTATTTACATTTAACGTTGAATTATTTGACACTGTTACAGCGGGAGACCGTGCGGATCCGTTGAAAGACTGGGGGTGGAACCCAGTGTACTCATTTAATGCACATCAGAAATTTGTAATAACTTGCAGCAGCTGATATAAGTGTTTTTTTTATTGCATGTTGTAAATTGACCTGCTGTGACACAGTTTTCAAATAAAGCGTTGTAGAAATTAAACTTAAGTTATTTTAAAACTAATGACTTTCTTAACTAAATCCTAATTGCATGACTGTAGAGACCTACCTCGCTGCTTGCTGTGAGCCGCGCTGCCTGCCCCCGGCGCGGGAGGGAAGGGCCTGGCATTTACTTCGCTTCCTCTCCCCTCCACCCGGGCTTTTCTGTTTATTCCCACAAACCACCTAAGCATGGAAGGCCTGGGAGAAAACATGTAAACACCCTCCCCGCGCCAGCCTGGCGGGAGGGGCAGTGCTGGTGGGTTTGCACCTGGGCCTGGTTTCACTTTTTCTTCTGTCTCACGGTCGTGGTTACCTGGAGTTTTAATTGCTTCTGATAATTCTGTGCTTTTGGTGAAGGACCAGCTGTGGTGGTGGCGGCGGTTTCACAATCCAGCCAGGAGGAGTGGTGGTTGGTGACTGGGGAGAGGGAGAGTCGTTGAATTAAGGAAACTCAGCTGCTTGTACACAAATATACATGACGGCGATTGCAAAGCAACAAAAGTTATTGCAGAATTTTGCTGTAACTATGGCAACACAATTACTCTGTTATCATTGGAAATGCAAAATGCCACCCTGCTAGAAGTTTCATCAGAATGGAGTTTGGGATATTGAAAATATGTGAGATTTATTTATTTTTTTCAGGTAGCTTCTGAGAATTCTAAAATCTGTGTTCAGTTATCTATTTTTAAGACCAATCCAGCTTTCCCAGCTAGTCTACTCACTCGGATCTGTGGCATCTCTCCCTAGAACTCACATTTGTGTGGGAGGGAAGTGTTTTCCTGCTTTAAAAACACACACACCCTGTCACATTGTACGACTTATACAGCATTCTGGGTTCTGGGCTTTTATTTTAAAGATCAAATGCCTTCCTGAAAAGAGCAGTGATCAATCAGGAAAGAAGCAGGGTTTCTGCGGCAGGCGGGTGTCACACTGCCCTCTTTAGGGTTCTGTCCCCTGCCGGGGGCCTTGGCTGCGGGAGAGCCCCCAGGGGGAGCCATGGGGCCGGGGGTGGGGTGGGTGACTGGACTGCTCACAGGCCTGGAAGGCCTAGGGACCAAGGACAGATGTGGCCTTCGCAGCCCTGAGCAGAGAGAATGTTCTGTGGTCAGCAGCTTCACAGCTGTGCAAAATAAAAACCTCCAAATGCCATATTCTCCAAGGCCTTGGGGGCTGTTACTATAGCAAGATCGACAGTACTGTGGCCCCCGGCACCCTGCAGCTAGAGGCTGATCCTGACTTTTTTCAGTGGTCAGAACCTGCTTTTGGAGGGTGCCTCTCCTGATGTTTACTGGGAAGGCTCTAGTTCTGGAAGTTTCCACACATTGTGGGGTTGCTGCAGTTTAATTTCGTTATAACTCTTTCCTTTTAACTACTGCATATTTATGCCCAGTAATCGACTTCCATTTTCCAGCTTCATTGTGAGGTTTCAATGCTGCATGAATGGCTTTGAATTCTCATCCTTTGATGTTGGGGGTGGCACCAGAGGAGAGGGGACTTTGTGCCGTCCTAATTGCCAGAGCTGAAGAAACATTTCGTCACTCCTGTAGAATTCGTCCATACCGTTCTCTATTGAAAACGGCTGGGCTTGCATGGCTCGGAAGCTGCCATGAGTAGCAGATTAATACCTGATGCAGGGAGGCCGCCAGGCGCAGGGGAGGAAGGGCAACCGTCGTTGCCAGGAGGCCGCTGGCCATGGGCCGTGCTGGCCCTTGGGGCCCCGGACCAGAACCCACGGCTGTGCAGCCGGGGATCGGAGCGCCTGGCCCCGAGGGAGCTTGGGCTTCGGAACCTGGTTCTGCAGCCTGAGCAGGTGGGCCCCAGCCCCTGCTGCTGTGGCTGGAGGGCAAGTCCTTGCCCCACTGGTTGCAGCCCCTACCTGGGTCCTGGCATGGGGGGCAGGGATTGAATTTGGAGGGGCTCTTTGTTTTGACCTCAGATGGTCAGCACATGCCGTGAACTACACTGGGCTCAGCGGGTTGGGCCTTGACCTTAGAGGAGGGTACAGAGTCGTCTGGTTCAATTCGGATGAGGGGCCCGTGTAGCAGACCTCACTGGCGGATGTTTGTAGAGGGATTCGTTCAGGGGAGGACGTTGCTGAAATGCAGGCCTGAGTTCTTCTGGTAAGGTCATGTTTTTCTTCTCCAACCTCAGTGGGTGGGGAGAAGGGCCTTGCGGGCTTGTTAGTGGTGCCCCGGGGGCCCCGCGTCTGCAGCGGCTCAGGGCCTCTCTGTTGCCCATCTTTCCTGGCGTGCCTCCTTCTCACCTCCTGGAAGCAGGGTGCAGGGCCCTGCAGGTCACCTCCATAGTGACTTCTTTAGAACTGAGGGGATAGGTCGGCCTCTGCGTCAGCCAGCGCAGAAGCCAGAGGGCATTTCCTGGGAGGAGACCTACACGCTCGCACAGCCCAGCAGCTGGCATTCAGTGAGCATCTGCTGAGGCCACATGCCACGTGGACCCCACTGCTCTCCCCACAGCCTGTGAGGTAGCTGCCACTCTGTCCCCAGTTTGCAGGGGAGGGACCTGAGACAGGTGAAGATGTGGCAGCTGCCACCCCATTCCGCGCCACGTCCCCAATGCTGGCCCCGCCTCATGCCTCTGCTTCCAGGCCGGGGATGGTCTCGAAGATGAAGCTCACTGTAGGGGAGCCTGTGCAGAGAGCACGGCTTCTCGGAGGAGACAGCCGTGGGAACGCCTTCGTGGGCTCAGCATCCTGCTCGCTGGTGCTGGAGCCATCCCAGCGGACGCCGGCTGCAGCAGTGTGCAGCCAGCAGCTCTGGCTCTTTTGGGGCGTCTGCTGCCCCTTGTGGGCTGAAGAGCTGTGGGGAGGGCCTCAGCGAGCCTGCGGGCAAAGCTGGTTGGGTGGTGTGCTTGGATCGGCCCCGAGGCTGCCCGGGACAGGTGAGAGCACTGGACGACACCTGGTGGCCACAGCCGCTGCGGCCCAAGCTCCGGGGCCCTCCCTGTTTGTCTGGAGGATTCCCGTGGAGGGTGTCATTGGAAGAAAGCTCTGTAAGGACCTAAAACTTTGGAAAACCATGGACTTAATATATTATCATAACACCAAGCCAGAAATCTTGAAGAAAAAATATTGAAAGATTTAACACTGTAAGACTTAAAGGAAATTCCCTTTGGCAAAAGACTCTGTGAGTGAGGTTACGAGGCCGTGGGGGAGACAGTGTTCAGAAACGTGCTGGTCAGCATGGGCAGAGCCTTCAGGATCCAGCCAGCAAAGCGTGAGCCTCCCCGTGGCCCGAGCGGCGAAGCACCTGAACCAAGGATCACGGTGGCGGCGTGAAGACCTTGAGCTTTACTGGTGAGGATGTTTAGCTGGACAGCGGGCCCCTTTGTGCCGCCTGGTGAGCAAAGGTCAGGTTTCCGTAACCTCCGCTGGCGGCCGTGATGACAGTTTCTCTCTCCTGTGGTTTTTGCGAAGTGGAAGTAGTTAGTGTCCGCATGGTGCTCAGAACAGGGCCCGCGTGTCGTGGGCATGGCAGGAGTGTCGGTGCTTGTGGTCTGCTCTGGGGAGAGCAGATCCCCACGATTCCTGAGTACTCTCCAGCACAGTCATATGTGTCTGACTGCAGGTGGTCATGCCCCTTGCCCAGCGTTCTGCTGGCTGGAGCATCTGTTCTCAGGAGAGAAGGCGATGGGTGTGTGGACGCCCAGGAGCGCCCAGGCCGTTCCACCGCGTTCTCTACAAAGGCGATGCCTGTGAAAGACATTGTGGGGCCTTGGTCCCAGGGTGAGTCTGGGTGCAGGCTCCCGGCCACAGAGGGCAGGGTGTTGGAAAAGCGAGTCCTGAGCGGTACCCAGGGCCCCCTTTTTTAGTACTTGGGTCTCTAAAGTCATGATGGTGGTCCTTTGGGGGTCTCTGGGAAATGGGCTGTGAGGGACTTTGTGGCCTTTTTCTGTACAGTGGTGTTTGTGTAACTCTTTGCTCCAAGCACGCAATACTTTAAAGAGAAAGCGGGTGTTTCTGTTGGGGAGAAACGACCGCACTGCGTGTGAAGGAGAAAAACCAGGTCCCGGAACGTGGGAAGGCATGCTCAGTGTCAGGAGAATCCCGGGGATTTGTTTCTTTGATTAGCTCATGAGCTCTCGAGCAGAGAGCCAGCCTCCAGGGCCTGGGCGTGTCCGGCGCAGTCCACGCTGTACACGGTCTCCTGAGTGGTCCAGACGAGAAGCAGGCCTGCCTTCCCTCGAGCTGGCCCTGTCCCGGCTCCTCGTTGTTGCGAGGACTGGGAGGCCTGCTGCTGCGGGCCTCCGTCCACCAGCCCTTCTGCTGGCACAGGGCCATCCCATCAGCTGAGCTGTGGCCTCTCCCTGCTGGCTGCTGCACTCTCTGTGTGCCCCCATGGCCCCAGGGCCTTTGCACACGCTCTTTCACTTCTTGGAACTACCTCTCTCACCCCTCTCATCCCCATCCCCAAACCACACTCACCCTTTGGTCCCCCTGCCGCGCTAACCCTGATGTCTTTTCTCCTTCTGAACATGGTCCAGCTGTGCAATCTCAATGGCTCGTTGTGACATGAGGGGGTCAGTGTCACCTCTCTTACTCGCTGGGGCTCCTGGGGCTGAGGGCCTCCCGCCTGCCCTGGGCCAGGGCTCGGCAGCAGGTGCTCCGTGAGTGAGCGAGTGCGACGCTGAGGGAAGGGCTCGCGTGGGCCCTGGGGGAGAGAGCCTGGTCCAGGCCTGGCCCTAGGGCCCTGCCACCCTCGGTGCCGCTGGACTTGCCTGTCTCCTTCCGGCCTCAGTCTGGGAGCCGTGGGGTTCTGTTGGAGATGGTATGCTTTTAAGGAGATGCCATAAATACAATGCAGTGAGCCCCGCAACCCGGCGAGGAATGGCAGGAGGAAGGGCCCCCGGCACACAGCTGTCGAGTGGCACATGGGGCCCTGAGCCCCAGGCCAGGGCAAGTGCACTCTGCCAGTCCTCGGCTGGCCCCAGGGTTCCGGGTTTCTGGCCGCCACTTTTACTTACGACACCTTGTCATTTGTTCCCTTTGGAGTTATTGTTCGGTCACTTCTTATTTAGCTTCCTAATTTTAATGTGATGCCTTAACCTGGTTGTGTATGTAAGCGTTTTGGAGTCTGCTGTCTTTGGAAACATGAACGCTAGGCTGCGTGAGTTTACTATTGTTAATGAAGTATTCCGTCTTTGAGTCAAGTGCTTTTGTTGGGTTGATGTTTGTGCTTGAAACAATAAATCAGTTCTTAGGCCCGAGAGCCCGGCCGGCCTTCCGAGTGGCGAGTGTGGCGGTGATGGGCTGCATCCTCCCCCGGGAGCGCTGGCTGCTTCCTGGGCCTTGTTGCCGAGCATCTTCTTCAGGCCCGAGAGTGGTTCTGTGACTCCTGAGGCCTCGCTCGGCTTCTGGGTGGTGCTGGCGGCGTCTGGGAGTGTCTCCCGGAGCTTTTCGTTGGATAGTGGTTATTTGGCAAATCTTAAGCCTGCACACAACCCCAAGTATACAGTGAAGGGACAGGGAGTGGGTGGCTTTGAGCAAAGAAATGCTCCTTGCAGGGGGTCTCAGTGGCAGAGGCACTGGCAGGTCCTGTGACCCCAGTGTCCACCGGGGAGACCTGGTCCCTGCCTGCAAGGAGCGAAGCCATTGGGGGGCTGGGGAAGAAGAGGGCACACATGCAGGTGCCCCAGGCTGTGAGGCTGGGCTTGGGGCCCACTTGGTGGGGAGGCTGAAGCTGGGCTGGGCACAGGGTGGGGTCCTCTTCAGCCAGAGCTGTGGGCCACTGCAGGGCGGGGGGGCCGTCGTGACCAGGGGCTGGCGGGCTGGCGGGCTGGCGGACAGGCTCACCGGCTCACCTCTGCAGAGCCCCTGCTACCCTGAGCACACATTTCCCTTTCCTCCGACTTCCCAGCAGGGCCCCTGACCCTGGCGGAGGGAACGGGGTCAGGGAGTCAGGTGCACAGCCAGCCGTCTCGGGCATGTGCAGAGACCATGGTGCTGTCACCAAGGGCTCCAGGGTGGCCTCGGCCTGATGGGAGGTGGTAGCTGTCTCTGTCCCTTTTTCCTTCAGCCAGTGTCACTGAGAGCTCCATTCTAGGTCCCGGACTCCTTGGCGTGGCTGTCAGGACCTGAGTGCCCTGGGAGTCAGTCTAGAGAACATTCTGGAAAGGACCTGAGCAGCTTCTGATCCAGCTGTTCGTTTCGTGCGTCTAGAGTCAACAGCTGATTGCAGCCCCCCTCGGCCCGCTGCAGGGCATCTCTCGAGTGTCATGGCAGAAAGCGGGATCCTGCAGGTCTGCCGGCCATGAGGCGGGCACCGAGCAGGTCAGCGGAGCGCACGGCCATCTCCTCAGGGCCGGGGTTCGCGACCCGCCAGGGCGAAGGGTGTAGAGAGTTCCGAGGGGGCTGGTCCGCACCCCTCCCCACCCCACCTTTGAACACCCAGGGAATTGCAGTCACCTACCAGGGCCTCGGCCGCTAGGAGTGCCGTGCCCCCCCGCTGGCATGGGCCACGGTTAGTGGACAAGTGCTGGGAGTGTGGCCGCCCGGGGTGGCAGGCCCTGCAGTGGGTTCACACCCCCTCTGATGTAAATTGATGGCAGATTTTGCACCAAAAAGGTCGTAATAGGTGGACTTCCAGATCAGTCCCTGTTCTCTGGAAGACCTTTCTTTGCCAGCCGAAGGGCTGGGTTGTAGTTCCCCCTGGGCCTCCGGGCCAGAGGGACACACTGAGGGACTCGGCCCTGGGGTACTTCAGCCCCAGGTGTGGTCTCCTCTCTGGCACCTCCCCTGAAGTGCGCGTCTGCCTTGGGTTGTGACGGCCACCTGAGCTCGTTCTGCATCGCCCGCTTGGGCAGCAGCCCCCCTGCCACCTCCTAACTGTTCTGTTTTCTCCATGTGGCTGAGGGTGTGTGGGCTGGCAACCTGCCTCACTCGGGACAGCTGGAAGTGGCCTCCTGGCCCACAGTGCCCAGAGCCCCCTCCCCCCCAGCCCCCTGCCACGGTGGAGCACCAAGGTCACCCCCGGCCCCTCCCTGGGCTGATGGCGACCAGCCCTTTGGGGATGAGGAGTTAACCGACAAACAGCAGTGTGAAATGTGTCCCGGCTCACAGCCCGAAGAAGAATGTCCTTCTGCGTCAGAATGCGCAGCACCAAGCCAAGTGTGGGCTGCCTTTGGGGGAAGCTATTATTTCCAGAATTCCTTAATGAAGCTGAGGACGGAGCTGAAGGGGCAGTGAGGCGCACAACGGGCTCGCCCTTCCCCGTGCCTCCTCTCTCCGCCTCGGGGCTCCTTGGTGGGCTCGGGACCGAGGGCGGAGGTGCCAGCTGTGCTCGCTGTGCCACCGACTTGCCCGTCGTGCCCAGGAGGGTGTCCATGCTGCGGACATCTTGCCTTCCCATGGCTCCGGGGGCCGAGGCCACCCGTGGGTGTTGAGGCCGACCTGGGGGAGACCTCGCCTCACTGCTGTGACCCCATTGGCTGGCCGGCGTTGCCTTGCTGCTGTGAGTCCTGTCTGTAGGGTGAGAGGTGGGCTCCTTCCTGGGAGCCGTGGGGAGGCAGAAAGGGGGTGCTGAGCGGGGGCCGCTCCCTGAGGCTCTGCCCTTCCCCACACCCTCTGAGGGCAGGTCTCAGGTCAGCTGCGGTCTGCTAGGCTTTTGGGGCGGGTGAAGCTGGGCCTGTGGCCCTCGGAGGCCCCTGTGCCAGCTCAGGGCGTCTCTGCCTGCATCTGCGTGCCCCAGTCGGCAGGGCGGGAGCCTCCCTGCAGGGCCTTACTTGGGGGCGAGTCGTCTGCTGCCGTCCTCGCAGGCGCTGTGTTAAGAGACGTTCTTGGAAGCTCGGCAGTACCCTCGCACAGCTCATGGTGTACTGTCCATGGTGAGGGCCCTGCTCCGTGTCCTGCACATAGGCTGCCCGCGGCCACGCTGACCATCTGTGCCTTGCCTGGCCAGGGTGCGATGCAGCCCTGGGACACGGTGGCTGTGGTCCCTGGTCCCGAGGGTGACCGTGAGCAGGCATGAGGGAGACTTCCTGCTGGGTCTTCGTGCCGTGGCACTGCCCGGTGTCCCTGACACGGGCCGAGTTTCGCAGAGCCGGTGGCAGGTGTCCCTGCCCTCCTTCCCTTCTGTTCGTTGTCACTCGCCAGCAGGGAGCGTCAGGGACAGAGCGCTGGTTCCTCCCGTGGTGGCATGAGGCAGGGGCGCTCTCCGAGGCAGCCGTGGCTGGAGGGGACCTGCATGGCCTGGGTGCTTGGGTCCCGGGGGCCGCAGCCTGGGGACTTAGAGATCAGAGAGGCTGGTGCTCTGTGCCCTGCGGCAGGGCCTGCACAGGCGGCCCTGTGGGTGTGTGTGCAGGGCAGCTGTGATTGGGTCATAGGACCGGTGACCTCTGGGGAGGGAGGGGCACGGAGGCAGGAGACCAGATTGCGTCCTCCCCGGATGGTGGGAAAGGTGCTCTAAGGGAATGTCTCTGGGAGCGGCTCTGAGTCCTGAGCGGGAGGGTGTTTCCAGTAGCTCTGCGTCAGTGAGGACCCTACACGGCAGGTTCAGAAAGCACTCTGCCGGGAGCTGACTGACTTGCTTTTTTGGAAAGTGCAGATGAAGGAGTCCTGGTATGGCTTGATCCAGCTGCGTCATGCCGTCACCGAGATGGGCTTGTTTCTTCCACCCTGTCTTGGGAGAGTTAACTTCCAGTCCTAAGACGGTCCTGCCAGCTGCCCTCAGGGCTACACACCTGCTAGTTTGTGCCACCAGGAAAGAGAGTATCTTTGTCCCAACAAAAGTCTTGGATTCATTCTGCCTTGGGCCACCTGTCCACCTCTGAACTGTCACTGTGGCCGGGGCACAGAGTGGCTCGTTGTCTTCCAGAAGCTGGTTGCGGAGTCGGCTTCCCTGACCAGTCCCACTGCCCTCAGGGCTGTGCATCTGGGGAACCCAAGGAGACAACGGCGGCTGTCCGAGGGTGCACTGGGCAGTGCCCCGCCCTGTGTGGACGGGGCAGGTGCTGAGGGTGTCCTGAGAAGGGCAGTTCCGGAAACCCCGTCAGCCCGTCAGTCCGTCAGTCTGTCTGCTTCTCAGCAAGCGTGGGCTACGTGGGAAGGGATGTGCTTTGGGGTCAGACAGATGGACCGAAAATCGGGCTTCACAGCCTCCAGTGTGTAAGTGGTGAGGTACCCAGTGTCCCTGTGTCTCAATCTTCCCACCTGCAGAGTGGGCGTGGGAATCCCCTCCAGGGATACCTGCTGTCAGGACCGAAGAAGATGAGGAGGCCGTGGCCCGGCTGCTGGACCTGCCGAGGGCACGGGCGATGAGCTGCTGTCACCCAGCCTTAGGCTCGGTGCCTGTGGGCCGGGTGGGCTCTGTGTGCACACCCGTGGTGGCCCGAAGGAAGCTGGAAAGCCTGCCCCCTGTCGTGGCCCGGCGGGCTGACTGCAGCTGCTCAGCCTGCGTGCCCGTGGCTGAGCAGGGAGCAGCGGGATTTCCGGAATGGGCTCACCCGAGGACGGTTTGCTTGAGGAGGGCCGCTCTGTGCAGCCTCGTCGCTGGGCGTGGACCTTTGGTGTCCCAGTCCTGATGGGTTTGGCCTCCTTGGGACGGCAGGACAGTGGCTCCTCACATGGGAGTTGGGCACTGGCCTGTCCGTGGGCCCACAGGTCGGGTGGGGCCCGCACAGCTGTGGCCAGCCTCCCCACAGCCCCGGGGCACGTGCTTCCCTCTCAGACTCGGGTCGGGGCTCCCATGGAGGTCCAGTAGGCGCCCCTGGCGCCGGTGTGCTGACAGGTCTCGTCTCACAGCGCTGTGGCGTTCCAGGGTGCAGACACGCTGGAGGCGTGTCCACACCATCCAGTGGAGGGCTCAGCCTGTCACTCAGAGTCCCCCCGGGCCCTGAGCCTCGCCCCTTCCCCGGGCACCTGGGGGCCCTGCCTCCTCGGGTGGCACTCCTCTTCCAGGCCCTTCCAGGGAAGGGCCCCCCTTCTCCCACTGTAGCCCCCCACCAGCAGAACCTTGAAGGCGTGACCTGGGGCCCCTGTCCCACGGCTCCTGCAGCAGCAGGACCCTCAGTCTTGGCAGTGGTGGTGGCCCCCCTCCAACCCCTCTTCTCACACTTGGGCCCGTGCCTGCGGCCTGGATGCCCGTGGACACGGTCAGGGCCGCACCCACAGCCTGCCTGAGCTGTGCCCCCTGCACTCCTGCCCCAGGCCCTGTGCCGTTGGCCCTCCTCCTCTCCTGGCCACACCCAGACCCCGGATGGCCAGGCCCCTGTTGTCTGGAATGGCAGTCGGGCCTCCTGGCTCTCACCTGCGGGTCTACCCGGCCCAGTCTCCTCCTCCGTGTCCTGTGGCCTGGCTGTGGGACCTGCTGGTTTCCTGACTGGGTTCTCCAGTCTTAGGCTTTACTGAAGCGGGGTGGGGGGTGGGCGGGGCCGTTCCAGGTCCACAGCAGAAGCAACCGGGCGGCCCCCTTCCCATTCCTTAGCGGTGAGGATCACAGCCTCCTGGGAGTCCCTGCTGGGATCATTTCTCTTGGCCTGTGGCCTCTCTGTGCCTCGGGGTGGACAAGGCCACAGTCAGGGTCTCTGAGTGCTGCTGTGCCCTTCGGTCCCCAGGGCAGACTTCGAAGAAATGGGCCGGGGCTGTCGCCCAGCCTGGCCCTGGCTGAGCTGTGGGAGCTGCAGGTTTCTCGTTGCCGGAGGTTGAGAAGCAAGAAGCAGCTGGCACCTGTGGGCCTCGCCCCTGTGGCCCCTCTGCCTCCTGGCGCCTACCCCAGGGGCTGGGCGGAGGCAGAGCCCCCACTGTCTGTCCCAGCCCCAGCCCTGTTTCTGACAGTCCTTGCATCCCACTCAGTGCTGAAAGCAGCCCCCAGCCCAGTGTGCAGAGTGCGAGCTCATTTCCTTGCAGGCCCGGATGGGACCAGGTTGGGAGGCCTCAGGTCGAGGGGAGCCGAGGCCCTGGGTTCCCCGGGAGGCCTGCAGCAGAGTGTTTCTCAGGACGAGGGAGAGGGCTTCCTCCCATGGCAGGAGGGGCCTTGGCGACTGCAGCACGGGAGGCTGGGTGGCAAGGCCAAAGTGCCTGGACTAAGGAGGGGGCGCGAGGAAGAGGCTCCCTGGATGCCCCGTGGCCTACGGGCGCTGGGCGTCTCTGCCTGTCTCCTGCACCCGGGCTCACGGTGCCCGTGGACTAGGGAGCTGGGGTCGCTGGGTGGCCTCAGCCTCGCCGTGTTCCCTTAGTTCTCCCTCCTGCGCCGCAGGCCGCTCTGCCTCAGCAGTCTCTGCTGCGCGTCCGGCTCCGAGTCTGGCGGACTCTGAACTGCGAAGTTGTGGCCTGGTGGTGCTCGGTTGCATGCTCCAGGAAGGAGCGCTTTGTAACTGCCTGTTGGGAGGTCGGTCTGTCAGTTTGTGGGTTTGGAAAAGGACCTTTTCTTCGTTGCTTCCCCGAGGACCGTGCACTCCTCTGTGTTTCTCTGGTTCTCATAGCAGCCAGGCGTGGGGGCGCCGGTGACGGCCCCCGCGCCATCTCATCTGTCCGCAAGGCCAGCCCCGAGCAGGGACAGCCAGCCCATGTCCCCCTTCTGAGCCCTGACCCTGAGGCAGGAAGTTGGCTCACAGAGGGCCAGCCCGCAGAGCTGGAGCATGAATGACAACAGTCTGCCCGGGGGCTGTGCCCTTCACTAGGGGACTCCTGGGCTGCGGGCAGCGCAGGCGGGTGGTGGAGGTGCTCTGGCACCAGGAGGCCACTGGTGCCCACCTGTGCTGCTGGGCAGGGGCCCCAGGAAATAGGCGTGTCCTACTGGGCCTCGGGGGACCTGCCAGGTGAGGAAACTCCCACTGGGCTGGGGGCCGGCCCTGCATGACCAATCAAATCCTCGAGGGTTGGGGGTGGGGGCTGCAGTTACAGGATCCAAGGGAAGAGAAGGGAAGTTATTGCTCTGTGTTGCTGAGAGTGTTTTTTATTAAAGCATCTCCAATAGCATTAATATTAAAGGAAGGAAATTGGGAGAATAGATCAGCAATACAAATGATCAGTTACTGTAATTGGGAAAAATACTAATGATTTAATTTGCATATGTGGCAACAGCATTTTTTAATGACTGCCTTGATAATAAGAGACAGGTTGTGTATCACAAATGCAAGCAAATAGAGAAATCCATCACTTCTATTCATTTTACAGAAAAGGTCTTTCCGGCTTTTTCTGTGACAGTCTAATAATTAGGGTGCCTAATTTTAATCTGTGCCGTGGGTGCATGCCCTGCCTAGCTCGGGAAACCAGCTGGTGTCGGCGTGATTCCGTGCCTTCGCCGGTGGCCCGAGGAGATCCAGGGCACCACGAGTGACATCAGGGCCCGTCCCCTGCAGGGCTCTGTGTGGTTTGCACTGCCTGGCTGCCACGCTGGGGCCTGAGCAGCCCAGGGAGCTTCCTGTGGTGGCCAGAGAGGCGGGCGGTCGGCCGGCGGTTGTAGCCTGTGAGCCCTGTGGCCTCGGGGGTGCGGCTGCACCTTTTCAGGGAGGTGGAGGATGCTTCAGGGGTTTTCCCTCAGGGCGATCCTGCTGTCACTGGCTCAGAGGCTGATACCCTGTTGTCACCGTGGGCAGGACGCAGGCTCCAGTTTCAGCACTCAAGTCGGCCAAGCGGCGTTTGGACCCAGCTGGACCTGGTTCCGCTGCTCAGTCCTGTACCTCAAATAGCAATTTCGAAACCTCTGCGGGACGAGTTGCAGGCGTCAGATACCGGCCGGGGGGGAGGAAGTGAGGTCGGCTTTTGTTTACTGTGTTTGTGTTTGGGTGAAGTCTGTCTTTGTTCTCTCCTCTCGCTTTCTCTTCCGAACTGCGAACACGGGCCGCAGCACCCAGAACTCAGGCTGTCCTTGTGGGGCCGGTTCCCCTTGTGGGGCCGGTTCCCTGTGCAGACGTAGCGGGAGATGCCAGAGAGGCAGGTCGGTGCCCGAGCGGCGGCACCGGAGGAGAGGGCCTGGCTGGATTGTGATCACGTCTTTAGGACGGGCCACACCGGGGCGTGGGGAGCCAGCTGTGCGTCCCCTAGCACGCGCTCTCTTCGTGTTCTCAGCAGGACGCTCCCGGGGTCGAGGAATGGGAAGCAGTGCCCTCGCCTCCAATTCCTAGAGTCTTTCTCCTTAACTGCCCCAGTGCGTGGTGGTCGCGTGTATGGGGGATGGCTCCTGACCACGAACACGCTTCAACCATCCTGACGAGTGTGGCGGGGCCGTGGTGTTCCAGTCACTCCCCGTCACTCCCCAGTGACTGCAGCACCGCTGCTTCCTGGAGGTGCCACGGCGCGGGACCCTCGAAGTCTGCATGGGTGCGGTGCCCCGTCTCTGGCCCTGGCGGCCAGGCCGAGTGGAGAAGGCCACTCACATGTATCCGTGCAGTGAGGTGCGAAGACAGGAGGCCGTCTGCGGGGCAGACGGGCAGTGTGGAGTGTGTGTGTGTGTGTGTGTGTGTGTGTCATTTTAAAAACTGTTTTTGTCACGGTGAGAAGCACGGCACGTAGAACTCCCATCTTAACTGGCGCAGGGCACTAAGTGCTGTGGAATGAGTCTGCTCCGCCGTGCAGCCGCTCTCAGCCCGGCCGTCTCGTGCCGGCGGCCCAGTGCGGCATGCCCCAGGGCCCTCAGCTGTGGGAGGGGCTGGCTCTGAGAGAAATGGGGCTGCCCTTGGTGTCCTGCTGGCCGCCAGTGCTGGCTAACGCTAAGGGAAAAGGCGTTCACATGGACAGTAACTGCACCTGTGTGCGTCTTACGAAGCGTGCGTGCATTTGAACACTGAGCGAACGCCCCACGCAATGAACATGTAACTCAGTGCGCACTGTTGAGTTCTGTGTGTGTCAGCATGTGCTGCGGGCTCTTGAGAGTGCACAGTGAGTGGGCAGGCTGCGGGGGCGGGCGGGGCCGGTGGGGTGGTGGCCTTTTCCTTTGGAAAGAGGACAGGGAGGGGGTGGAGGGGGAGATGCGTCCCTGGTGCCTGCACAGAGGTGCAAGTCTGCAGGGGGCTCCATTTGTTTCTTGTTGTTGAAAGGCGGTGTGACTTGAGGCCACACCGTGCGACTCTGCTCGGCCAGGAGAGCGTGAGCTGCAGGTGCGCTCCTCAGGAAGGAGGGGCCTGGGGGCAGTGAGACCTGGGCCTGGACCCTTGTCCCCAGGTTCCCAGGGCTTCCTCCCTCCCTTGCTCTTCTCGGTCAGTTGTCGCCTGGTCAGAGTTGGCCCCTGACCCCCGGCCCCTACTGCCCGCTCCGACTGCCTTAGCTTCCTCCCAGCCCCGCCACCCCGATGTGCTGGGTCTGCCCGCTAGTCTCCCGCAACATGCAGCCCAGAGCCGCTGCCAGTGACCAGGGGGCCAGGGGCCGCCTTGCCAGGCTGACTCAGTGGCTGCGTGGCACACAGGTGGTGGCCTGGCTAGATCCGTGGTGGGGGGCAGGAGTGTGAGCTGCGTGTCCCCTCTGGTGCCCCTGCTGCTGGCTGGGCAGAGGGTGCTGGGCCCCACTGGACCGTGGTGCTGCTCTGGGGCTAGTTTCCCCGCAGCAACCACTGCCATGCGACACTCTGCCTCTCCCATAGTCGCTCTGTAAGACAGGGAGAGCATGAAGACCAGGCGTTTGGATTTCCACAGAACTTCCATCTCCAGAGGAAATCCAGGGTGCTTAGGATGAGTCGGACTTGGGCAGGTGTGGCTCTCAGGCTGCTCTCTGGAGGTCGAGTCCACACTCAAAGCTGGAAGGCGCTGTGGGGCCTTTTCTCGGCTGGTCGCTTGCCCCAGGGCATGGTCCGTCTCTGAGAGTCTTGGCCTCTGCGCCTCTGGGCCCCCTGCCTCGCCCTCGGAGGCTCTGCCTCGTGTGAGGAGATGGCACTGGGCCCGTGGGCTTCAGCTGCAGGCATGTCCTGCCAGGGCCAGTGCCTTACTCGGGGGACATGGGCGTGGGGACATGTCAACGGCTAGATGAGGAGGAACCTGGGGCCGGGCTCAGCCGGCAGGACACGAGTGTTCAGGGGCTCTGCCCTGTGCCTCTTGAACTGACCATACCTGCACCCCTGGGAGGGAGTGGGGCCCCCAGACATCCTGCGGCTCCTTTGGCCACTGGGGCTGGTGCCCTACCGTGGACACGTGAGCAGATGGCGTCAGACCTGTGCTGGCAGGACAGGCGCAGGCCCAGGGGAGCTGTCTGGTGACACCTTCCTGGGCGTGTGGAGCGGATGCTAAAGGGGACTGTGTTCCGGGGCAGGATGTGAGGGGAGAGGAGGTGACATTTGGGAGAAGAATCATTGACAAGCAAGACGGCCCTCACCCCACCACGTACAGTACCTCGTTGAGTACGGGCTTGGGGGCCGCATCCCTGTGCCAGATGCCAGGAGCCCGGCATGGGTGCAGCACGCAGTGGGCGGTTCATGCTTTCGGCCCACGTCTTACACGGCCCCACCCCAGCCTTGCCTGCCGGATGCGACCATCACTCAGGTGCGGCCCGTCGGCCTTGTTCTCGGACCCCGAGGAGGGCTGAGCAGGGCCCGGGGTCACTGTGATGGCACAACTGGCAGCAGGGGCGTGGGGCTGCCTGGCCTGGTCTCTGGTCTGTGGCTGATCCGGTCGGCCACCTCTTCCTAGGCCGCTGTGCGTAGTGGCAGGGAGGTGGCTGGTCCTGGGCATGGCCAGTGGAGGGTTACACCACTGACAGCTGTGGACACACCCTTCAGCATTAGGGTGGTCACAGCCCGCCTCTCCTGCTTCTTGAGGTGTGCAGTGACAGCCCAGAGCCTTTCCTCGGGGTCTGCGTGGCCCTGACCACACAGTGCCCTCTGTGGGAGTGGAGGGTGGAGTGCCATCGTCCTGAGTTCACCAACCCTGCTGCAGGGCCGTCAGGGCCCACACTGAGGCTGCGTGGAAAAGACACGGTGCGAGAGGCTGTGGGCCCAGCAGTGGCCCAGCAGCTGGGCCAGTGACCACGATGCAGTGACCAGCAGCCAGGCACACGTCCCTCTCCTCTGGCGGTTGGCCTGGGCTGGGCAGAGGGGAACCCTGGGGACCTCAGCACCTCAGACACCTGGCGGCCTGTGGAGGAGGCCTTGCAGTGCCTGGGCGAGCGGCCCCCACCCCAGCAGTGTCCATACTGGGGCTGTCGGAGACCTGTGTTTGCAGCGTGTGGGTGGTTTGGCACGGGCACGACGGTGAGGGGCCACACTGTGTGTCAGCGCATGCCCTACAGGTGGGAGGCCCACGGGGTGTCGCCTCACTGCACACTGGGAGGAGTCCACTCAGCCTGGAGGTGTGGCTCTGGGCTGGGGCAGGTGTCCCCATGCTGCACCCTGGGGTTGTGATGTGCTCCTTCCCCACGGAGCTGTCGTTTCGGGGGCTCCTGTCTGGTGACACTGTATTGGCAACAAACACAGAAGTTTAAGGACATTCCATCTCTAAAGACTGAACCCGCTCCACAGGGACGGAGATTCCGCCTTGTTCACGAAAAGTGATTACTCCGTGAGACAAAGTAGGGAGTGAGTACCAGAGAGGCAGCGCTTCGCGGTCCGCCCGGCCCCGGAACGCCTAGCCCCTCGGAGGCCCGGGTTCTCGCGGCCTCCTTTGTGCTCCACCTGTGGCGGCTTCGCTTGTCCCATCCCCCTGGGAAGCTGCACCATTCGCGAGTGAGGGTGTGGAGTGAGGGAGGCACACGGCGCTGTCCCAGGGACAGCCAGACCCACTTCCACAAGCAGATTCAGAGACGGCGGCTCCGTGCGGTGGGGGAAGAGGGGGAGTGGTTTCGCCTCCCTCCATGGAGCCTCCTGTCACTGAGCTGGCTTCTCTTCCCCCAGGGCTGCGGGCGAGGGAGGGTCCTGCGAGGTCGGGGATGTGAGTGTGCTGGGTTTACAGTGGTAGCTGTCGGAGGGCATGAGGCTGCTTGTCACGGGCCAGGGTGTCCTGCGTGGGGCAATGATCAGGGTCCTGTTTCCCTTCGGGCTGCGGCCGTCTCTCTGCCTAGGACACCTGGCCTCGGCTGCCTTGTGTGGAAACTCTTACGGCTGTTTGATGTTAAATGATCCAGAATTGCACACTTAAAAGTCTCATCTCTGAGCCCCTGCCTGCCAGAATCTTTTTTCTTTAGCAGCTAAAGGAAACAAGTATTGTTTTATCTGGACGCTTGATCCATTTGGATCCTTAATCTAAAGTGTTTATTTTGTTGAGAAGTTTAGCCATGTTAAAACCACAGTGCGGCCGGTTATCGGTGTGCAGCCGAATGGAGTGGAGTCCAGGGCTGAGGGCTGTTTCGTTTTGGGGAGAGACTGATGCTGTGTTGCTGGTGCCGGCGGTTCCCATGTGCACGCGTGTGTCTGCACCGGCGCTGCCATGGCCCGGTGCTGCCTGCGGCCAGTGCCGGTGCCCGAGTTCCCCAGTGTTGGGCCCGGCCATCCCAGAGTGGTTGGGGGGCGGGGGTCTGCTTCGGCGTTGCTCAGCAGGACTGGGCAGCTCCCTGTTGGGACACGCAGAGAGCTATTGCTCTCGAGTGCAGAGCCCACTGGGGAGCTACAAGGTGAACCTTCCCCAACAAACCATGGGGAAAGGAGTCTTCAGTCTTCCACCATGCAACCGCCTGTCTCAAAATGACCCTCCCCAGCACAACTGTTGGGCCCAACGGTGCGGGCTTCACTGAGGATGTTTGCTGAACAAAACAGCGCCCATTTGGAAAGCTCACCATACAAATAGGACTCAGAAAAGTCACAGTCAGGAGTTTGTTTTTTGATTAAAATTTGAATTAATTTAAATTAATTCAATGTCAGTTACAGTAACTACTAAACGGGGGCACATTCAAGTGGAAAGTTGTTTCATGTGTGTTTCTGTCTGCAAACTGGGCTCAGGTCCGTGCAGCCCCTTGTCTGTCTCCGAGGGAGAGAGCCCACGCCATCCGTGAGCTCCAGCTGGTCCGAAAGGGGTGCCCTGACTTGCGCCCCCTGTGCCTGGCGGCTGTGGGAGGGCAGTGGCCAGGGCTGTGGGGCTCGCCCGTCCCCCAGGCAGCACGAGGAAGGCAGTGCAGTGGGGCGGGGCAGCTGCACAGGTGCCAGTACTGGGTCTTTCTCGGATGCAGGATGGTCTTTGAGGAGTTCATTTATTCTCTGTCTCCCCTGCCCCCCGAGCCCCAAGTGTTCAGTGGGTGACTTCCCCATCAGGCAAACCGCCTCATCGACCCCCACCACTCTGCATTTGGATCAGGAACCAGAGTGTAACCAGCCCCCTTGTTCTGCCCACACCAAGGCGACCTGTCTTCTGACAGCGCGGAAGTGACCCGATTCCTTCTGCCCGGTCCAGGCCCTGCTGCGCGGGGCTGTGCAGTGCGGGCTTCTGCGTGTCCATCCTTGCCCAGCGCGGTCTTTGTGTGATGCACCCGGCTGCCGCTGCCAGTGCCGTTGTTTGCTCTCGAGGCTGGTGGTGTTCCGCAGTAGGACCGTCCACGGTCTGTGCGTCCGTCCTGCTGTGCGGGGCCCGCTGGGGCGTGTCCAGCGGCATAGTGTTGCTGCGTCCTGCTTGTGAACAACTTTGGTGAGCAAATCCACGCGTTTCTGTAGGGCGTGGGCCCAGGAGTGGTCTTGCTGGGACCCAGGTGTGTGCGGTTCAGCTTTCGTGCTTGTCGCCAGGCGGGTTCCACAGTGTTGTGCCTCTCACACTCACGGCCACGTGTGAGCCCCTGCTCCACTTCCGTGCCAGCGCCCGGTTGTGACTTCAGTCTGCATTTCCTTGCGAGTGCACGGCAAGCACCTCTTCGTGTGCATCTGACAGACCGTTTGGCGTCCTCCGGTGTGAAAGTGCCTGTTCGTACCCTTTTCCCATTTTTTATTTGTGTTGTCTGCATTTTTAAATGTAGTGGTTTGCAAGACTTATTATCTATTTGGGGTCCTGGTCCTTTGTAGGATGTATTTCGGGCAGATTAATTTCTCCCGCTCTCTGCATACTGGGTGTTTGACAAACACAGTTCTGAGTTCGATGCAGAAAACAATGTATTGTTTTCTTTCCCCTTGTGGTCAATGCCTCAGAAGAAGGTTTAAAACCCTATTTAAGAACCGTTGTCTGCCTGCAGATCTTTCTTCTGGCTGCCCTCCGGGCTGGCTGGGTTGTCTGACCCTCGGCCTGTGCAATCCGTCTCACCGATGCTCCCGACGGTGGGTCGGGGCTCGCTCGTCTGCATGAAGGCAGTAGCAGACTCGGCCCCTGGCTGCTTCTCTGTAGGTCCTCACCACGTGGGTGGGTTTGTGCTGGTCTCACTCCAGAGTGTTCTGTTTCTTGCTCTGCGTACCTAGTCTTACACCAGTGTCTTGTGTATACAGGTGTGTAAGAAACCCTGAGATTTAGTGGAGGAAGTCCTACGGGTCTGTTTTCCTCAGGATCGCTATCCTGGTTCCTCTGCACATCCATGTAAAATTCACAGTTGTCAGTTCTTAAAGAAATTCTGGTGGGATTGGACTGAGATTGCATTTAGTTTGGGGAACACTGATTAATTTGGGGAACACTAATATCTTAATCATGTTGGACCTCCAGGCCGCGCACACTGTACGTTTCTTCGTTTATTTAGGCCTTTAATTTTACTTCTGACGTCTCATAGTTCGATGTGTTAGGTTCTTACGCAGCTTTTGGTAGATCTGGGCCTGGATGTTGGCCGATTTGCTGGAATTGCTATTGTAAACGGTATCTTTTATTTCCTGTTGGTTGCTGGTATGTGGGAATAAAGCAGCTTCTTGTGTACGGACCTTGCACCTGGTGGTCTGTGACGTCCGCGTCGGAGTCTGCCGGCCCTGGCGGACCGTCTGAGTGTCCTGAGCACGGGGGGCGTTGCCTGTGAGCGAAGCAGCGCGTTCGTCTGCAGTCCTCGTGCCTTCCACTTCTTTCCTTGCTGCGTTGCCCTGGCCAGCATCTCCAGCAGGCTGGTGACCCCCAGTGGTGAGGGGGGCCTCCTGGCCTTTCCCCTTCGGGGAAGGCCCCTTGGTGCCTTCTGCTGGTGACGGCTCGCTTCCTCCTTCCTCGGGGCCGGAGGCTGTGTGGTTGCGCCCACAGCCCCATTCGCCCACCAGCCTGGCAGGCCAAGGCCGTGGAGGGGAGGTGCGTGGACCTCGAGCTGTGGTCATTCTTTGCCGGCGTGACGGGATGCAGAAGGTTGCGGTCAGCGGGCAGATGTGTCCTCCTCGCTGTCTGCCACATTTCTCTGTGGTCACTTAATACGAGTCTAAAAAGATTGTTCTCTTAAGGATTTATAATTGTAAGACTTTTGCTCTTCGGAAGGTTTATGGTTTATTCCATGAAATCAGGTCAACTAAAATGCCTGAGGGCAGCTGTGGGGAGGGAGAACTATAGGAGGCTCAGACCTTTGAGGGGGAGATACCAGCACACACCTAAGCCGTAGTGACGCGTTTGGTTTCATCCCTTCCATATGGAAGGGAAATAAAGATAAAGGCAGTGGTGTCTTCATGTAAGTAGACGCCTAGGGTCAGATACCACCCGATTGGCGGGGTGACCATGCCCCCTTTGAAGGAGCCTGTGACTTGGAATTACAGACGCTTCCCTGCAGCTCGCCCTCCCAGGCATGGGCTCAAGGAGCATGTGCACATCAGGGGCGGCGCGGCTGAGGAGGCGGCTGTGTTTCGAGTCCCACGTCCAGCGTTCGTCCGGCGTTTGTCGGGAGAGTTCGTGGTGGCTGGAGATGTGCAGACGCGGGTGTGTGACGTCGTTTGCGAGGCGGTGCGAAGGCTCCTGAAACCGCCAGCTCCTGTGATTTCCAATGTCTCCGTGCCGTGTGCTTTGTGTGTTTCCTTAGAGGAGGGGTGACCTGCCGTTACAAGAGTGTCCTCGGGTGTTTCCGTCAGGGCAGAAGGACCTGTGTCACACTCGCCTCTTGTTTTACTTGAATGTTAGCTCCCGTGTGCTTTCACACTGTGCGGGTCGCACGGGGCTGTTCAGGGGCCTCCCTCCGCAGGGGGTGCCGCTGCACTCAGGGGTGGGGACTGTGGTCAGAGGAGTCCAGGGTGTTCCTGAGCGCTGTCCTCTCAGACTGGGTCCTGGAGAGTTTGGTGGCATTGCTTTCTCTGTCAGGCGTTTCAGCTTTCAGCTGTGAAGCGGTGTGTTCTCAACTTTTCTGCTCTGTCCCACTACTTCTATTAAAATATGCAAATTCCTTCTGTAGCCAGGTGTTTATTACCTGTTGCTCTGTCGGTAGCCCTGACCTCCTCTGAGCAGAGGCATCCTGAGGCCACATACTTTTGGATTTCTGGAAGCTTCTGCATTAGATATGGTTCTCAGACGGAGTGAATACAGTAAGTCCATGCGTGGGCCCTTTAAGAGGAAAACTGCCTGGGATTCCAGCACTTTCTGTCTTCCATAGCCTCAATCCCCGCTGGTTTTGGCATCCAGATGCTGTGGGGACTTAAGTTCCTGGTGCTGGAACCCTGGGCTGGGGGGGTCTCGCTCCCATGACATCCCTCCAGACTCCTGCCCACCCTGCATGGGTGTGGGAGCAGCCTGGTCCGTGTCTCCACCCCCCACCAGTCTTGCAGTGGTTTCTTCTTTAGTTCCATAGGTGTGGGACTCCCATCCAGCTTGATTTCCGATGGTTCTGAGTGCCGGCGGTTCTGCGTCTCAGCTGTGACTTTGATGCGGTTGAGCGAGAAGGCCATCTTCACCAGAAGTCTAGATGTGGCCCCGGCAACTCCCTTCGTGTCACCTCCTGGAGGCGGAGCGCTGCTGTGTCTGCATTTTGCTTTGGACCACAGCCCCTTGCAAACTGATTTCTGAGGTGCACATAGGACCCTTTTCAAAAGTTCATGCCGTTCAGTGTACCTGTGTCGAGTGCCTGCTGTGTTGTGCACATTACACCACAGGGCTCTGGCAGGGCTGCAAGTGCCGCTGTCGCTCGAGGCAGGGCTGACAGGGATGGAGTGGACCAGGAGGTGTGCACTCTCCTCTGCGCATGACCCAGCACCAGGAGCTTTGAGGGGAAGACAGCAGGGGTGGGGGTGAGGGGGAACGCTGGCTGGGAGCTCAGCCTGGCAGGGAGACAGGCTTGGGGAGTGAGCCCGTGAGGCGAGAGCGGCCAGGGTTCCAGGGAAGGAGGGCAAGGGAAGGTCATAGCTGCTTTGCTGGGGACATGTCTGTGAGCTGGTCTTGAGACCTTGGTGTTCCAGTTGCCTTTGCCCCCAAGCTTTTGCCCTGCCGTGAGTTCCCGAAAACACTGCAGGGCGTCCACTTTAGGGAACCCAGTATTTTCCAGAAGGCAGAGACCAGCCCGAGGCTGTGCAGCCCGCTGTGGCGTTGTGGGGCCTGGACGCCCCGCAGGGCAGGGCTCTCCCCCAGGCTGGGCAGTGGGGTCTCGGGAGCTCAGGGCCAGTCCTCAAGGGGCAGACGTCCATCCGACAGCCAGCACAGGTGCCGTCCCCTCCGGCGGGTCCTGTGGGGGAGCTGACAACTGGGGAGACCTGGGTCGTCCAGGCTGCGGGGGAGCTGCTGTTTCAGCCCCACAGAGCGTGTCCGCAGCTCCAGCCTTGGCGCTGGGGTCGCTGGTTGTGACTGTGGCGTTTATTTGTCTGCCAGGTCCCATTCCTTCCTCCCCTGGTCAGCTCTTTGCTTTCCTCTGGGAACGACCCCTTTCCTGTTGGAGTCACCATGGTGGGTCTACTGGAGTCACCAAGGTGTCCTGCCCTGGCCACGAGCCATGACTCCCACGGCCCTGCGGATGCGGCTGCTGGGAATGAGTCTTGGATAAGGTCCCTGTAGGCTGCCTGTGACTTCTGCCATAGGACCCCTCCGGGGCCTCTCCAGATCCCCTGTTTCTTCCGGGAGGTTCCTTCGTTCGCCTCGATGGTTTCTGTGGCTTGTGACCACGGACCCCTGACAGACACACCTCTGTTTGGAGAGGCCTGCACCTGGAACCTAGGTTCCTGCCTCTGCGGGCTCACACACTGCACTCTAGTTACTTTGCTTCTAGAAACCAGGGTTCCCAGGCTGGACACTGAGGTTCTGTCTGCCAGATTCTGGAATTGGTTCTTCAGTCTCCTGGTCCAGGTCCACTGTCTTCCAGATTATCTGTCTCTGCTTCTCCAGCCCCCAGCCCCCACTGCCTTCTTCTCTGGAGGCTGTGGGCCCCAGCACCACCTGGGTCTGAGACAGCCTGTATCAGGGGCGGCCGGGTCTGCCTGGGGTGCAGAGGAGCCCCAAGGCTGGGTGTGGGCTGCGTGGAGGGTGCGCTCTCCTCAGGGCCTGATCCCCGGCTCTGCGGGGGGCCCTCCATGTCATGGTTGGTGCTATTTCTTGGCCAGCCCCAAAGCCCACCCCGGACTCTCTCTTGCCCCAACACCCCCAGGGGCTTCTGTATCCTACAGTTTGGAGGACACGCTATAGTGATGAGCTCACTGTTTGTAACAGAACCGGCTTCCGAATGCGTTGTAGCAAGGATATTTATTTCTGGCTGGTTTGGTAATGTACTTGAAAGTAAGAAAAAGCTCATAAGGTAACAGGGTTACACGGATGTAGCCCAGATTTTCACAACCGTGCATGTGCATTTGGGGCATTTCAGAGCATGTGGAAGGAGATACACGGGGTGTGGGTGCCACCACGCTCCCCAGTTTATTTCACGCACGTCTGAAGTGCCCGTGACACGGGAGGGTTTTTTAAAAGGAAGAGAAATTTACATCGAAACTCTGAAATCTTAAATTTAAATTGCAAATATCAACATGAACACATTTTTTTCCCACTGAAACAAAATTTGTATTTCTTACTCCTCACATATCCAAAAATACACAAACAGTTAAACGCAGCCAGGACGTGGGGGCGCCTACATGAAATACAAACACTCCCAGTGACTCCAGTGCTGCCACCAGTGCGTCGCTCCCCGAGCTGGGGGAGCGGCGGGCGGGCGGAAAGGACCGGGCAGGCAGCCGGCGTCTGGACCGAGCCCTGTGGGCTGGGCCGCGTGGGAGAGGGGGGCTGCTCGCGTGGGTGGGTCAGCGGCTCCGCACGGACTTTGGACACACAAGTAAATGCACTGGAGACATAAGAGCCGAGGCTGCTGGCAGGTGCCCGAGCAGGCCGGATGCCGGATCCTGGACCCCAGGGAAGAGGGCAAGAGGCGACCTGTGATGTGGGTTGCCGTCAGAGGCATCCGTGTGCGCTTGGGATTTTAGAGACTCAGACTGATGGCTGGACGCAGACGTGGAGTTGGGACTTGGAGCGGGTGCCTGCGCACGGCCTGTTGGGAGGGCCCGCGGCAGCGCAGGTCGCCTCGGCCCCAAAGACAGGGACCAGGCTCCCGGAGAAGCGGTTGATTCCAGGAAAGCAAAGAACGCTTTAAAAAAGAGAGAGGTGGGGGAGGGGCCTGTCAGGAGCACAGGGGGGCGGACCTGGAGGGGCTCCTTGTGGCCCCCAGAACGAGCTGTGGTAGCGTTGCATCGCACCTCAGGGAACCAGCACGTGCCCCTGAGCCCGCACTCGTGGGGGGCACGGGATTGGCCACACAGAGCCGTGAGGCGTGGCGGTGCGCTGCGCCTGCGCAGTGCAGTCCTGGCAACCGCACTGACGAGAAAGGAGCGGCAGGAATGTGGAGCGGAGCCGCCGCGGGGTGTCCAGTGGCCCCGCACCCTGCAGATACCTGGGGTGCCGACCGGATCGGGGCTGGCCCTCGGTGAGCTCTGTCCTGTGGGTCTGTGAGGTGTTTGTTGGTGACATCGAGAGTGTCAACAGTTATTGGCAGGAGGTGGTTGGTGGCGTTCCATGTTTGCCGTCCGATCCTGCACGGCCTGCCCTAACCTCTCACTCCGACACCGGCTGCTTCTCTGCACCCTCTTGCCGGCTCAGCTGGAGGTCTCTCGGTTTCCCTCCTCCCGGAGAGTCCGCTGTTAGTCCCAGTGCTTTCCCCTCTTTCCCATCACATCGAGTCTGCTCCTCTTTGCTTGTTCCAATTTGCCCCGTTCGTCCCTCCAGGCGGCACCTGGGGGCACTGGCTGAGACCCGCCTAGGCGGGTAGGCTCCCAGCGCCCCGAGTGTCCTCTGCCACACACATCGTGACACGTTGCATTTTCATTTCCGTCCAAGGCCTCACCTCAGAGACTCTGGCTTGTGTTTCCATTTCTCCTCTGCCCCAGGAAGTGCATCAGTTTCCAGACACTTGGAGTTTTCCAGGTGTCTTTCTGCGCTGGAGTTCTACCTTAATTTCACTTTAGGCAGAGAACGTATTTGTACGGCTTGACTCGAGTCCTTTAGAACTTACGCAGCCTCGTTTTACGGTGAGTGTTCTACGTGCTTCTAAGAAGAGTTCAGGGAACGTGCTCTTGCTCCTCTGCAGAGTGTCCTGTCCACGTCCCGGTGGTGCTGTTGTGTCCTTGGTGGTGCTGCTGGTTTTCCATCTGCGTGTCCTGACCGGGCCTGACAGCAGGTGCTGAGGCTTTAGCTCTAGCTGCACATCTGTCCCTTCCTCTTTACAGCTCCGTTAGGTCTCTCTTCCAGGGGGAGGCTCTGTTCTCCCGTGTCTGAATGCCTGTTATTGTTCCGTCCTCTCCGGGGTTGAGCCCTTGTCCTCGTGACAGTGATGTTGACCCCAGGCTAGAGCCGCGCTGTCGCGCTCCCTGCCTGGTGTCAGTGTGATGGTGACAGCTTCCGTTTGACTAGTGGTTGCATGATAGACCCTTTCCACCTCTTCCTTGTGGTCTGTTTGTATCTTTATACCGAAAGTGGGCTCTTTGCGGGCAGCATTTTCACTGGGTGTGTGAAGTTGGGGAAGGCTGATGTCCCGCGTCACATGCTTGGCCCCTCTCTGGACCCCTGTCGTCCTGCCCTGCGTCATCCTCATCGAACTCTGTCGGGTGGGGTCTGCCTTTCCTCTGATCCACGGGGCAGGGGCAGGCTGTTGACACGGGGACCGATGGAGTGGGGTTTGAAGCGGCCTTCTTTCTGTTTGTCACGGTTTTTTGTTTTGTCTGTTTCCTGCCTGCCTTTGGGTTGTTTTTATGATGGTTTTATTTTTTATTGCATGTTAACTAGAACCTAAGTGGCTGCTTTACGCTGTGCTCCACGTCCAGTGTGGGTACACGGGCCAGTGCGCCTCTAGCCCGGCTGGTGGACTGCCCCTCTCACCTCTGTCTGCCGGCCCAGCATTTCCAGTCTCTGCGCATCAGAGGGTTGCTCTGCTGCTGTCTCACTGCGTGTTTGGGAGCCAGCTGCCCGTCAGCTGCCGGAGCAGAGCCTGCAGGAGGCCCCCAGGCAGCATCACGGTGGACACGGAGTAGAGGCAGGCACGCATGGCGTTTGGGCAAAACCCAGCCCAGGCCAGAGCTGTTCTCATTTGCGGGGCTCAGAAAGGGGTCCCGGGATGAGGGAAGGGGCCTACTCTGAACTGCAGAAGGTGAACTTACCTCCGAAAGTGATCTACTGCTGAAGTCAGAGAATGAATTTCACAAGCCTGGCTGGGAGAAGACGCCACCCGGCACGCGGGAGAGGGATGTGAGGAGGGAGGGAACCAGAGGAAGGAGAAGGGCCGGGCTGTAAGGGAAGCGGCTGGAGACAGGCAGTCGGGTTTAAGCCTGCAGTAGAAGCCACGGGGAGTGAAGTGATTGCACGGAGCATGTGCCCGCGAAGGTGCCTGGGTGGAGGGTGTGAGAACGATCCGGGGCGGGCGTGCTGTGGAGACAGAGCGAGCCTAGCCCGACGTCTGGGGAGCCCCGGAGAAGCCAGAGCCCGTTAACGAAGGGACCATCAGCACAGTGTGGGGGAACGCTGCCGCGGCAGAGAGGCCGGTAAAGAAGGGAGGCTCTTCCGGTACCTCTTCTGAAAACGTCTTTTTGTTTAGAGGTTAAAAAAATTCTGGGCCGATCCAGACAGAACCCAGTGACAGTACCAGCAGCAGCACCGTCAGCCCCCAGAGCTCCCTGGGAGGAAGCCCCGCCCCACCGGTGGGCGTGTCCTGCAGAGCAGGAGGCGGGAGGTGCTCACCGATCTGGGCAGGGGATGTCTGTGGCTTTTATACCTAGCGAGGGGTGACTTGGGTGGAGAGCCAGCTGAGGTTTGCAAGGCTTTGCCAACATGCCATCTATGGGGTCAGCCAAAAGGTTCATTTTTTTTTTCCCAGTAAGATGGCTCTGGTGGTGCTTAGTCGTCTTTAACGTCATTTGAAACAGTTTTGTTAGACCGTGTTGTGACAGCTGTCATGTCAGCATGCATTTAAAAAAAACTTATCAACATTGGTGAAGTTTTGTGTAGCCATTTTAATATTGAAGATGAGGGAAAATACACAACGTTTTCAGTGTATTATGCTTTAGTATTTCAAGAAAGGTAAAAACAACTGGAACGCAAAAAAAGACTTGAGCAGTGCATGGGAAGGCGCTGTGACTGCTGGGACGTGTCAGAAGCGGTTTGCGCAGTTTTGCACTGGAGATTTCCCACTGGACGACGCTCCACAGTCGGGGAGACCAGCTGAAGTTGACGGCGATCAAGTCTAGATATTCATTGAGAACAATCAACGTTCTACCACATGGGAGAGAGCCGGCATATTCAGAGTATCCACATCATTAAAGTTACCGGTGAACATGAAGATGCGCCTTTTATTTTACAGGAAAACTAATGGACTTCTTGGCCAGCCCACTACACTGCCTGCAAGAAAAGTTCCTTCTGACCGAGACGTGAATAAGAATTCTGAACCTGAGAACTGTGTCACTGTGTTTCATGGGGAAGTAGCCAGCTACAGAACCGCAGTCATTCAGATATTAACCACAGACTTACAGAGAATTTGAACTTGGAAACCACCTAAATAGCCAGTCTTGGGGAGTGACCCCTTCCAGGCTGTGTGGGCCAGGTTCTTTGATTGTGAGGAATCGGGAAAAGTGGCCGTGAGCGATCTCATCAGGGGCAGGGATTCGTCACTCTGGCAAAGGACAAGACGGCAGACAGGCCTCAGATGGGGCTTAAGCCAGGGTCAATGGGAGATTTTTCATAAGTACCATTTTTTCAGGGTAAAAGTAATACATGCTCATCACACGGTCTAAACAGTCCCGCTGACACCGTGGCACGGAGTGGGTGCTCGGCAGTGGGAGTTCTTGGACTTGAGTCTGGGCTCTTCTGCTCGGGGGCTGACGTGTGGCCGGTCTGGTCCTGGGGAGAAGGGAAGGCGAGCTGCCCAGTTCCGGCCGGTTGCCCGCCTGACGTGGCCGAGAGGCGGCTTCCTCACCGAGTCGTGCAGCCGGTGCGGCCAGGGGAGTTAAGGACCCTGGAAAACCGGTGTCAGCGTAGTGCAGAGTGGGGGGCGTGACTGGGAGCTGGCAGTTTGGGCAAAAGGCAAGGGAAACCGTGTCAGGAGGTTACAAATGTCAGCTCCATCGTGACAGCATCATGGGCAACTTTGTCATCGTTTCCCTGTGATGGGCGCGTGCGACTTCACAACGAAGACACAGGAACCAGCCGCGGAGACAGCCACTCTGGGGGGGACCCAGAAACAGCTGGAGTGAGGCTGCGGTGTGCAGCTGGCTCTCGGGGGCTGCGACCGGGTGGGTGGGACGGAGTCCCTGTGCCGCGCTCTCTGCCGACGGGACAAGGTCGCTCCCACCTTTTCACCATGCTTGTGCATTTTACTGACAGGACCCCCCCGCCCAGTGCGTCCTATCAGCAGAGCCTCCCAGGCGGTCCTTGTGTCAGGCGGTGAGAATGGGCGAGAACAGATCCGGGGCTCCTTGGTGCACCCACTGACTGCGCTGTCTTCTCTGTCCCCGCGCAGGTCCTCCCCTGAGCCGGCGGACGCCCGCCTCACCCCGCGGCGCTGACGTGCCCCTGCCCTGGCCTGCTGCTGGGCTTGCATGTGTCCGCGGGACTCTGGAGCTGTGTGGACCATTGTCCCTGTGGAAGTTTCGAGCCGCTGAGTCACGGCAAGGCGCAGACGCTGCCAGCGATGAGCTCCCAAAGCCACCCAGGTAAGGGCCGGCCAGGCTGCCCTGGGCAGAAGGGATGTCCCTGGCGGCGGGGGCTTGTGTCGGGTGTAGACGTATCTTCCTGGACAGTGGCCCTGCTGGCCGTGCCAGCACCCGGTGCAGCGCCGACTGCCTATCCATCTCAGGGGAGGAAGGAGCAGGCCCTCAGGAGGCTTGGCCGGGCAGCTGACCTGAGGGTAGACCCGGCTGCTGTGCCAGGGCTCAGGTGTGGAGCTTTTGGGAGGTGACGCTTCAAGGTCTTTGTGACTTGGAGAGTTGATTTCTCATCCAGCTGTTTTGTTTGGGGGAGCTGTGGGGGGCTGGGGCTGGGTGTGGCTCAGGAGCCCCTTGCAGTGTGCCTCTGTGAGACCCTACAGTTGGGGTGCCACACGGGTCGGTCCTCACAGTGCCCAGGTGCTCTCAGGCCTGGATGAAAGGAGGGACTTGTCTGGGGTCAAGGAGCAAGTAAGTGGCTGACCCAGATTGGGACCCACGTCTGTGTGGCCCTTACCTTCTAAAGTGTGCCGTGGGCACACACCTTAGGATTTCTTTCTCCCCTTGCCACTTTCAGCCGCCCTGTGTCTGGGGAGGGGGTGGCCTTCATAAACCCACCTCCCTCCGTGGAGCGGTGGAGTCCGGGTGGCCTGCTTCGGGATCTCCTGGGACCTTCTTGAACCTCCCTGTGGCCTGATGGGAGTCGCATGATGGGCGTGGCCTGAAGCCCGGGAGGGCAAGAGGTCCGGGCACATGCAGATGTGAAGGCTTTATGGGTGTGAGCGTTCGCCACTGAGGGGCACCGTGTGGAGGACAGAATCTAGTGTCTGCATCAAGGTGTGTCAGCAGAGGCCCAAAGGTGCCCGCTCTCCTCCCCTCCTGTTGCGGGAGACGGGCCTGCTCCCTGCATCTGAGCCTGGGGGCGTGCGCAAGTGTTTTCATGGCCTGAAGTCATCCCTTGGGGGATGATTCTGTTTTGTTTTAAGTCTAGCTGACTTGATGGCTGGTAGATGGGTGTTGACGTGGCTGCGGCCCCATGAGTGTGCAGCAGCCCCGGATTGGCGTCAGACCACTGTCACACCGTGGTTCGTGCACACACTTCTCTAAGTGTCCCTCCAAGGCGGTCCGGCCCCCGGCTGGAACCGCTTGCCCGGCGGCGAGGCGGCTGTGCACGCTGGGAACCTCAGAACCTCGGAACCTCGGAACCTCGGGTTCGCTCTTGCGGAGCTCCAGAGACTGTACGCGTGTCTCTCAGAGGCCTGAGCCTCTTCCTTCTTGGCTGTGGTGGTAGTGCGCCTGGGGCCCGAGCTCGCTGGACACTCCTGTCCCTCGGGTGTTCAGGTGGCCTTCAGGGCTTACCGTTTCTCCCAGAGCAGCCCTTGGAGCTGCAGCAAGGGGCAGCACACAGCGCCGGCAGGGGGCTTGGCCGAGCTAGGGACCGGTGCCCTCTGAGGGTGCCGCAGTGGTCTGGCCTGCCCCAGCGATGGGCTGGTCTCTGGGGTGGTGTTCTTGTCACTTTGGTCCCATCAGACTTGCATTTTCTAGGAAATTCCACCAAGTTTTTGGTCAGTTGGTGCTGTTTCCCACTGTTTAGCATTGCTGTACACCCTTTAATGTTTTTATTTGTATTTGGTAATTTTAGCGGACTGGGGGAAAGAGAGGTCCTTAATACTCATAAATTCACTTTGCTCTCTTGAACGCGAAGTTTCTAATGTCCTGTCTTCAACCGAGCAGGAGCCTTGTCTCTGCCCCACCCTCCCCGCACCCGCCCTCTCCAGCCCCCCTAGCCCTAGGTGGGGTGGGAGGCTGTGTGTCCCACCCCGCCGTGCCCCTGGGCCCTGGCTGTCCCCACCCACACCCACATTTGCAGTGCAGCGCTCAGCCCCGATGATAACACAGCCTTTGTGTTTGACGTGTCTGATTTTCCCTCCCTGTTTTCCTTCCACACTCCCTCTGGTGGGGAGGTGTGCACCGGGTTTTATGGCCGATCTTTACGAGCGCGCCAGAGCCGGCCGGCGCTCTGACGTAAAACCGCTCACTGCTGGGTTTTATTGCTCTGAATCAGTGTTTGCACTGATGTGAACAGCCTGCGGAAAGGGCCCCGGGTGGATTTAGCCTCAAAGAACTCCTCTTTGATGGCGAGAAGAATGGGAAGAGGTTCTGAAATAGTGTGCTTGTTGCCCAACCCCATGCTCTAGCCCTTCCCTGTGGGACGTGCTGACACAGGTCAGGAAGGGCGCACAGGACCCAGGGCCCGCCTGGCAGGGCGTCCCTGCATGAGACAGGGAGGGGGCCCAGTGTGACCCGCCTGTGGGACAAGCAAAGGCCCTTTTCTCCCTGCCTTTGTCTCCCCTCCCACCAACAGACCGCACCTGGCCTCCAAACAGCGTGCCTGCGGGACGGATAATGCTCACAGGAAAACCAGACAGGCCATGGGCACCTTTCCAACCCCACCCTGCCTCACCCCACCCCACCCCACCCCACCGGGTGCCTTCTTGGTACCAGTGGTGCCTGGAGGAACCTTGCCAGTCTCAGGGCTCATCTGGCAGGCGTTCGGGGACCGGTGTGTGGTCATGTGCACCTGAGTCTCGATAGAAAACTGATTGATTAGGGTGGGAACTCAAGTGTCCTCTCTCCCCCTGCATCTTGGAAGGTGGCATGGACCGTGTCTCATGAAAAGCAGACTAGCTGTCTTGAGGGAAGCTTGTGTACATGAGATCAGTGATTTCATGTGGACCACTCTCTGATTTCTTAGGGTCTGAAATCCCCTATCTGCAGGAAAGGACTAAACTCCTTAGTCACTAAAGAGTCTGTACCTGCAGGGCTTGGTGGAGTTCCACAGAGTTTGATTTCTTTAGGTGTCCCTCAGGTTTCCATCCTGGAGGCCTCCCCGGAGGTGGCTGTCTGCCCTCCATAGGTCAGCCAGCTGGCCCCCTCTATCCTTGGACCTGGCTTCCTGGGCCTGATCTCCAGTCTGTTTATTGCGACCAGTTTGGCCACCAAGGTCATCATGTTTTAAGAAAGAAGTTATATCAGAAAAATATTTTTATGTCCTTTACATTGTGCTTTGCAATAATGGAATGTTTCGGGGATATCACCAAGTTTTAGGGACTTTAAAGAGAGAAAGTGAACTTTGAGGACCTGCAGTTAACACAAAGACATCAGTTGCGAGCTGCTGGTGACAGGTGGGTTTTGGGCCCGCAGCGAGCCCTGTGCGGCCTTGCCCCTGGGCTGGGGAGGCACAGGGCAGAAGGCAGGGGCTACAGG
Organism: Tonatia bakeri; assembly: GCA_004024845.1. Lineage (NCBI taxonomy): Eukaryota > Metazoa > Chordata > Mammalia > Chiroptera > Phyllostomidae > Tonatia > Tonatia bakeri. Next base: position 64,023 of record PVIA01001511.1, read on the forward strand.
GGGCTTGGGCGGGGGGTCAACGTCCGCCTGCTCCTCGCTCCACGCCCAGCAGGATATGCAGCAGCTGTGGCAGCTAAAGAAGAGCTTCCAGACCCTTCCGTGAAGGCATGAGAGTCCCCAGAGTTTGGCTGGAGGTGCTGAGCCCTTAGGGCACCAGGGAGAGACTCGGGGCTGACACCAGGCAGCAGGCACCCACGCAGGTGGGAGTGTGTGTGTCAGGGGTGGTGGGGCCAGAACTGCCCCAGCTGAGTGAGCTGAGTGACTGCGGGGGAAGTAGGTGGGGTTTCAGAACCGCCCCCGAGGGCCTTGGCGAGCCCCAGGTTGGCACTAGCAGCTTAGTGCCCCTCCCCTGCACCCTCCCCGCCTTCATTATCTGGGAGCTTAATCAGTCAAGGTTTGTTCTGCAAATCATGGAGACATAACGACTTCTTTTTCAACCTACTTCTTTTTTTAATCCTCAAATTGTGTTTTGTCTTTAAAAATCACGAATACTCAGTGGTTCTGAAGAGCTCAGAAAATTCACTGTCAATGAAGCATTGATGGTTTGTTTTGGCAATTCTCTGAAAATTCTTGTACAGTTTGTGGGACATTTGCATGTATGTCCTTTTTTCAAAGCCACCATTGTAGAAATGCAAATTTCTGAGTTCTGCCAGGCTGAATGTTGGATGATTAATGGCATTGAGATTTAAGAATGAGCTCCCAGCAGGGATTTGACACACAAGCCCAGCATCAGAGCCCATTGAGAGCAGCTTGGTGCTGGGACCCAGAAGCTGTCATTGCCCCCCCCCCCCCCCCCCCGTGGGGGCAGGTCTGCATGGACAGGTGTGCGGGGCCAGGGGGTACTGTCGACTGACTCTGTTGAACCAGAGGCGGTTCAGACTCACAGCAGCCACACCTCCGCCTGCTCCTCGCTCACCCCCAGTCCAGGCCCGCCCCCGTGCTTCCAGGCCGGATGAATGGTGACTTTGTTCCGAATTGTGGCCTGCAGTTACTTCATTTGTTTCGCACGACACCCTGCGTGGGGAGCTCTGGTGCCATGTTTCCCGCTTTAGAGCCAAGTGAATCAGTCTTCACGGCTGCGTCAGCCAGAGGCCGGCCTGGAACAGAACTGGGGACCTGTCCTGAGGGCAAACGCAGGGTGCGCTGGGCTCTCTTGGGAGCTGACCTGTCAGTGTGCATGGAGCTCCCATGCCCCAGGGCCCTTGGTCCAGTGTGGCTCCTGCAGTGACGGGACAGGCGAGGGGACTGTGAGCTGAGTCTGGAAGGGGCACAGGGCCCAGGGGGGCTACCGCAACCCAGGTTGACGAGAAGGGATCGTGGGCCTTGCATCCCTTGCCCTTGCACTGTGCCCTCGGCGGGGACACGGGAGGTGTGTCCCCTCAGTGTGGAGGAGCGCGGCTTTGCTGTTGAACTTCTCGGCCTTTGTGCTGCTGGGATGTGTGTGGGAACACTGTGAACTCTCCCTGACCCCCTCCCGCCCTGAGGAAGCTGGGCCCTTTGGGAGGCTTGGGCTGAGGCTTTTCACTGTGTTTCCACCGAAGAGCCTTTTATTTGCTTATTCCCAGAGAACAAGATAAAAAATGGACACCTGTAGGGAATCATAATGATAAAGAAGTATCAAATGAGACAAATAACTGAACTTTTAGAATTGTATCTACTTTGTGTTCTTCACCGGCCAGCTTCCACACTTCATCCATCAGTGAGGCGGTGGGGATGGGGCCTTTCAGAAGGGGTGATGCGGGCAAAGGACACACCTGTCCTAGCGCTCCCTGTTTGCCCTCCCTGCCTTCCCTTCCCACCCAGCTCGTAGACCCTGGGCTCTGCCTCTCGGTGTTGTGGCGCTGGCGGCTGGGAGCCTGGCCGGCGTGCTGTGGCAGCAGGTGGCCCCTGGGAAGACCATCCGTGTGGGGCTCTGGGGCCTCGGGTGCCTGCGGGGCTTAGGCTCGGTGCCCCTCCTCCTGCCACCGGGCTCGCAGCGGTTACTGAGTGCAGCGTCCCTGACCGGGAACTGGAGCAGTCCGCGTGGAAACGCAGCGCTGGGACTTCTGGGATTTTTACTCGAAAAACAATGTTCAACCTTACAACCATTTTCTCACTTTCACTAATACTGCATGCTTCTGAAAAGTTGTATTGAGGCTTACTTAAAAGTGACATATGTGTGTATATATTTAAATTAAACACACCACTTTGACAGCTGTTGACTTGAAGTGGTGTTTGTAAAGAACCCTGGGCAGTTGGCTGGCGTGTCTCGGCGCTGCCGCCTTGGCGGGGGCCACAGCACGGGCTCCAGGCCCCTATGGCGCGGCGGTCACTCTCCACGCTGAGCCTTTTGTGATGGAGCGTTCGTGGGTGGCGCAGTTGGTTTGTCCTTTGAACTTCCCACCCGAGGCCATCTCCTAGACGGCTGCTTCTCTTGAGCTGCTGTTCGGACCCTGAAGCCGAGAGAACTCCCAGTGCTGGAGGAGCTGAGGCTCCCTTGTGCCTCATTTGCATTCGTAGCTGCCTGTTCCTGTTTAAACAGGTTTGAACTGCCCTAGCATCCTCTGTGGACAGCGCACTTCTAAGGTCGGCGCGTTTCTCATTGCTGGGACCCAGGCTGTGCCGAGGCCATTGCGGGCGGGCCCGCAGAGGGTCCCAGCCGGGTCTAACCAGCTGCGCATGTGCACCGAGGGCGTGTCTGGGGCGGGCCTGCAGTGCTGCGAGTGTGGCCCCGCAGTGATGATGCCCTGCTTCCTCCCGGGCACACGCAGTGGTCCTCCAGCTCCCAGCAGCTGGGCACCTGCCGGCCTTCTTACTGCGGGCAGAGGTGCCAGCCCGCGCTGGGTCGGCCAAATGCCCTCAGTCCCGGGGCTGTGCAAGGGAACCGCGTGTTCCTTGTGGACATTCTTGTGCGGTCCATGGCGCAGACTGCTTTGTTTCAGCCTTGTGGTGGGGGTCGGGGAGAGGGAGGGAGGTGCTTGGTGTCCTTCTTGGGTGCTCGTGGCCACGGGCAGTGCTTTCCACCGGACGGGCCAGGCGTCTGTCTGCCCCATGTCAGTCTGTGACTCGGCTCCTGCCGGTACCCGCAGAGGCCTGGTTTTGTGAACATTGCCTCTCACCGTGGTGGTGGTGGTGAGGGGGGCGTGTCCTCTCTTGCGGGAGAGTGGCACAGGTCAGTCTCTCTGTGGTCAGCTGGGCTGGGGTGTCTTGGATGTGGGCGAGCAGCGGCAGCCTGGTGACAAGTGACTGCGACGAACTGGGAGACGGCGTGCCCTGGATGCCGCAGCGACTCTCCCAACCGCAAGGCCCCGCTGGCACGCGGGCAGGTCCAGCCCTCCAGGCCTATCCGCGCGCCTGTCTGTACTCTGCTGCAGCCCGGCTGTGCAGGGGGAAGCGCACGCGGCCCAGGGGCCTCAGCCTGGTCGTGGATATGGCTCTCGGCTCTGGGTGGGGGGGAGGGGGGGCTTTCCTTGCCCTCTCCATAGGGCTGCAGGAGATCCCAGCAAGTGGTTGGGGCCGTCCTTGGTTCTTTTGACACCACGTGGGTCCTGGTGGCCGTGGCTTTGTGGGCGGGCTTGCAAGGGGTGGCCTCAGCCACCGTGGATCCTAAGGAGACTCGGCCCAGCCCGTGAAGTGCCTTTCCCAGCTGCTGCGGGGACCCTGTGCTGGGCCTGGGGTGCAATGGGATGGGGGTAGGCCTGCGCCCGTCGGCAGGCTCCTTCCCAACGTCAGCACTACTTCTGAGAAGAGCTACTGGGGTCTGTCTCGTCGTCCAGGTTGCCCGAGAAGGTTGCTGTAGGGACGTCTTCAACAGTGTCTAGTTCTGAGATAGTTCGGCTTCGCCTTGTGGGGGGAAGGGCTGAGTGAGCCCCTGGGCAGAGGCAGCCCTGTGTCTGTGGGCTTCTGTTTGTGACCAGGCCACCTTGGCCAAAGGGGTGTCACTGGGGTTGCTTGGCCCAGCCGGGCTGCCTCCTAAGAGTGGGGCCACATCACATTGCCTTACACAGGCCCTGGCCTTTCAGGAGGGCACCTGGCTTTTAGGTTTGGCTTGTGTGCTGCAGCTGGACAGAGGCTCAGGGGGTGTGTTAGGTGGTTCCTCCCTCAGGAGGCCTCTGCTGGGGCAGTGGGAGGTAGAGTCCCAGGTAGGGTGGCCCTGTATGTGCGGTCAGAACTCTGACCCTCTGTAACAGAAAGGGGGTACACGTCCAGTGTGACCCGGGCCCGGCCTGCCGCACCTGGCCTTCTGTCTGCCCTGGCGGCAGTGGGTCCAAGTCTGTACCCGGATGGGGGTGGACAGGCGGCTCGTTATACCGGTTCCCTTGTTCCCTTTCGGACCTTGGTTAGAGTTGCTTGTTGAGACAACATCTTCACCGTTGTTTTCCACCAGCCGGATTCCACAGTTCCAGTTTTATGTAAACCAAACACACACTTTTCACAAGTTTTTGTTGAATACAGGTTTCCTGTGCCTTCGCAGCTTTCGTTGGACACCTTTCAAATGGACTCCACACGCACGTCCGTGCTGGGCACAGAGCGGTGTCGCTGGGAAGCCGAAGCTGTGCTCTGGGTGGGCCGGGCCTCGAGGCTCAGGCTGTGCCCGTGGGACAGGGACTCCCGCTCCGAACCGTCTGCCGGGGGCTTTTGGAAGCTCTCTGGTGGAGTTTCACTCTTGTCTCGGGCGCTCGTGGACTCTCGCAGGTGGACGGAGTTCAGCCTCCGCTGCGTCCAGGGTCTCTGTCAGCTCTGGGACGTGCATGCCAGACCCTGCGGAGCCCATGAGGGCTGTGCAGAGTGAGGGGACGCCCGAGGGAGTGACGCGAAGTGAGTTCTCTCGTGTCATGCAGTGACGTCAGAATTCTAGTATGGGGTTTAAAAAACAAACCCGAGGAAGCGTTGAACTTGCCATTGTCATTGGCGTGTAGGCCAGCGAGTCACATGTGCACGGGGTGGCGGGGAGGGCTAGAGGGTCACTCAGAAGACTGGGGGCGCTCTGCAGAGGTGGGGAAGGTGTCTCAGACATGGGGCTTCGGGTCCTGCATGGAAGAAGCCAGGCGGGGCCTGTGACCAGGCTGGGAGGGCTGGGAAGGAGCGGGAGGCCGGACCAAGGGCGGCGACGTCCAGCCCCTGGTGTGTCCCCACTCTGGGCTGCAAGGGCAGTGCCCTGGGGGTCACGGAGCAGCTCAGGGGCACCAGTATGAGACCCGTGCGGCTGGTGGTGCAGCCCCTGGCTGAGAGCCGGCATCCCACTCGGCTCTTCCCTGGCGTTGGTCTCTCATCCGTGAACGGCCTGTGCTCCTGGCTCGGGCGGGGCCGAGCCCCCCTCCCCCAGTGTGGGTGCCCTCTTGCGTGCCCGCCTGCCCTTGTGCCTGCCTGTGCTCGGACCACGCCTCCCATCTCTCTTTCCTTCCCTCTCTTTCCGGACGGCAGCCCTCCGTCCCTTCACGCGCCGCTGGTCCCTGCCTGGGCTGGTCCCTGCCTGGGCTGGTCCCTGCCTGGGCTGGTCCCTGCCTGGGCTGGCTCCGTCTGCTTGTTTTCCTGAGCGGGGCTGTGGCCTCAGCGAAGCAGTCGCCCTGCTGCTGGCTCGTGCTGTTCCTGGAAAGCTTTGTCGTGCACAGCCAGGGCCGTGGGGGTGCATCCGTTCCCCTCCAACGCCGTCTGTTTGGGAGCAGAAGCTGGCTCGGGTGGATCTGGGATGTGCTGTTCATTCATCCTCCTTCTTGGAAGCGAGCTGTGGGCTCAGAGCAGAGGGAGAGCCACAAATGTCACACCCAGCGGTGGCCATCTGACTCAGCAGCTCACCGCTGCCCCCTGTGGCGGGGCATTGGATTATCACCCTCGTCTGCCACACTCAGGCCTCATTTTGTCGACTCTCCTGAGTCCTGATTCTCTCCTTGGAAAGAGGGGCAGTAGATGGGGCTGTCTGGGGGAGGGAAGGAGAGGGGAGGGAGGAGGCCCACATGCCCAGCCTCTAGGCCCCCCTGGGCGGAGTGTGGATGGGGTGTCCCGAGTCCTGGGCACCCAGTGGAGGAGACCTCGGGAATGGATGTCTGCCCCTCTTCCTTGGGGCTGTCCATGTGGCAGCTGGTGCGTGCCAGCAGTGGGGTGCGGTGCGGGGACAGCGTGTGGCGTTGGGGCTGTGGATTTCACGTTTGTGTGATGGGAGCGGCCCTTTGCCCCATGGTCTGCCCGCCTTCCCACCATCCCGAAAGCCTAGTCCGACCACGAGAACGATTTCCGATTCCAGGAGGGGCGAGTCCTCTACCATCCCTGCTCGGTCCCCCCAGTCCTGCCAGGGCGGTCTGAGGCCCTGTCCCAGCCCAGAGGAGCCTTGGGAGACCGGGTGACCAAGTGCCGCGTGCGGTGCTTGGGGTGTGCCCCAGGCAGGTCCTGGGGTGGAGCGAGGACCTGGGGAGCTGAGGAAGCCTGAGTGTGTTGTGGCGCGCGAGCACTGGCGGCTCAGGGACCACAGCGGTGATGGACGCTGTGGTCTGGGGACGGGAGCAGTGTGTGGTGGCGGGCCGCAGGTGCGCTCCGCGCTTGCTGTCTGCCCTGTCCAGCTGGGGCGGCGGAGGGGCCGCAGAGTCCCTCTGGCTGGCTCTGCCCGAGATGGCAGTGGCCCCCGGAAGCTTCGGCTCCCAGCCTGTGAAGTTTTTCCCTGGGGGATTGTTCCAGGTCGGCGCAACAGCAGCGTCTGGTCCTTTCTCAGGGTCGGCGTGGCTGTGCCATCACTCACGTGGCTGCGCATTGCTGGTGGTGGACGCTGAGTTTCTGTCCAGTCTTCCACCGCCACCGTGTGACCTGCGGCTGTGAGCGCCCCATGTCTTAGTGGGCTTGCAGGGGCCGGGGCCCAGCAGGTGGCTGGGGCCACGCAGCCCTCCATGCTCACCCGGGGTGTTCTTGCGACTCACAGCCCCGGCTGGCCACACCGGTTGCCACACCACCGGCCAGCCTCTGGGTGTCGCATCCCGGCCTCTGGCCACTGGCCGAGCTTGCGCGGAAGTGCCGGGTCTTCCTGTCCAGCCTCCCTCACTCAGGCGTGTGGTTCTGTGGGCTCCTGGTGGCGTGGCGTCCAGCCGTCTGTTCATTCCTGCATGGATGTGTCCATCTGTCTGTCCAGTGCTGGGGGACGTTTGGGTGGGCTCCGGCTGGGGGGCACGTCTGCTGCTGCAGTGTCTCGGTGTGTATGGGGCCTGTGCGAGTGGCGTTTCTCCCCACGAGGAAGGTGCGTCCTGCGGGTTCCACTGCGTGCTGCCCTCCTTCGCCTTGTGGCCTCTCCTGGGCGCTGGAGACGTGGGCCGTGCTCTCACCTGTGGGCTGAACTGCGGGGGGGATTGTGCGCTCCTGCTCATTGAAAAAAACCGATTGTGCTGCTGTGTGTCGCTGCTTGGAGGAGCTGCTTGTGTGGCTGGGCGCTGGGTCCTCTCTTGGCCATTCCCTTTGCCGTCCCCTCTGCCCGTGGGGTCGCTCCCCCTGCCAGCTGTGCTCTCTGAGGAACAGACGCTCCCGCTGCCTGTCGCTGATCTGTGCCTCCGTGGAGGCGGGAGTCCTCCACAGCACTCTCCTGCAGCATCAGGTGCCGGTCCCCTGGGGGCTTGCGTTTTAAGAAGACTCAGTGTGACTCGGCCACTGAGGGCTGCTCTCCCACCGGGTGTGCGGTAGGCCTGCCGGTGTTTATGAGGGCCAGGTGTCCTTTCCCTGGGTCTGGGTGTCACAGCCACGCCGGCCTTTCACCCCTCGCTGCCGTCTCATGAGTCGGGTGTCTGTGCGTGGGGCTCCTCTCGGGCTCATGTGTGGTCCGCCCCTGAGCCAGGATGGCACCGCTCGCTCCACGCCTGTGGCTGTGGGGTCAGCCACGATACCTGGCGGTGGGAGCCCTATGACCCCTGACCCTGTCTTTCAAGGTCACCCTGGTTCTTCTCAGCCCTGTGCACCTCCAGGCGGGTCTTCCTACCCGAGTTTCCACCTCGCCAGCGCCTGGCCCGGGTCGGAGCACACTGGGCAGCTGTGGGCCTCTCTGTCAGTGTCCGGTCTGCAGTGTCTTCAGTTGCAAACTAGAGGTCGCAGGGGGAGGGCTTTCTTTGGGTAGATTTGCTTCTAGGTAGTTCTTCAATGCTGTTTTGCTCTTAAGGTCCTGTTTGTGTGTGTGTGTGTTTGTGTATGGTAATGTGAATTTTCCTATAGCCACCTTGTTGCCAGGCAGCTTGTGGAGTTCGCTCGTTTCTATACCAGCTTGTCCGCAGCTGCCTTTGGCTTTTATCTGTATCTCCAGAGGCCGTTTCACTTCTGTCTTGCTAACTTTTCCCCCTTCACGTCCCTCCCCTGCTTTGTCCCGCTGTCTGACGCCTGTGCAAGGATCGCGGCAGAGTGGGTGCCGTTGTCTCGTGTGTGGAGGGCGCGTTCTCAGCGCTGCGCCAGTGTCCAGGGGACCGCCTCGGGCCTCGTGCTCCGCGGGCCTCTGCAGGCCGGCCGCTCTCCCCTGCCCTCCCACCGCCGCCAAGCTGCCCTCCTGGGAGGCGCGAGAGGACCGGGAGGACCACGAGGAGGAGCAGACGTGGGTCTCTTCTGCCTGCAGAGCCGGCCCTTCCACGCGGCCCACATGGGCGGGTTTTCCCATGTCTACGGGTCATGTAAGCTTTCTCCACTATTTGAGTAGTACCATGAGTTGTCTTGACGGATTTCTGAGTGTTCAACCATTCTCACAACTTTTGTAATCCTACCTTGACTTTAGTGTGCTGTCGCTCTTCTTCCGCACTGCCGGACCTGCCCGCTCCGTGGCCCCTCTGTCCCGCGTGGACTCGGGGATGAGGCCAGCCTGCCACTTCCTCGCCTTGGAGCCTCGCCCTGAGGTCTGAGTGTCACAGTTGTGCCGGCCTTGAGTGTGCAGGCGTCAGCCTTTCTTCTGTTCCCAGGGCTGATGGTGTTTTCCGCAGAGCAGGGGTCAATCTCATCTTCACCGGGGCCACAACAGCCTCCCAGTTGCCTTCAAAGGGCCGAGTGCAACTTTGGGACGGTATAAATGTGACCACTCCTTAACTGAGAGCTCAGCGCTGCCGCTGGGTAGAAACAAGGTGCCGGGCCAGAGAAAACCATGTGGAGGGCCGGGTGCGGCCCGCGGGCTGTGTGCCTGCCCCCTGTGCCGTAGAGTCGGGCGGTGGGTGTTTCCAGCTCCGTGGGCCCCACCTGGCTCCTGCTGCGTGTGCTTTCCTCCTTTCGAATGTTTAAAGTGCAGCCACCTGAGCCTGGCAGCCCATCCTTCTCAGCAGGCCGCGCAGGCTGTGTCGGCTGCGGCCCACACCGCAGTCCGGCTCTCGTTGGTTGTCTGGCGGTGTCTGTGCAGGCAGTGCCTCTCTGCTCCATGCCGGGACGCGGGAACACGCTGGGAAGCCTGCCAGGCAGCAGGCCTGCGGGGAGAGCCAGGAGCCGCACCCCTGTCTGACGGGGGCCTCCTCGGGTGCCCGCTTTCCCTTCTGAATCGTTGCCTGTCCCGATGTGGGCCTTGTGGCCTGCCCTCTCGCTGTCGCTGTGAGTTTGCCGGAGGAGGGCTGCACCCCGCCCCCCTTCCGGTTGCAGACTCTGTCCTGTCTTCCTATCGTCGACCTGCTGGGTGGCCACGTGGTGTTTTTAAAGAACCGCCTTCAGTCTGGTGGATCCTCTCTGTTGGACTTTAAACAAATCAATCTCTGCTCTTACTGCTGTTATTTTTTTTTATTATTTGGATTTACTTGGCTTTTTAAAAACTAGTTGAAATAAATATTTAAATTAGTGGATTTTTTCAGACTTCCCTTTGGTGAGTGCCGTGCGCACTGCAGGCTGCGGTGCTCGCCCGTGCGCGGCTTCAGCTGGACGGTGCGCATGTTTAAATGTCGTCATTCACTGCGCTGCAGTTTAGAGTGATATCTGATTTCCTCTTTGATTCCTTCTTGACCCATGGGTTCCTTAAAACAGTATTTCTTTACTTCAGCTATTTATGATTTTCTTAATACTTTGTTCTTTTTAATCGATTCCTAGTTTAGTTTCACTGTGGCCGCTGAATTCACTGCATTTCAGGCCTCGGGCGCGCCCTGGTCCTGCTGCGCCGGCACTGGTCTGTTGGATGGGCATCCTCCTGGGCGTGGGCAGGGCTGCGCCGGTGAGGGCTGACCAGGCCTCCAGACGTCGGTTCGGTGCCGCTGGGGCGCCAGTCTGGCCTGTGGTTCGCTGGTGCCTGTGTGCTGCCTCTGCCTGTTCCTGAGATCGTGGATTGGTGTTGTTTCTCCTTTTGTCTCCCCCGGTTTTTACCTTTGGGTGTTCGAAGCTGTTTTAAGCCCACGCAGACGCAGCCTTTGCACTTCTGTGGGGGATTCTAGCGGGACGCTGGTTTCGGGGTCTGTGGCGGCCAGCCCGCCCCTCTCCTCACTTTACTGCCTGCGTGGGAGCCCCGTGCCTGCTGGAAGCCCCCTTGCCGCCAGCTCTGGGTCTGCCCCGATCCTAGGCTCAGCTCCTCATGCTCTAGCCAGGCAGAGGCTCAGGTGGCCTCCGGTGCCTGTCTGGGAACAGCGGCTCCGAGGGCCCTTCCCGGGCTCCCGTCCTCCAGTGTCTCGGCCCTGGGTCCTGGCAGCCCAGACGATGCGCTGGTTCCAGCCTCCACAGCGCATCCTCTGAACCTGCAAGCCAGGTCTCACCAGGGCTGCCAGCATGTGCTGCTGCCAAAAGGGGCGGGAGGGACCCGCTGGGGCCAGGGCCGCAGGGGGCTGCCATTCCCTGAGGCCCCTTGTCCGCGTCATTCTCGTGCCCGGGTCCCCGGCGGGCCGTTCTGCGGCCCCGGAACCCCTGCTGGCGTGTGTGGAAGTGGGCCAAGAGGTGCCTGCCTCCCCGGGTCGCTCTCAGACCGCTTGCATTCAGAGAGTTTATGAGGCGGTTTCTGTCACACCTTGTAAATGGCCGGCCTCCCAGGGCCGATTGCAGGGCGCACTTGTTTAGCGCCTTCCTGCCTTCCTGCCCTTCCCCTCCCCTCCCCCGCCCCCTGGGTTTTTACCAAGTTGTTTTTTTTCTTCCCCCAACATGAATGAAGAGTTCACTTCATCTGTAGGACATTGCTTTCCATGCCATTAATGTCACGACGGGACCACTTTGGCTCCCCCCCTGGTGGGGGGGGGACGGAGTGCGGGCCTGACATTGGGTCTCTGGGCCTCCTGCCCATCAGGGGTGGAGCTGGGGCCACGGTGAATGACGGCTTAGTTCCTTCCGACTCCGAGGCTGTGCGGTCCTCGCGTCCAAGGGGCAGCCATGGGAAAGGCTGGACGGAAGCCACAGGTCCGCAGTGAATGTTCCAGGAGAGTTTGCACGTGGGGGTGGGGTGCCGACAGTTTCTCCCCTTTAAGGGCTATTCTGGGGTGGGGAGGCTGTGGGTGGGAACTGTTTTTTCCGCATTCAAATTTATTTTTTCTCTTTTCTAACCCATGCATTGCGTTACATAGTTAACTTGTAAATACCGTGTTTGGTCTGTTAAATTTAGAAGTGCGTTTTAGTGATATAGTTGCTAATTTAAATGACTTAAAAAGAAATGCAATTTTATTTGCAGTTGAATTACAGATTATTGACTTTTAAGGAAACTGGGTTTTAAGATCAGAAGATCATCTCAGTATTGCAGGAAAACTGTTATTTCGTTTTTCCGGAATCCCTGTCTTTTCTGGATATAAAACAAGTCTAGTGTGAAGAGTAGCTGACCTGCAGACACTCGCTGGTGGCGGCCTGTGCCACTCCGCCCGTCCACGGGGTTCAAGGCTGTCTGCTTGCACCCGTGGTTGCAGAGGGCCCAGTTCAGTTCCGCTCAGCTGCCCATCTCCCTGTTGCCCCGCAACCCTGGCTGCAGGGGTGGGTACGGAGGCCACTGGCCAGGGTCCCCAGTGGTCCTCGTTCAGGCCTTTGGAACCAGGCAGAACACAGCTGTGCCTGGTCACTCAGGCATGACGTCCCCTCTCCTGGCTCGGGGGCCCATAGAGCAGGGATGATGGATCCTGTCTCCCCCGTGGCCTTTTGGGTGCCTTGGCCTGCGCTCTGGCCCCTGCCACATGGCCTTCCCACCAGCACGTCCCAGAGCAGCCCATCCTTGGGCCGCTCCTTGGCAGCGGTGGGGTGGTGCCCTGCTGCTGGCAGCTGCGCGCAGGTGTGGCTGCAGAGCTGTGCCCCGTCTCCCTGGGCCCGAGGGTGACCGTCTGCAGATCTGGGTGTGGGAGGAGCCCCTGCTCTGCAGTCACCGTCGCCCCGGCTTGGGTCCCCTGGCAGCATGGTCGGGGCGGAGGGGGTGAGCGTGAGGCACCACTGGCAGCGGGGACGCAGGGCTGCGGGGCGAGGCTCTGCACCGTGGTGAGCCCACAGTTGGGCCCCTCAGGGCCCCTCCTCCGTTGCTCCCTTTGATCCACGGGCTCTGGAAGGGGGTCCCCGGGGCTTACCCCGCCCTCCCCGGCGAGCAGTGGCATCGCCTCTGTCTGGGCTGACTTCTTCTTTGAACCGTGTGGCCAGGAATGGTCTCACAGAGGAGCCCATGTGAGGGTTAGACCAGGCCGGTGCATGGTCAGCTGCCCCGTCAGGCCCAGGACATCAGCTGCTGTCAGTGCCTGGGGGTGCGGAGGCCTCCATAGTCCAGGGTCTCAGAGCACCTGGCAAGTCTTGGTGTCGCCGACTGGCCCAGCCTCATGCTCTTTCTGAGAGGTGGAAGTGCCCTGTGCCCTTCCGGGTTTGAGGTTCCAGAGTGACAGGGACACCAGTTCTCCAGCAGCTCGCACAGGCTGTGCGCACACAGGCAGCCTCCCCGCACCACCGCGGAGCTGCCTGCCGGCCTGGTCTCAGTGGTCCTGCCTGCTGCTGTCCTGGCAGGCCTCGTGGGTGGGAGTGCTGGGAGAGCCCAGGGAGAGGGGGCTGCAGAGAAGACCTTGGGACAGAAGCCCATGGGGACTCACCCCCTGCCCGCGGGGTGCAGACACCAGCTCCCGCGCCCTGCACCGGTGCACGGAGACAAGCCACCAGGGCCAGGCTCTCGTGCTTTAGCTTTGCTTCTCGTGAGTGGTCAGTGACTTTTGTCACAGGTGACAGAAATCCCGGGCACTTCTGGAGAGGCCTGGGTCCAGGGAGGGCGGATGCGTGCCCCAGCCTCCGTCTGGGGAGATACAGCTGGGGAAGGGCCGCCCGCCGTGCCGCAGGACCCCCTCGCCACGCTGGGCCCTCGGTCTCCCCGGGCGCTCCACCTGCGTGTGGCCCTGCGGCTGTGAGTCGGGGGTGCGGCTGCTCGCTGGCAGCCCGGCCGGGAGGAGGAGCTCAGCTTACACTGCCTCGCAGGCTGGCCGCAGCCGCCCAGTGGTTTCTGAAAGAGAACCCTCCTCCCTGGTTAGTTTCTGGCCTGCGGTGCCGGCCTCTTGCGTCAGTAAGTCGTCAGAGCCCTCTGTTGTCTGGGTCGGACGTAAACACCCAGCCCAGCTGCACCGCCGGCCCCCAGCCAGCGCTGGCCCGCCTGCGGAGCTCCCAGCGGGCAGTGCAGCGGAGGAGGCCAGTGCCTTTCTGTCCATGACAGAGCCCTTCCTCCCGGGGCCCACCGGGCCCATGCGCAGTCCGTCACGGGTGGGGGGCGGCCGGGCCCAGGTGTGGGTAGTTGGCCGGGAGGCGAGTGCTTCTTCCGTGGTCTGGTGTTCCCTCGGGGTGTGCAGAGGCCCTGTGCAGCGTGTGGGGACCGGGCTGCCCGAGGCCCTGCTGTCCTTGTGCAGCTCTGTCTTTGGCATCTGGGTCCTCACAGTCCCTCGGCCCAGTCTGTCCCGGCCCTCTTTTGTAGAACTCTGTTCACCTGCGGTGCCTGGCGGCGCTCTGCGCGCCGGTCTCGTCTGGAGAGACCAGAACTGGGACCTGCTGTCTGCACCGTCCTCGGTTTTTCCCTCAGCGCCCGCCGGGGCCCAAACTGAGCACAGCGTCCCCGAATCCTGGCTCTTCTAGGGTTCCTGGGGGAAACAGCTTGTGCCTGTGGTTTTTCATGGATGACTCAGGCCGTTGGCAGATGGTAATCGAGCCCCGCTAAGGTGGATGATGCAGAAGTGTTGGTTTCCAGTGTGTCAAGGAGCTTGCATTTCAGATGGGCAGGTGTGTGGACAGCCCCGGAGGCAGCCTCAGGCGGATGCCGAGGGGCGTGTGGTGAGGGCGCCTGCGGCCGGCCCTGGCAGTGGGCGAGTGGGAGAAGCAGGGCGGGGGCATCGGGGAGGGAGGCCTGGTGGGTGAGAGCTGGCAGCTGGCGGGGGGCAGGGGCTGGGAACTGGCGGGACTTGGCCATGCCCTTGAACCCAGCCAGTGGTTCTGTAGTCTTGCTTCAGTTCCCGAGTACCTGCAGGGCACAGGGTGCCCCTCAGGGGTGGTGGCGAATCCCAGCCTGCAGACCAGGCACAGGTCCCCACAGAGCGTCGCCGGCAAGGGCAGCCTCCGGGCCACTGCCACGCACGGCCCACCAGGGAGGGAGCCAATGGTCGAGTTTCGGGATCTTCCATCTCCACCCGTGCACACAAGCTGTGGTAAGTGCCGTGATTTTAAGGAAGACGTGTGAGTAAAAACCGCACGTGAGACCTCTGCGACGTTCACTCCGTGCCCGGTTGACAGGAGGCTGCCCTGTTGCAGTGGAGGGCGGGGCCCAGCCGTCCGCCCCTGGGCCTGGGCTCCACGGCGCTGGGAGCCAAGCAGGCGCCTGGCCCTGGGAGTCCTCTGCTGCAGGAGGGCGGACATGCCACCCCTCTTCCCAGTCCCTGGCCCCTCAGCAAGGAGACCGTGCTCATGAGGCCTGAGACCGCCACATCTGTGTGCTTGGCCCACCTCCTGTCCCAGGCGGGACGGGGACTCGGCTGTGGCTCGTGGCAGCACTGGCGGGCATGATGGGTCCAGGATAGGTGGTCCGGAAGGCCATCCATCAATCGCTCCAGTTTTGGCGCGGCGTTTCCAGAAACAGGTGCAGGTGGCCGGGAACCCTGATGAGTGATGTGGTCTCTCTGTTCTTTGTGTCTCTGCCTCGAAGTCGCCGGGCTGGAGAAGGCAGAATCTGGGGGTTCAGAGTGTACCCGGGGGTGTCTCGTGTGTGGGTCGTTGGTGTGCCAGCTGCTCCCCTGCCCCTCGTCGGCTTTGGGAACCCCAGGTGTGGAGCTCGGGGGCTGGAGAGCCACGGGTCATGGGCTGCACTGGGCCTCCGCGGAAGGCCCGGCCCCTCGGGGAAACTGTCCGAGTCTGACAGCCCGCAGCCCCTCTGCACGTGGACAGGCTGTGTCAGTGGCATCTTGCCCTGAGGAGGCCAAGGAGGTGTCGTGTGTGGGCACAGATACGTGCCGGTCTCAGCGGGGGCACATGTGCACCTGGGGGATGACACGCCGGCCCAGGGCCAGGGGCTTCCCCATGGTCCCCCCAGCGGGCGGGAGCCCACAGGCATCGCCCAACAGGACTTGGCAGCTGTTTGCAGTGATGGACGGCTTTATGTTTGCATTGTGTTTGTGTTACATTTAATTATAAACTGTTATGGCTCATTAAGTAGATAAGTTCTAAGCGATGAGGGATGAACGTGCCAGTCAGGGTCAAGGCCAAGGTGGGGGTCAGGGCTGTCACACTGCAAGTTGGCAGTGGCGGTGTGGACTGTGCGGAGTGAGGAAGACAGCCCTGAGGAAGAGCCAGGATAGACGTAAGGACAGAGGAAAATCCATTCCATAAGTTTAGGTGGAAAAAACATTCTCAATAAAACTTTTTTGGGGTCATAAAAATGAAAATGCACATTGTTCTTAGAAATGTGATCATAGTTTTCCCGGACTGCAGGTGCCTGAGTACAAGGGTGTTGCTGGCTCATGGGAACGTCCACCTTGAACAGCTGTCATTTGGGGTGGGGGGGGGGCGTCCTGGCTCAGCCTGGAGACGGCTGAGAGCAGGAGACTGACCAGGAGGAAAGACTGCAGGGGAGACTTGGAAAATGCGCCCTCCTTGAAGGGCTCTGAGCTTTCTGATGGAGGGTCAGGTTGCCCAGTGAGGGGAGCGCCAGAGTGTTCCCGAGACAGAGCCTGCACTTCACACGGGAGGGAAGCACCCCTTCGCCGCCGCCGAGAGCACGTGTGAACTGCTCCCAACCGGGTCAGTCTGCGGACTTGGGTCCTGCTGGTGAAGGGCACATGGATTGCTTCTCCCAAGCCCAGCACCCACCCTTAGGGCACCTCTCAGTGCTTCCCCAGGCCGTGCGGGTCGTCCAGCCCGAACCTCGCCTCTGAACCCAGACCAGGGTTACAGAATCCTGAGGCTGAAAGTGCCGCAGTGCTGGACACCTGTCGAGAGACAGTGATAGATGCAAAAAATGGGCAGATTTTGCTCATGGGTGGGGGCGTCAAACCCTGGCCAGAACACGGGGGAGCCCATGGCAGCTGCGTATGACGTGGTCCCCACCGTCGAGGGCCCTGTGCTGGTGCGTGCCGGACAGGGAAGCTGTGGGGCTCCTGTAGCTGGGGAGAGTGGTGAAGGAAGGTTAGGGTAGCAAGGACTCAAATTTTTCATAGTTGAAGGTACCCCTAGCCTCCCAGGAAACATACGAGGAGGACCCCCAAAGTCCCGGAATTTATTAATAAAAATTGCGTTTATTCTTCCATGTTTAAACTTCAGTCACCTTCAGCACCCTCTGCATCTGATTCAGCACGCCTGTCGAGATGTTTTCCTGTTGCCCCAAATAGCGTTTGAACTCGTCCGCGCTGATGCCTTCTACTGCTTCTGCTGCTTCTGAGTCACCTCTTCCACAGCGGCAAACGTTTCGCTTTGAGGACTTTTTTCATTTGCGGAAGCACAAATCATTCGGGGCAAGATCAGGTGAACCGGAGGGTGGATCACGGCGGTCATGCTGTCCTTGGTCAAAAACTGCTGCCCACTCTGCACGGTGTGGGCAGGTGCGCTTGTCGTTCACCCGTCATGGAACGGGCAAATTCACTGAAAGGGTCTTCAAAAAAAAATTTGCTGAATCTGAACGCGGCCTCTTGCAACAGCACCAGCCGGCACACGGCTACAGGTGGGTTTGTAGACCACTCACCTGCAGGGGAAGCCTGTCCTACAAGGGGCCCGTCCTCCAGGAGGTGATTCTGGTTTTGGGGGTTCCGCCTTGTGCAGCCTTTGTAAGTAGGCTAAGCAGTGTTTGAAAGCGGAGCCATTCTTTCCCACGGTTGGGGAGCTGAGGCCCGGGCTGATGGGCCGTCACTGTGCACTCAGCGCCTCTGTTCCGTGTCCTTCAGACGCCCCGGTTTCCTGGGATCAACACAGAGCCCCAAAGACTGGGTGAGTGCACAACTTAGGAGAAACCCTCCCTTGTCAGTCTGTGTTGTATGCGGCAATAAGTAACTAAAAATTTAGTACCAAAGAAGATAGCTTTGATTGTGCAGAATCCCAGGTTTCTGGGTGATGGAGGAGTCTCCCCGGTTATCTGTCCCCATCTCCCTTCTGAGCACATCCGGACTTGCCACTGGCCTCTGGCTGTGGTGTTGGGCGTGGCCTCCGCGGCGTGGGGTGTGGCCTCCGTGGCGGTGGGTGTGGCAGGCAGCTCTCCCTAGTTCTCTCCAGATGTGTGTCGGTTTCTTTCTCGGCTTGCTGTGCTCATTCATCCAGTTTTTCCACACATGTATTTTAAATTTAAGTATGAAATGTTTACCTACCAAAGACCAGAGAGACACTAAGGCGTCACTTAAAGAAGCAAAGTGGAACCACCACCGTGTGCCCATGCCCGTCCACGACAGGGGCCACGGTGTGACATCTGCGTGTTTGCTTGTCATTCCTTGGCTTTAATGAGAATCATACGTGTGTGTTCCTCAGTCACACGGTGTCAGTTCCACGTGGTGGTGAAGTTCATGCGCGCGGAGTCACAGTGTGTGCTTTAGTGTAGGCTGCTTTAAAAGCAGTGCCGAGTTGGAGAAGGGCCGCGTCTGGGCGTGCAGTGAGTAGTCAGCCACCTATTCCGCTCGGGGCTCGGTCGTCTCCCTGTGGACCTCCCACGGCCCGTTTGCAGAGGTTGCTCCCCTTAGACGTCACGTGGTAAGCATTTGCTTTGGTGTGTTCTGGCACACGTGCCGTCCCTCCTTGGGGTGGGTGCTTGGTCAGGCAGGTGACACATCTCTCCCGGTGCCATGCCAGCCTGCCGCCTGCCGCCCGCCCGCCCGCCCGGGTCCCAGCCCCCACCAGCGCCTCAGGTTGCCGATGCCGCGCGGGCCGGCTGGTGAAACCGGATCTCGCTGTGCTTGCCCGGGACGGCCAGGGAACCTGAGCATCTTGTTTTGGCCGCTGCACCTTCTCCCATGCTGTGTGTGTCGCTGCTTTTGGAGGTTCATTTTGTTTCTCCCTGATTTGCGGAGCTGATCTCTGCGCACGCGCGCGAACGCCTGCCTGCGTGCCTGCTCACAGCAGCTGGGCACAGAGCTGGCTCGGTGCACAGGGTCCGGCTGAAGCCAGGCTCGGTGTGGTCGGTAGGGCAGTCGTATGGGTGTGACACTTTATAGTTTGAATTTGAATGTTTTACCTGAAACGTCACACGGTGTGCTGGAGGGTGATGTTGTTATGCCACAGAGTGACACGCTTAGGATTTCGTGAGGAAAAATTTCATAATAAAAAAGGGGCATCACTCGTGCCGGACCCTGTGCCTGCTGCTTTTTAGGGGTGCATTCCCTGTCTTCACTCGGGTCTCTCTCTGTGCACACACGTCGTCACGGTGATGTTGCACTGGCCCTCTGCTGTCCATGAGTCTGTGGTCTTGCTCTGTGTGCTCACCTCGATTTTATCTGCTGAGCCTCATTTCTCTGCTGAGAGTGGTACCCTTCAGCAGCTGCCGCAGCAGCCGGCCACCCGTGTGCCGCGGTCCACCGCAGCCCTCTGGATCGTGCCGCTGGCTGCCGTCACGGGGTGGGGGCTCTGGGTGCACAGGCGCTTTTCCCTTCGAAGGTGACGCTGGTTTGTTTGGTGCCGCTGCCCCGCGCCGAGCTGTGCGTCCGTGTGGCCCTGCCACTTCTCTGCGGGTGCTTTTACAGTCTGTCTCGGTCTTCTCAGCGTCTTCACTGACTGTTCTCACTTGTCTCTCTTGATAGTTTTTTAGACTTTTTGAATTTGGAGAATAGTGTCTTTCAAAAATTCTGGAGAAGTTTTAGCCCTTAGGTCTTTCCATTTCTCCTTGAACTTTAATTGTGCAATAATTCCAGACCTACAGAAAAGCTGCAAATAAAAGAGCTACTTTATACCTCTCTTCCCACAAGTGAGCTTCCGGGACCCGCAGAGGCCAGTGGTCGGGAGGTGCCACTGGGGGTGAGGACGTGCCTCAGCCGCTGCTGGAACCGTGACAGGGACGACTGGGACAGGGCTCGAGCCAGCACCAGGGCTTCTTCGGAGGCGGTGCTGATGCCGCCTTCATGGCACGGGAAGGGTGCTGCACCTCTGGGCTCTGGAGTAGCCCCAAGGCTGTCAGTCTGTCTGTCTGCACCTCATGGCAGAGAGCCTCTGGGCGCAGTGGCTGCTTCGTGAGCCGCTCCTCGGGCCGGGACTTGCTGGTTCCTCACGATTAGGTTCAGGTGGCACCTTTGGGGCTGGAGCCCAGAGTGCTATGTTCCCAGCACACCACTTCTGGGGGCCACGTGTCCACCTGGCCTGTTTCTGGGGACATGGCTCTGGCCACTAGGCTGAGGGGGAGCTGCCAGGCCTCTGCTGTGGAACTGCTGTTCCTCCCTTTGTCCCCGCCCCAGCCCACCCTGGCCTCCGAGTGAGCCCCGGACAGCTGAGCAGACACTGTGCTTCTTTCCTGCACACCAGGCGCTGACTACAGGCGGCGCCTCTGGCCTGGGCTGCTCCGCTCAGAGCCTGTCCTGGAAGCCCCGCCCCCTGCACAGAGCCGCCCCTCGCTGCGTCCAGCAGCCTTCCACCTCAGCCCCACACTGGGGCCCGGGGGTGGGTTGCGGCCAGTGCACTTGCCTGCTGTCTGGCTTGTGTCTCAGACCCCTTCACAGAGGGGTTACCGCCAGATGGTGAGCGGAGAGACCTTGGGTTCCATTCTGCCTGATTTTCCTGCCTCAGAGCTTGCACCTGCTGGTGCTCCCCCCAGCCGAGCCTGCATGTACCTGTCCCCATGGGTTTAGGAGCTGGGGAGGGTCCTTTGGTGCCTCGGGGCGGCTGAGGGATGGAGTCCTGGTTGAGGGCCGCTTTCCTGTCCGTGTGCCTGGCCTCCTTGGTTCGCACAGCTCAGGAGAGTCTCGGTGCTTAAGGAACGTGAGCTTTCATCTGCCAGGTACAAGGCAAGCC
Organism: Tonatia bakeri; assembly: GCA_004024845.1. Classification (NCBI taxonomy): domain Eukaryota; kingdom Metazoa; phylum Chordata; class Mammalia; order Chiroptera; family Phyllostomidae; genus Tonatia; species Tonatia bakeri. Next base: position 84,282 of record PVIA01001511.1, read on the forward strand.
ATTTCTCCCAGCCTGTCCGTTGTTTTCTGAACTCTTACTGGGACACCTTTTGCCTTGTACGCCCCTACCCCGCCCTGCCCTGGTGCAGACTTACGAATTTCTTTCTTTCTGTCCCTTAGCTGCACCTGGAGTTTGAACCGCAGGCCCTGTTTCCTTCCGGGGCCTGTTTGCTCTCTGTCCTCACGTTCGGTCCCTGACCCGCGCAGAGAAGACTTGCACCCGTTCGTGTGTGTGGAGGGTGGGGGGTGGGGTCTAATTTTCTCTTCCCGGTGGCCCCCCAGCTGGCCCCACACTACCGATGGAGCAGCCGCCTGTCCCACTCCCGTGAGCCCCGGGCTCCCAAGCACGCTCTCCTGTCTGGCTGGGCTCACCGTCTTCTCTGACTGCTTCCGCAGCCCTCCCGCACTTGGCCTGTGTCCGCCCGACAACTGCCCCCTCCCGTCTTGGATCCCGGCAGGCATGTGTCTGAGTCGCACCCCTTCCCCGCTGCCCCCTGTCCCTCGGACTCCTCGTCGCCTTGTCCCTCTGCATTGCCCTGCGGTCATCTCCCCGGTGCCCTTTCCAGCTCTGCCTCATGGATGATGTAACTCCTGCGTTTAGTTTTAAATTTTAATTGTCAACAATTTTTGTTTCCACAACTTCTATTCGGGTCATTTCCAAGCGTGCCTGACGAGTTTTGATGTCAGTGGTAACAGCTAATACATAATCTCCGGGGTGGTCGTGGCCGCCGTCACAGTGGCCCTCTGGCAGGTGAGGGGTTGAGGCACAGAGAGGTCACGGGACCTGGGGCTGTGCAGTGACTGGGTGACAGTCCCGGACAGCCGCCGGCTGCAGGGTGACCCTTGTGCCAGCCTGTTTGTGCCCCAAGCCTGCTGTTGACAGGAGTCTGGTGCCGGATCAGGTTTCCTGGGGCTGAAGTCTGTCCTGGCTGGACTCCCACTCCCTGGGTGTTCTCTGCTGCATGATCGTCGACTGTGACTTCAGGTTTGATGACGACGTGCGGACCTTCTTCGGGGCTGGAAGCGTACATCTGCGGGGATGACGCAGGCACCGTTTCCTGCTGCCGGGGAAGCAGAGACCCCTGGGCGTCTCTGCTGGGGAGACACTTTGGGACTCGTGGGCCTGAGACTGTCAGACTCCAGGCGTGTCCGATCCTCCCGCTCCCTCTCTCTCTCTGGGTGGCCTCCTCCCTGCTGGGGCTGCACCCAGGCCTGGGGCACTTCTGCCCGCAGCACTTCCTCCCAGCTGCCCCACATGGGGCGCAGGCCCGGTCCCCCTGCTGAGCAGTGGGGTGTGCTGGCCCGGTGAGCGGGGGCTGAGGCAGGTGTCTCAGGACAGGCCCCGCCCCCTCGCCCTGTGCCTTGTGAGCGCCTGCCTTTGAGGGCCCCTCACTCTCACTCAGCTCTGGTACAGAAGTAGCTAAGTCCCACCTGCACAATCCCCCCCGCCACCACTGCACTGTGCGCAGGGTTTCTTTGGAGGGCCCTTCCTTCCCCAAGACAGAGGCTCCATGCACATTTCACAGGAAAGCCTGGAGGGTCCGGGGTGCGGGGCTGGCCATGCCCATTGAGTGCGGTGGAAAACCACGAGTTGTGTCTGTCGGTGGGTCTTGAGAGCTGGTGCAGAGCCCAGTGTCGGACCTCTGCTCTCATGGTGAGGTGGGGCCTGAGGCTGGGCTGCCCTCCCAGAGGGTGTGGTGCTGGGCGGCTGCTGGGGAGGGAGGGCCCTCTGCTGGCCCCGCGACAGAACCCTCCAGGAGCCAGGGAGTCTGGGGCAGGGCTGCGGCTGGTGGTGCAGAGGTCACAGGGGCGGAGCCATTGCTGAGGCCCTGGGGCGTGTCTCTTGGTGCCATGCCCCCTGCCTCAGGGGCGCACCTGGAGGCATGGCGTGCTGCCATGCCAGGTGGCGCCCCAGGCGGTCCCCCCATGTGGCCTTCCCTGCACAGCGCTTGTGAGGCCAGCAAGGAGGGTACACTGGCATCCGAGGCCTTTCGATGCGGCAGGTTTACCTCGCTGCTGAGATCCCTCAAGTCTAATCTGAGAGCGTCTGGCTGTGACTTTGTGACTTTGGAATTTTCTGTCAGAATTTTATTGATTTTATCGAATCAGCCAGCTCTCCTCCAATCCCCCACCCATTGTTACTTTACTGCTTGGGGCGCCAGCAGGACCTTGGCTCTGGGGACCTGTAAAATAAAGTGACCCTTGCTGAGCTCTTTATGGCCAGGCGAGGCCCAGAGCCACCAGGGGAGGGGCCGAGGCTAGCCTGGCCCAGTCCCTGCCGCGTCCTCTTCTGTGGGGCTGTTCGCAGGGCTTGGGTCTTGTCACGTTGTGTGAACGTGCTGTTAGAAGCTGCTTCTCGACGCTGGTTTAAAACAGCACGGAGGTCTGTAAAGAACCGAGTCCCCTGTGTGACTTTGGAGTCCCCCCACCCCAGGGAGTGTTTGCAGAGGCCTCGTCCCCCCAGAGCCCTCTGGACTGGCGTCGGCTCACTGCTCACGTCTGCTGGCAGCAGCTCACTGCCACCTCTTGGCTCACATTCCCAGGTGCCAGGGGCGAAGCGAGGTGTGGTGTGTCTGGGTCTGGACAGCTGACACGGTCTTACAGCAGTCCATCCCGAGGTGGCCTGGCACGTGACGTGACATGCTGCCTGGAGTGACAGTCCAGGCTGGCTGTCTGCAGGCCGTGCCGCACGGCCAGTGCCAGGCATTGCGACACGGGCAGACCCAGTGTGCAGCCGACACCGGTGTGTTTACTCATAGCTGGGAAGGCGTTGGGCGCCCCAGAGTGCAGGGAGCGCTGGGACAGCTGGTGTTGTCAGGCTGTGGCCCGCAGGCTGCTGAGTGGCCACCCACTGGGGACTCTTCCTGGTAACTCGGACCAGCAGGCCTGGGAGATGTTTGTCGATGTAGGTAAACACCGCTGGCACCTGGGGCAGAGGCAGGCGTGGGGTCGGCTTGCGATGTGACGTGGGGGGGCCTCTGTCTCTCTCCGTGGCTCAGTCCACGTGGTGGTGAGCACGGTGACTGCCCCCTCTGCCAGACCTGAGGCCTGCTGGGTGGCCTGGCCAGGCCCAGCTCACTGGCGAGAGGCAGTGGCAGGGCGTGAGGCCGCAGGTCAGCCACTGCAATGCCAGGCCCGCTTTGTGTGGGACCTGGCCTGCGGGCTCAGGTGTAGCTCCTGTCTGGTGCTGAGTGCCTTGGGCTGAGGGCCTGTTGTGGGCATTGGTGTCTTCTCTCTGTGGTGATAGAACCCCCCACCCCTGTCAGGGGAAGAGGGCACTGCCCCTGCCCAGGCATGGCCCCGAGCCCTTCTTGGGACTCTCCCACCGGAGCCGGGGAGGGACTCCTGGGCCCCTGGTGGCTGAACTGGGGTGTGGAGGCCCAGGAGCTGCTCCCCTGCAGTCCGAGTGCCCGGGACAGGGAGATGGGCAGTCAGGCAGGCAGACGGTGGCCACAGACGTGCGAAGTTTGGTGGTGCTAGTCCTGGAGGCTCCCAAGCTGCCTGGCCCCGCCCTCCCGCAGAGGCACGGGGTTCCCTGGTTTTCCAGCGCTGCCAGCCGGGCAGACAGCCCTCCCTGTTGCCCGTGGTGGGGCAGCCCCGCCTCCACCCTGGTTAGCAGACAGGTCTGGGCTCGTGCTGCGTGTGCTGAGGACCCCAAACCTGCTGGAGGCAGGACTGGGGGTGCTGTGTGTCTGTGGCCTGGGCCCCTACCGGCGTGGATAGGACTTGCAGCCTCCGGGTTGGCAGCGGGGAGCTGGTGGCGAAGGCCTGGGTGGGCCCCCTGGCAGGGTGACAGCAGGCTGCCGGATCCATCCACCCACCCTGCTGTGTAGGCACAAGTTTGTAGTGACCCAGCAGGGCACAAGTTTGACGGCCCAGCAGGTGCTTCAGAGCTGTGCTGGGATCCTGCCTGTGAGGGCCAGAAGGTCTGTTTACTCTCTGCCTTAAGAGGACTGTCACTTGGGTCTGACCGCCCCAGGCTGGAAGCTGCGTCAGAGTGGGGCCTGCACACTGGTGCCCAGCTGTGCCCGCAGAGCATTGATGAGGCCACAGGCAGGTCGCTGGAAAGACCTCCCTGTCCAGACAGCTGCCCAGGCCCTTGGAGTGTCGAAGGGCACTTGTTAGCCTGCAGCCCACGTTGGCGCGGGCAGCTGGAACTTGGGGAGGCTGTGGCCCCCTGGATGTGGCTGCCTGCAAGGGGACAGCAGAGACCCGGGTGTCAGGTCTTAGGTGGTGCGAAAGCACGGCATCTTGGGTCTGTGTCAGAGAAGTCGTCTTTGTCAGGGTCCCTGCGGTGTGGGCAGTGGCCCTGGCCTGGCCTCCTTGCTGGAGTTTGTTTCGACCCTCCGCCCTGGCTGTCCACCCCATGGACACAGGGAGAGGGGACAGCACAGTGGCTGCAGGCAGAACCCCTGGAGCAGATGGCACGTTTACGTGACGTTCCCAGCAGCCCCTTGCCAGCTGGCTGGGGTGCGGCTGTCCCCGCAGGGTCCTGGCAGCCGCCCCGCTCTCTGAGCCCCTTCCTTGCCCGCCGGCACATTTTCTCGTCGCCCGGTGGCGGCAGGGCTGGCTCCATCCGGGACCTCTGCCGGCTTGCCCCTTTGGTGCCACAGTGGAAGCAGCTCTTCCTTTCCCAGTGATTGTCTCAGTCCCCGGTGTGGCTGGGACAGCCAGTCCCAGACAGCTCTGAGTTGGAGTGCCCTCTGTCCTGGAGAGAGCACCACACTCTGCAGCTGTGACAGACCAGACCCTGCCCCCAGCACCTGGGTGTCAGTGAGAAAACATTAAATTCTCACTTCCGCTAGGGCAGAATTGTTCCCCCTGCAGCCCCGTGGTGGCTCCCAGCCTCTGGGCAGATGAGACAGGCTGTGGTTAGTGGTTTGGTTTCTGTCTTGCATAAAGCCCCCGGGAGCCAGGCTGTGGGGCACCTGCATCCACTGTGGAGCCGGATTCTTCTTGGCCAGGCTGATGGATGGGCCATTCAGGTGACTGGAGAATCTCTGGTTCCTGGTCCCCTCATGCCTCATACTGGCCAATGCGGCAGGCTGCCTTGGCCTCCCTCCCCCAGGCTCGGGTGGGGGGAGATGCAGGTGATAGGCAGTGGGGGTGGGGGCTGCCTGCCCAGGAGCCTGTACTCGTGGGGACCCTAACTTCGTAAGCCTTGTGCGTGGCCAAAGCGTGCTGGGCCTGTGTCCCTGGCGGCCACCCTCGCAACCCCCCCAGTAATCTCGGGGGTGGTGGGAGCTTATACCCAGATGAGGCTCAGCTCCCAGAACATGCCCTGCCATGGGCTTCCTTCGGGTGCCCTGCCCACCCCTTCTCCCTGGGTTGGTCCCTCACGTGACCACAGGGGGGCGGGGGCTCCTGGCCACCATTCTCTGGTCCCTCCCCTGCCCAGCACGTGGCCACCTTCCTGCGGGTGTCAGAGTCTGAGGCTTCTTCTCCTCTTTCTGCGCCCACATGTGATCGTGGCAGCAGAGGAGAGAGTCGCACAGGGACAGACCGAAGAAGACCCGGGACTGGTGGTGTCTCACTGCTGAGGGCACACACCACATGCTGATTTTGGGCTCGGATGGGGCGGTTTCCGCACTGACTGGCTGGGCAAGCATCCCCGGGCTGGTGGGGACAGCAGTGTCCTGACCCGAATGTCACCTGCTTGTATGTAACATGACAACATGGTGAGAGACAGAAACCAGAAGTTGGGTGGGGCGGCGGAGCGTTCCTTCGAGGAGCGCCGAGGGCACGCCTGGACTCGGCTTCCCTGTCACAGCTTCGTGTCCCAGGGGCTGGCACAGGGGTTCCATGGGCACTGTACCCTAGCCTTGGCTGCAGGCAAAGTACAAACTCGGTGTGACTGGCACTTGCTAGGGTCTCTGTGCTCTGTCTTCACAGCAGAGTGTCATTTTTAGTGACCTGCAGCCTGTCCCTTAGCGAGGGCCGAGCACTGGCCCATGCCACCTCCACGGGCCCATGGGCGCAGGGAGCATACTCTCAGTGGCACAGTGAGTGGGCTCATGCACGGAGAGTGGGGGGACTCGGGGGCACTGCAGGAGGTCTCTGCCCCTCTCTCTCTGCCCTCCTGCCCTCGGCTGTGTCTGGCACTGCGCTGGCTTGTGTGGCGTGCCCCTCATGTGGGACGTGCCTAGGAGCAGACGGCCAGAGCGTGGTGAGGAGGCTGGAGACACAGGTCGGGGGCATCCAGACGAGTTGCCTGGGCCAGGGTCTGCAGAGTTACTGGGAGTTGGCAGTGCAGACAGGCCTTTCACGCAGGGTGTCAGTTGTCTTTGCTGTCACGCACGCTGTGCGCCGTCACTTAGCAGGGAGGTGGGTGTCGGTCAGTGGCCTGGGAAGGCCCTGCAGCACCCGTGTGGTGCTGGCACCCTCCTGGAGGGCTCTGCCGCACCCATGTGGTGGAGGGCACTCTCCCGGCGTGGTCAGCTGCACGGGTGTGAGCCACTCCCGGAGGGCTCAGCTCTCCCCTGAGCTGCATCTGGAGCCCCTGAGCTGCTCGAGCCTGGAGTGTTGTCTGGGACAAGACCCTGTACCTGTGGTGCTGAGTATCTGGGTGACTGCGGTCCTTCTGCCCCGGTTGCCTTGCCACTCTGCGTCCCGCCCTGGAATAGCGTGGCTCAGCAGTAGCCTCTGCTGATTCAAGGAAAAAAGTTTGATCGTTGATGTCACAACTTCTGGGGACTATTCGTGGTGGCAGGCTGCCACTCAATCCCTATTTTTAAATATTTGACCAAGGAGGCGTTTCCTGACACGGCGAGTCCTTGAGGGAAGCATGTTGTTTGCAGCATGACCCGGTTAAGTGTCTGGGAGGCACTTGGTGATGAGACGGCGGTGACGCTGCCATGTCCCGTGTGGCTGAGGAAGGAGCCCAGTCCGGAGCAGGGCTATGTCCGCCCTGCAGGGTTCCGGATAAGTGGGTTCTCTTCGATTCTGGGGCTCCGTGTGCATAGGGCTCACGTGTGCTGTCCCTGGGGCTCAGGTGAATCGGAGTTAGATGGAGGAGGTGGGGATGGGCCGGCCGCCTCGGAGACATGCCCTGAGGGCTCTCCATGGAGCTCTCAGAACAGGGTGGCCCATGCTCCTCAGATGGCGGTGACGACGGGACTCAATGGTGAGGCGGCCGCGCTCACGGGGTGTCTCAGAGCCGGCACACTCAAGCATGAGATGCCCCAGCGGCTCCCCGAGGATGTGCCAGGTTCCAGAAGCCCCGTCTCACGTTCCCCGTGATGCCCAGTGGTCTGCCAGCCTCCCGAGGGGCTACCACCAGGCTAGGCGGACCAGCCAAGCTGGTGGGAGGCCTGGACGGAGTCCCAGGTCTGTGTGCTTCCAGGACACCGGACATCCCCCACCGATTCCGAGCTCGCTCTCCTCCAGGCACCAGGACAGGAGAGCTGCCCGGCCCTGCTGGTGTGTTTCAACCTGCTGGTGTGTGTGTGTGTGAGAGAGTGAGAGAGAGAGAGAGAGAAATCGTGTGTGCGCTCGCCCGTGGTGGCTCCAGCAGACACACAGACCTGTGATGGGACGTCGGGCAGCTCTCTGACCCTTTACTGTGTCCTGCCCCCTCGCCGCCCTCTCGCCGCACAAGCAGTGGCCATGACTTGTGGACGGTGTGCGGTGCGTGGATTGGCTGAGCAGTCAGCTTCTTCGGAAGAACGCCGCTCACCTTTCTGCTGTGAGCACCAGCTGCCGCCCACTCGGTCTGTTTTCCCCTCGGCTCTGGAGCAGTGAGCAGACCTCCAATGGGTGTGTCTCGACCTGTGTCCCTGAGGACGCGGCCTGAGCAGACGCAGCATGGCCTGCGTGCACTGGGCCTGACCACGGTCATGCCCCCAGGGACTGGGGACTTGTGGACGGTGGGTTCCCCTGGGGTAGGTCTGGCTTTCTGCTTTTAGAGGGTGTGTGTGGTTGTCATCACCCGAAACTTCGGGGGAGCTCTGCTCCCGCCTCCCTGGGGTGTCCGAGCTCAGGTGTCCTGGGCATGCCCAGGCCCTCTGCGGCCCGACCTGCTGCTCCTGCTCTGGAAGTGACCATGTGCGACCTCTGGGGTCCCCACCAGTGGCAGTGTGGGCCACTGGGAAGAAGGGTAGCTTTTTCTAGGCAGTGAAATCGCTGTTGCTTCAGAAGGACCCTCAGTGGGACAGTGACCCCACGAGCCCGGGGGCCAGCCGAGCATCCTATGTGGGTCTACCCCTCACCTGTGTGTCCCGTGTGTCCCAGTGTGTCTGTCCACTGGGCCTGGTTGACAGACCGGCCCCTGGTGCCCCTACCTGGGCCCCTGCCGGGAGGCTGCTATGGAGGAAGCAGACGGAGCAGCCCCAGTGGTGCCGCAGTGCTCCCAGAGGCGGGCTGGCGCTATCCAGGGTTTGGATTCCATGGTGAACGGTGTCTGTGTTCTCAGGGCGCCTGTTGGCACTGGCTGCTCCCCTGGACCGTGCAGCTGGGGCACCATTCATGGCCTCTGCAGGTGTGCTGTCCGCCTGGGGCTGGAGTGGGCGTGGCTGGGGTGCTGGGCAGACAGGCCAGTGAAGGGGGGGGCACCGTGCAGCCTCTTGGCTCCTCTGAGTGCCAGCACCCTTACCCCACGGCGGCAGTGGGCCCCCACCTCGTGTGAGAGGCTCCTGGGGCCTGGTGCAGCTCCTCAACGAGCCCAGGTCTCCAGGACACGTGGCCCCCTCTCTGAAGTGCCTGCCCTCTGAGCAGGCCACTGCCATGGCAGAGTGGCGACGCTCCTTGTCCCCGTTTTAGAGATTTGGGGTCACAGAACACATACAGCACAGCCGGACCAGGCCTGGGGGGGGGCGACCTGACAGCGGTCGGCCAGGTGGGGGGGTGCAGCCCACCCTTAGATTGAGAAGTACAAAGCTGATTCCTTCTTTCAAAGTAAAACACGAGCATCATCACTCTTTCCTGTGCCCCAGGGGACACCTTTGGGGAAGCCATCTGGATCCCTGCCTCATTTCTTGGGCCAGAACAATCAGATATTGAATGTCAAGGGAAATTAGAGCGAATAGTTCCAAGATCGTCTGGTTTGGGGAGGTCTGGTGAGTGAGGTGAGCCATTAATCCTGTGTTTCCTAAATTTACCTGCTGCTGGAGTCTCCCAGCTCAGGTGAAACCCGCTTCCTCGAGCCCCGCGCAGGCCTCAGGGCAGCTCCCCTCCAGAGCCTGGTGCCACTGCTAGTGCCGAGAAGCACCGAGTTCCCGGCTCTCGGGCGGACTGTGGCAGACTGCTGAGGGTCGCCATTCAATGACCGTCCAAGGAAAAAGCCAGAGATGCTCAGGTCAGCGGTGAGTGCCGCGACAGCTGTGACAGTTCTCTTAAATGCCAGCCGAAACTGTGACCCTGGTGCCAGGCCACCCTGCAGGACACCCCTGTGGCGGGAACAGTCGTGACCTTTGGAATCTCAGGACTGGTGATCCACCTGCCTTTCGGAGGGCGACCGTGACCTCGTGACGGGGAGGAAGAGCATGTGCAGGGTGGGACTGCCCCAGTATAGGGCTGCAGCCCGCCTGCCGTGGCGTCGCTCCCGAGGTGTGCACACGCATGGCCCAGCATGGCTCATGCGTGCACGTGGCGGGGACACGGCTGCATGCACACGTGTGCTCTGAGCGTGGCTGACTGGGCGAGCAGAGCACGCAGGGGCACAGCAGCTGCTTGGGCTCCTGCTGGGATCTCTGCCTGTCCGTAAATGGGCCCCGGGGCCCTGGCATGCTCATCCCTCAGTTGAGGGTCCATGTGTGCACGTGCTCGAGGCTGGGCTGGCTGTCATTTGAGGGGACTGTGGGGCCCTGGGGGAAGCAAATGCAGAGGGAGTTTGAGACAGGGCAGCGTCCCCTAGCCTTCAGGTTCCAGGTCCCTGCGACACGCTTCTCCGGGGTCGGAGGGCGGCGGCCACGGGAGCCGCAGGGCCCCTTCTGTGCTCCGCTTCTGCAGGGCCCTTGAGGGGGACCTGGCCGGTGATCTCTGTGCTGGTGGGGACGCGTCTCTACGGAAGGACGTGCAGTGAGCGAGCGGAGCAGCCTGGGGACTGGCGTGGGAGGGGTGGCCATCCCAGCAGGTGGCTACAGACTGGTGGGGACTGTTAATGGGGGGAGGTGCTGGAGAGAACACGTGTGAAGGTGGCGAAAAGCCCCTCCTTCTCGTCCCCTGACCCTGTGACCATGTCACCATGCTTCCGCACTGAGAGCCGCCGTGTTCTGGTCGAGTCCCATTGCTCTCAGCACTGCGGGCATCGGTGGCCGTGAGACCGGGTTGTTCTGCATTTTATGTTTTACACTGCGCGTTCCCACACTACGAGGAGCACTGTGGAGCGGTCGGTGGCCTGAGTGTCGCCTGGGCGAGCTCCAGAGTGCGGCCCAACTGCCCGCCCCTGCCCGAGGCCACCATGCGTGGGCAGGGCGTGGGAGGGTGGGGCACAGAGGTCGGTGATACCATGTCCCAGCTCTTTCTAGAAACGTCTTCTAGTAAGTTGGCTTTCGTTTTTCTTACTGCAAGTGGGGGCTGAAAGCCTTTTTGTTGCTTGCAGCCTCTCCCGGGGTGGACTTCGAGTCCCTGTGAACACTGCTCTGTGTCCCTGCTGTCCCTGCCTTGGCTTTGCAGAGCCGAGCTGAAAGCTGCCCCACGCTGGGCGGGCGGAGTCTTTGAGGCTCACTGCTGGTCACTGCCACCCCTTGGTGAGGATGGGAATGTGCCTCGCTGGCCCTCTGGCCTTGCCCTGAGGCTCACCCACCAGGGGACCCTCACCGTGTCCCTGCAGGAGAGCCCATGCCCTCACCAGCTCCTGTCCTGCACAGGCTGAGACCTGCCAGCTGCTCTTTTGTGCCTGGCTCTGCCATCTCGTCCTGGGTGGACTTTGAGTCACCTGTGGACCCTGATCTGTGTCCCTGATTGTCCCTGCTTTGTTCTTCCCCTCCCAGGAGAGACAGCCCCGCCCACCCAGAGCCTGGCAGCCTCACCTCGCTTCTCTTCTCTCCCCTCACATTTCATCGGCTTCCCAAACCCACTCTTTTCTTCTCCTAAAAAGCTATTGCGTTGGTCAAAGTGTACATTACGTTCTCTCCATGGAATGGCTCTAGTAGTGCTCAGTTGTCTGTAACTTCTTTGGAAACAGTTCTGTTAGGTTGTGTTGTGAGTTTGCTTTCTGTTTTCTAACTGCGAGTGGGGGGTGGCACTGGAAGCCCCCTGGTGCCCATGGCGCCGAGGGCCGTGCTGGTGCTCAGGCCGTGCTGGTCAGGAGTGCTTTCCCAGCGGAGCCTCCTGAGGACAGGCAGGCCCGAGTTCTGTTTGCCGGGTGTGCATGCCTCCCACCTCGATGTGAGGACACACACCTGCGTGTCCGGGTGACACAGGTGTGGGTGGCTGAGAGGCAGGCCAGCCAGCAGGGGCAGACAGCAGCTCGGGCAGGCCAGCCAGGTGGCCAGTCTCACATCCAGAGGGACGAGCGGCTCCTTTTTGTTAACACACAGGCCTCTCTGGGACGAAGTTTCCCGCCCGTCATTTGGCTGGTGACTGAAGTTGGAAGTGTGCTTGTGCTGCTGCAGGGCCTGAGCGGGGCTGTGAGCCGGCAGGCTTCTGCAGGGGGCTGCCCCCAGAGCCCCAGGGGGCACAGCCTCCGAGGCGCTGGGAGTGCACTGGCATCCACCCTTCCTCCAGAAAGAGGAGAAGAGAAGGCACGGAGTCTCCCCTTCTCACATGCACGCACGCACTGGTGGCTCCTGCTGCGGGACACAGGCTGCTCCGGCCAGGCCTGGCACTGTGGTGTTCCTGTCCCGGTGGGAGCTGCTACTTGCTCTTCTGGGGTGAAGGTTCGCATCCGCAATAAGGTGGGAGGGCTATGCAGTTTTCAGACCTTGCCAAGCAGCTCAGGCAGCTGTGGTTCCTCACCGGGCTGCCCAGCAGAGTCCTTGACTTAGGTGGGGCCGGTGCTGTCATCCCTCTGCCACTGCGACACTCTCCTCGGAGAGGCTCTCACAGGGCCTGCGTTGCACCCGGAGCAAGCAAGTGCTGAAAGCATCTGTGTTCGTCCCCCCACAGAGGAGCCCAGCCAGAGCCCCCAGTTTCCCGTAAGGCCAGGCTGCACCGTGATGTCGGGCTGAGGCCTCACAGGTCTTCTGGGACAGGCCGCTGCCCAAATCCCTGCACACCCTGCACACCCGCTTCGTGGTGCCAGCAGCGCCGGGCAGGAGCCTCCCAGGGCTGTGGGCTGCGGGCTGCGTGTGCTGCGCCACACCACACCCAGGCCCCTTGACCCCCAGGCTGAGCTTGTCCTGAGCTGCGCCCTGCTTGGGGGTGCCTGGGACACTGCAAACAGGGCTGGGCCGAGACCTCGAGATGCCGGTTCTGTGTCCTGGCACTTGCAGCGGCTCCTTCTGGGGAGGCCCTGGCCCGTGGTCGGAGCCGCCTGTCGGGAGCTTACACCCTTTTTCTAGAAGGTGCTGGTGGATGCTTTAAATCCTCTGTACACTATATTCAGGGTGCAGACTCAGGAGAAGGAAATGGAAGGCGCCCACGCGCTGTCTCCAGAGCACCCCCGCCTGCCAGCCAGTGCCGTGGAGCAGAGGCGAGTCTAAACTGGGATGGTGACGCTCCCGTGCTAATGGCAGGTTATCCTTGAGGCTGTTTGCAGTGATGAGGTCCCGGCGGCAGGCTGCTGCTGGGCGCCCTCTGCCCCACTGGGCACCTGCACTCTCAGAGACAGAGTTTCGGGGAGGAGCCGGGCAGTTCGGTCGTTTCCCAGCCGCTTCTCGCTCCACAGCCTCTCGATAACATCCTCTGAGGTCCCCACTGGCAGCCGCCGTCCCCAAGGCCCCAGCACCCCCCCACCCCCACCCCAGGAGGCCTCTCCCAAAGGGCTGCAAGCCTCGCTCTGGGCTCCAGCCACATAAACAAATGCTGGCTATTTTCAGTGGGCCTGGCGATGTCACAGCTGGCAGGGCCAGTGGCTCCCCAGCACCACGCGGTCCCCAGCCCTGCACTTGGCCGTGGCCAGCGGGCCCGCTCTGGCAGGCCAGTGTGAGCTGAACCCTCCTTTCCTTGACCATTCTGGGTTTCTCATGGTGGCCCCTGCGACAGGCCCCGGGTTTTTCATGACCAGCAGTGTCCTCAGGACCCGGTGGGGGGCGGCCCTGTGGGAATTTCCTCCCGAGGCGGCCCGGGTTTCCGTCTGAAGGCGCACGGATGGAGATCGGGGTCACCGCTGCCCTGTGCGCACCGCCAGAGGTGGGCACCGGGCTCTGTGGGGCGCTTTCCTCCCGTTCCATCAGTTTCCTCACTGCCTCACTCGCTCTGTCAGTCACGGCCAGGTGAGCCTTCCAGGGTGTGAGCCTCTGCCCATCCTTCCCAGGCGCCGGGTGGCTGCTGCGTGATGCCAGCCTCACTCCTTCCCTCCCTGCCATGTGGTGATGCCGACACAGCATGCTAAGGAGTGTGTGTGCGTGAGATGCTGACACAGTGTGGTAATGGGTGTGTGTGCACACGCGCATGTGGATGGCCCTTCGGAGCTGCAGCCCGCCCTGTCTGCTTGCTCTGACGGTTCGTCTGCTGAATCCCATGTCCCTGCAGGTCCTTGGTTTCACCACCCATCCACTGTCACTCAGAGAGGCGTGTGTCCTCCAACAGTGTCGATGAGTGGCCTGCCCGTTGCTGCTGTGTGTCCCCAGTTGTCATTGGTCCTGCATGTCCCCACGGTCTGACGTTTTTACAGTGAAGAAAGTAATTGAGAGGATAGAAACTGCACACGAGTACAGTTTGAGAGTGTGGAAAATGTTAGCTTGCATTTGGAAAAGAAATAACTAAATATAGTAAAAATCATGGATGCATTTGGGATTTGAAACTAAAAAGACTTTCTGTTGATAAGGCCAAGTTTTGGAGTCTGAATATGTACTGACTTTCTTTTTTAACAACTAGCAAACTTTTATTTTTATATTTTTAAGATTTTGTTTTTAGAGAGGGGGGAGGGAGGGAGGGAGAAGCATCCGTGTGTGGTTGCCTCTCACATGCCCCCAAAAGGGGACGTGGCCCGCATGTGCCCCAACTGGGAATCGAACTGGCGACCCTCTGGTTCCCAGGCTGGCACTCAGTCCACTGAGCCACACCAGCCAGGGCTGCATTAACTCATTAGCTGTGTTGTCTTTGGGGCACTGGGATCAGGAGGCAGCATTCTGTGTAGCCGGGAGAGCCCTGTTCATGCTCGCTCCCTGAGGTGAGGTGGCGAACAGAGATGGTGAAGCCCTGTCTAGACAGGCGGTGGCGGGCCCGAGGACGGGTCTGGGTGGCCTGGAGGGTGACGGTGCTGCTGGAGCCCGAGTGGGTGTGCTTGCCCAGTTCTGAGTGGGGCGGGGGGCGGGGGGACAGGCCTTCTCAGAAGCTGGCGTCCTGGGCCCTGCTCAGCTCGGGTTGTCGACTTTGGGGACTTTGGGGATCACCTTGTTGGCCTGAACCCGGTGGGTGGCACCAGGCGTACTGTGTGGGGTGGCCACACCTGGCCGTGACTCCTCCAGAGAAGCGAGGGTTGCATTAACTCTGTGGGGGGCGGGTGGGGGTGAGGCTGGCTCCCCGCAGTGCTGGGGTGTTCCTCCGTCCATTGACCAGCTCCTCGGGGCCTTCTAGGATGTCCTCACAGCTTTCCTCATGAAAGCCTTGCAGTTGCTACATTGGGTTAAGTGTAGTCTTTGGCAGATTCTAGGCTTGTTGGTATTTTATTTTTATATCCAATCGTTGTCCTAAACTTTTACCATTTCTAAAAGTTTGTTTTTGACCTTTGGGGTTGTAAGACAGAGTGTTAACCGTAGAGATGACGGTTTTGCGTCTTTCTCCTGACTGGCTGTGTGGCCGAGGATCCTGGGTCAGCCCTGAGTGGGAGCAGGGCATGGGGCTTCCCTCCGTCGACTGAGCCATGGAGCGAGGCTCTGGCCTTGCCCAGCTGGGAGCCATGGTCTGTGCAGGCTCCCCTTGTGGGTCCCGTTCCTGACCAGTGCCTTTCAGCAGGTGGGCACTTTTACTGCCCCTCCTTGATGAGTCCTGAGCAAGGGCCTGAGGGAACACCTGTCCTACCTGCCCTTCCTCCCGCTCTTCTGTGCGCACTCCCTGCTCTGTGTGCTTGCGCTCAGCTGCGCCTCCCTGTCCAGCTCACTCCCGCATGGCTCCTCCCCCGGCGCTGGCTGATGTTCCCTGGGCCCAAGTCCAGGGGTGCTTGGTGGCGGCTCTGGAACAGCTCTGTCTTCATTCACCCTGGGGACTTCACACAGAGGAGTTCGGGACTAGCGTGCTTCAGGGGCCGTGGCCCACTGTCTCCAGGCGAGGAACGAGGGCTTCTCACTCTGTCCCCTGGGCGTGGGTACAGTGTGAACTTCCAGAGGGCGTTTTCTGGGTTTCTGACCAGCGTGTTTTCCGTGGTTGACAGAGCAGCCTGTGTGCGGCCTGGGGACAGGAGGAACTTTCCTAACCCTAACCAGCTCCTCAGGCGACAGGCTTGGGTCCCAGGTCTCTGGAGACAAGTGTGCTTCGGAGAGGGGCCCGGGGTCCTATTCGCGGGCCTCCTGAGGTGGGCCGCAGTGTCCACGCACCATGGTGCTGGCTGGAATGTGGGGAGGGAAGCTTCCGGAGGCCACGCTCCTGCAGAGCCTCTCCGAGGATGTTTGTGAACCACCAGCGGAGCCCGGTGGGAGGGCTTCGAGTTTGTTCCTTTTCCCAGAAGGGATACCTCTGGTTAGTCACTCGGCCTGGCTCTGCTGCCCCCGTGCCACCGTGTCCCCTCTGGGGAGGGCGGGGTCTCTCAGCCCTGTGCCGCCTGGTGAGGCCCCACTGTCATCCCCGGGCAGGAGGTGCCATGGGCGTCTCACCAGGGACACTGGAGCACGGCCCCCCTCTGTGCGCCTTCTGGGGGTCAGGACGCTGGTGTTCCCCGGGGCGGTGACGGCGTCTGACCCCGGTGTCAGCACAGCCGGGCTGCATCCAGCACTGCTGCTGAGACTGGGAGCACCGCTCCGCGTCTTTGTGCCTCGCTCCTCGTCTGTTGCGGGCGTGACGAGCCCCACCTCCGGAACTGTCAGAAGGCTCAGGGGTGGGCGTGAGCTTGGAGCTTGGTGCACGGTAGACGGTTCATTCATTGACTCGTTTAATAACTCATTTGTTTAGTCACTGTCTCAGGCACATGGCCGCGGAGTCGCCTCTGCAGACACAGCTCTCCGGCCTCGCCCTGTCGGGGGCTCATCTCTGGGGACTGCAAGTCATGGCTTTGTTTTTGAAAGTAAAAGCTATTACAATTCCTGCATTTGAAAGTGTTCTGGGGTTGTCACTCTGACGTCTCGAGTAGGGCCACTGCCCCTGAGCCGTCACCTCCCTGCCCCCGCTCCTTTCCCTGCCTGGGATATGTGGCCACACACTGTCCCTGCCCTCTGCCCCTGGTTCCCAGACCTCCATGCCCGTGGTTGCTCTGCCCCCCCCCCCCCCCCCCCGCCCCATCCGAAGAGGAGTGCTGCCACAGGGTTCTGGGCCAGGAGGTGATCTTAGAGGCAGGGTGGAGGCATGCTGCTTACAAGGTACGCTAAAGCAAGCCAAAACCCTCGACAGCTGACTCTGATACCTGGTGGGAGATGTGTCTCCATATGTAAATTTTTTTTCTTTGCAAGTTAGACTGTCAAGTGTTTTTAAAAGAAGCGCAAACACTCTGGCAGCAGCCTTGCCAGGAATACCTGCTGGGAGGGGGGGCGCCTGTCACAGACCGCTGGGGAGGGCTCCCAGCGTGACATGAGCCTCGCAGCCCTCCCCCTCTCTTTCCCTCCCCTGGTGATAATGGGAATGCCCTGCAGTGTGGTGAGCACACACTGACTGCTCAGAAACCCCAGGCACCAGGCGGCCTTGGCTGGCAGGGACTCGGCGTGAAAGTTGTCCTGTGTCCTCTGGCCCTGAGAACCTGGAGCTCCTTCAGGCCAGCACCCCTGGGGACCCTCCGTGCCTGGGCCAGTGGCTGGGGAGAGCAGTACAGCTCTCTGTTGGGGGAGGGGGGCGTGGGCCGGCCCTCTGTGCAGAGCCGCAGGGGCAGGTCTGCACCTCAGCCTCGGCGGCCCCAGCGATGCCCTCAGTGTGATCTGGTGCCGTCCAGGGGACCTGTGGTGGGTTCAGAGCGGGAGCACCCCTATGCTGTCCGTGTTAGTGTTGCCGAGACCCTTGCCGTGTGTGCTTTCTACCCAACCTGCGTGGGCCTCTTGGGGGTGGGGCCCCTGCCCACTTGGGCCCACCATCTGTGTGGACAGAGGCCCTGCTGCCCTGCGCACCTCCCTGCCGCTGGCCCTCACCCTTGTGCCTTCTGCAAGTGGGCCTAACGCGGTGGGAAGCGGGAAGGAATCACGGCACCCGTTCCCAGGGAAGCTTGGAAACCACCCTGACTGGTCTGCAGGCTCTGGGCTCAGAATGACCTTCCCAGCGCAAGGCTGGGGATTCAAGGGCTGCGCCCACCCGTGGTCAGCTGGACCTCCTACATTGCCCTGTCCCACGCCTCGCACAGGACACTCGCCAGCTTGGAAGGAGACCCCCCATCACCTAGGTCCCTGCTCATCCTCCAAGGCCTCACTCACCCTGCGATGCTTTTCCGACGGAGGCAGGTGACGGGGGTTCTGTCTGACATGCCCCTCAGTGGGGCCTTCCTGGGGCCCGTGCGTGTCCCCTGCAGCTCCTGCCCCACAAGCGCCCGGGCCAGGGATTCCTGCTTTCCTCTCCATCCCTGAGGAGCATGACCCCCAGGGGCGGGGACACGGTTCCGGGGGCTGAGACAAGAGCTGGCCTACAGGGACACCCACGCCCCAGCATCACGAGCATGACACATGCGCACTCACTGGCCGCGCAGGCGCATGCACAGCACGCAAGCACCGGAGTGCCGCCACTATTGTTGATGCTGCGGGTTCAGTGCTCCAGCACGCTGACGGGTTTTGGTGCCGGTGCCCGTGTCCGTGCCTGTGGGCAGGGGTGGTGTCCCTGCGTCGTTCAATGGTTCATCCCTGCCATTGCCGCCCCTTCCGCAGCCGATAGGTATGCATGCTGGGGAGCTCGTACACGTGGGCTGGGCGCTGCCTACTATGACTCGGCAGTCGGGAGCTCAGCCTAGTGGCAGGCAGGTGGGCAGGCCGCACGGCCCGTCCTAGCCCGGCCTGGACCACGGCTTGCTTCCCGATGTGCGTCAGTCAGACCACATACAGAACAGGAGGCAGGGAGCAAGGTTCTGCTGGCAGCCAGGCGGGGACGCTCACCAGGGACAGCCTCAGAGGGCCAGCTGCTTGTCTCAGTGGTCTGAGCTGTGGGCCTGGCGGCTCCTTGCCAGCGTCTGCCCTGCTCTCACCTCCTGAGACTTCCTTGGTCAGGATAGGGCTTGCTCCGTCTTTGTCTGCCTGCCTGTCTCTCTTCCCCCTTTGCCAGCTTCCTGCACACTGGCCTGGGCCAGGGCTGCGGGCCGCTGCAGGCAGTGCAGGCCCCACGCTGGCTCCCTCTCGTTCTCAGAAACCTTTTAGGATGTGGCTCTTTGAAAAGCGTCCTTGTGAGCAAGACTAGTCGTAAAGGGATTCCACTGCTGCCCGTGGAGGGATGCGGGGTAGGGAGGGCAGGCCTGAGAGGACGTGGTTGATCTTGACACATGCCCCTGGTATGGCAGGCTTTCTGCACTGTGGTGCTCTCTGTGTGAGCCGGGACAGCCCTGTGCGGGCTCCTGATGCCCGTGGCGTCACCAGTTCAGCCTCTGTCTTGTTGGGAGTAGGCAAGTTCGGTTTCCCATTCTATTGTACGGGTGATTTTCAGTGTGGTGGTAGTTTCAGTCGGAGCTGATACCCCAGTTACCTAGCTAATTGCAGCTGTGACTGTGGTGTCTTAGGTGGGCGTTGCCATCCCCAACCTCTCCCTTTCCAGTGACATCATCTCTTCTTGGGCCCACGCCTCAGCCTGGGAAACGAGGCAGGACCCTGAGCCGGGAGTCATCCTGGCTCTCACCCGCTTCTGCAGAGACCAGAAAAGGGCGGCGGTGGGCCTGCTCCAGGGAGGGGGCATGTTCGGTGTGGCACCCTTCGGAGTCTCTGAGTGGGCTCGGGGTGCAGCCTTCCAGAGCCGCCCGTGCCCACAGCCCGCAGACGCCAAACAGCAGCTGCCAGCCGGGACGGGGCAACCCTGCAGCCCTCATCCAGCCCCATCGGTCAGCGGCTTTCCACTTGATGTGGTGGGAAACTTCAGGTTCTTCTTGCAGACGCGGGAGACGGCCTTGAAAACCGGCAGCCGTCTTCTGCTTGAGCCACGCCCAGCCCGTGCCCGGCTGTGGCCCGCCCCCCCAGTCACCCGCATCGCCAGGCTGGCCGCGTGGGCTTTGGGCTTTGTGTCTGTCCAGCAGGATGAGGGCAGCGCCGCCTGAGGGCCTGGAGGACCTGCTGCGGCTGAGGGAGCCAGCTGTCACCCAGAGCCACCTGGGCTCTGGGCTGTCCGGGCGATTGTCCTGGCAGCTGGAGAAGTGACGACGTTGAAACTTTGGAATTGGGAAGTTTCAGACTAGGCTGCTGCTGCCTTAGGCCATTAAAAACTGAACACCAATCTGTGTGCCCGTTTGTAATTCTGAATCTTTTGTTTTCCTCAGGTACCATTTGCCTCCTTTGATTTGCGAGGACTTCTTGAGCTGTCCCCCGTCAGGTTGTACTCAGTATCAACCCAGAGTCGCCGTCTTTCCCAGGGAGGAAGGGTCGCCAGGTGGTGTCCTGGTGCGCCTGGCCACCGCCTGTGTGTAGTTTGCCGTGTGTGCTTTCTCCCAGGTCTGTGTGCCGAGCGCTGGTCTCTGTGTGCTGCTCAGGGGAGCTCACACCCACGTGCAGCCTCTGCCGGTGGTCTCCTTTCCAGTGAGAGGCTGGTCCAGCGACCGACTGACACTGTCTTTCCTGTTTGCAGACTGAGTCACTGTGTGGAAATGTCGAGTGAGAGTGGAGCTCGTTTTGGGGCGTGGGGCGCAGTGGCTCGGCCCCTAGGAGACGCGGAAGTGCCACGCGCCCTGATTTTGGGGTGTGAGTGTTTGGAATCTTGGCCCCATGGCAGCGCAACGCTCTGGTGCTCGTTTTAACGCCTCCTTTCCCTGGTCACCGCACGTGCTCTGTCTCGCTGCCATCATTCCTGATTTTTGCATGTTGCCGGCGGGCTTTTCTCCTTGTCTGTGGAGCCCATGGGGGACGTCCTGTGACAGCGCTGCTGCGACGGCCCATCTGTCCCTTCTCCCTGCTGAGAGCGTGCCTCCCTCCCTCGCGTCACAGAGGCACCGCGGCTCCGCTCCGTGGTCGTCGTGCGGTGTCCCGAGCCCTGTGGGGTCCTAGCGCTGTGCACACAGCTTCTCCTCCGCAGCCGTGGCTCTGCCCTCAGCTGGCTGCCATTCCCTGCCCTGGGAGTGTGCGGGCTCCAGGAGCACCGTGGGGCAGGACTCTCTGGCCTCACAGCTTCCTGCGAGGAGCCGCCAGTTTGTGCCGTGTGTGGGCACCGTTGAAGGCACAGCCACTGCTTGTCTGTGGAGCGGGCACCTGGGAAGCCTTGGCAGGTTCCGACGGGCCGTTCGTTCTTGTGGCAGGACGCCGGGCCCAGCCTGTCCTGTGGCCTCGTGGCCACCCTGCGTCACGAGTGCGCTGCTGCGGCTGCGGGAGATGCACGGTCTTGGTTGGAGTCGTTGTCCTGCGAAGCCCTCAGCGCAGGAACATGCCTGCCGAGCTTGCGGGGTGTTGGCGGGGCTCGCAGAGGGCGTCAGCCCCCGAGGCCGGCCCCTGGGCGCCTCTGAGCGAACTTCTCTACCCTCAGCGGACTTGCCGGAGGCCCTGCCGAGCCTTCCTGGGTACTGAGCTGAAAGGCCTGGAGGTCATCTGACCCTTACTTAGGCCTGCGACCCCCCACCACGCCATTGCACTTGTGTGCGCACACACGCATGCTTGTGTGTGCACGCGCATACACGTGACGGTGGGTGCCTGGGTGGGCCCTCCTGCTGGTGAGTTCGGGGCCGACGTGGGACTCTCCACAAGGCCAAGAATACTGCTGGCTGCCGGGCGGCCAGCCTGATGGGCGACTGGCCCTGTGCACCCTGCCGGTGGGGGAGCTTCCTTCGCAGCAGCTGCGCTCCGCCCCTGCCGCTGCTTCGTCCCTTTCACGTTGGGGGCTGAGGAAGGATGGGGGCGTGGGGCGCCTCAGGTCTCTGCCTGAATCCTGGGCCCATGGGGGCTCTCCCGGGCCCATGTCCCAACCAGCCCTAGTGTCCTGGAGTCCCCGTGGCCCTCTCCGCGGAAAAGCTCAGGCTCGTGCCCTCCGAGAACCTGTGTTCCCCCCTGTGGACCCTGGTCATGGTCAGTGGTGGGACAGTGGCATAGAGAGGCTCAGTGCTCGCAGTCCAGCCCACACCGTCGTCCTGGGGGCCGTGTTTGGAGGCCCTGATGCGTTCAGAGGCACAGGAGACTGGGTGGGCAGCTGGCTACTCCCTCACCACTGGGGACCCCCACCTTCCTGTGGCCTCTGGGTGCCTCCTAACAAGCGGCTGGGCCCTTTCTCTCCAGGCAGTTCTGGGGGAGACCTCGTTTGCGTCTGTGGAGAAGCCTCGGGAGAGTCAGTGCGGGTGCAGTGCGTGCGTCCCTGTCAGGGCGGGAACTGGAGAGAGAAACCTGTGCACCGTCACGATGGGTGTCTCTCTCCTTGACTTGGTCGTGCTCACTCGGCGTCTTTTCATAATCACATTTCACCCCGAGAGACCCTGAACCTCGCTCCGGTCTCTGCAGTCTCTGGGTTTGCTTTCTCTCCTTGAGGTGCAGAGCTGGGCTGTCCTCTGCCGTTCTGCACCCTTGCCTGGTGCCAGGAGAGGTGCAGGCCTGGAGCAGGCTGTCAGCAGCCTGGCCCACCCTGGCTGCTGTCCCGGCCCGGGGTGCCTTCCCAGCCCGGGGCCACCGACACTGTCGGCTCGCCGAGTCCGGGACACGTCTACACTTCGTGAGAAGGAGCCTAGCAGAGGGAAGAGTTAGAGTGAAAAGTGGCAGTGGAGCAGATGTTTTCTGATTTTGATAAACATTAGATGGGAGAAAATTCTGATAACGTGTGTGGAACTCAAGGATAGCTTGCTTACAGGGTGACGTGTACTTCTTTGAAAATTGCCTGACAATCTTTGTCTTTTCAGGGAAATGCCGGCACTCTGAGGTGAGATGGCATTTAAAAGACTGTGGACTTGGAATTGTCTGAAACACCGTAAGCTAGAGCAGTGTGCAGCAGGGGACTTCGTGTTGGAATCTGGGCTGCTGGCCACTCCTCCCTGTTGTGAGTGCTGCCGGGGGCAGGCCCTTTTGTGTGAGAGCCCTGGGGGCCAGCCCACCGCCTGCAGCGCCCGGCCCCTGCTGAGGAAGCGCTCCTGAGCTGTGGTTTGCCGGTTCCGGCCTGTAGCGGGTTTCCTGAACGTGCAGCTCTCTGTAGCTGCTGGAGCGTGGGGAGCCCTTCTGTGCACAGTTCAGGTTCCCCTGCTTCACGGTGTCCTGAGGGATCCGGAAGTCTCTGCTGACCCGGTGGGATCCAGGGTGGTGGCCAGGCTGGGGTGTGGGGCACAGAGGCCTTGCAGACTCAATCAGTTTCCACATGCGGGGTCACCTCCAGTCCGGAGGGGTCGAGGTGTCCCCACCAGGCCTGCGAGTATGAGAAAGCCCGGTGGTTGGGCCCACGGTGACTGACAGTGGGGTTTTTCTGTGTTTTTAGGAGACCTGTTTGTGAGTGTGAGCCCTGGCTTCTTGGGAGGAGTGAATTTTTTTGAAACCACACCCACTGATGGTCTCAGTGATTTCCTGATAAGAAAGGTCTGTTGCTGTATTTACTGAGAAATCTCAAGTTTGGAAAGGAAGCCTTTTGCGGCTTGGTTTGCGAAACCTCTGGAGCCTTGTTAGAGGCTGTGATTTCTTCTGAGAGACGTGCCGACCCTGGGGTCAGTGCACCTGTGGGAAAGGTCACTTGTCACCTGTGTGCTGGGCCTGGTGGCCAGGCTCAGGGTCACTTCGGTCCTTGGCTCCAGTGGGCCCTCGTCCGCCAGGCCCTGCGCCCCTGCCCGCCCTGTGCTCTGCTGTGCAGTGGGAGAGGAAGACCCAGCCCCAGTGTCTTTGAACGGGGAGCGTGCGAAGCCAGCCGTGCCGCAAGAGCCAGGGGGGCCCTCAGGGCTGTGCCGGGGAGGGTGAGAGGGGAGGCGTGCCGAGGCTGTGTGCACCCGGTGACCGTGTGTTTCTTTCCGGGGTGCACTGGGGCAGCACCCGTGCCACTTTCCAGGGAGTCTCACAGTCGCCCATTCTTAACAGGCACTGATAGGACTGGCCAGAAATTGTTGAGTTTTTTCCGTAAAACAAAGACACGTTTCTCGTTTCCACCAGTCACTAGTGACGGGGACGTTCTGGGTGTGCCAGCTCCATCCCTTGTGGTGCAGTGTTGACTGTTCTCTGTGCAGGTCCCCGTCGGATCACCCTCCGCCCGGCCGGTTTGCCCGGCTGTGGAGTGTCGTCCGGCGAGAAACACCCTTCTCCACGCACGGCACAGACCTTCCTTTGTGTTCCAGCTGCGTTCCCACTGCTCTTGGAACAATAAAGCGTAACAGGCGGAAAGTGTTGCTTATTTTCTTCCGTCTCCAATATTAAAATGGCTACCCCAAAATTCACCAATTTTGGTAAGTTTTTTAAAATACACACTGATATGACAACTGTGCCAACACATGCTAACAAAATTGTTCCGAATGAAGTTAGACACCACTCAGCATCACTGGAGCCATTGTGTGGGAAAAACTAAACGAACTTTTTGACCAGTCCAAACAAAACGGGCCCAGCAACACCTATGCCTGCCCGCACCCTCTCGCCACGAGCCCGTGACCGTGACCTGCCTATGGAGATGCCCGAGTCGCAGCCCCGAACCTGCGTCGGCCGTCAGCACGGCCCTGTGTCGTCGGGGCAGCTCCGGAGCTCTGGCAGGTCGGGAGCCCTGGTAGCGGTGGGGACTGGGGACGCGTTAGCTGCGGGGTGTGAGTGTGGGTGTGGAGGGGGCCTGTCCGCAGGGCGGGGCTTCGTCCTCTCAGCCTTAGTCTTGGGGCTTTGCATGGGCACTTGTGCAGCCCAGAGGCTTCCGTGCGCCTTAGCTGTGCACAGACCTTCCAGTGGCGGACTGCCCCTCCCTCACCTGGCCCATGTCCTGCTTGCCCAGAGCACCGGCTCCCAGAAGAAACACAGAGGGCTCTGGAGGCAGGCTGTCCGGGCAGGCCTCAGGGCCCCCGCTTGCCCTCGTGTGGCTGCCGCCCGGGCTGGGGCACACACCTCTGCTGGTGCTGTGGTGCCAGAGTCAGGGCGCTGCAGGCAGCAGTGGGCCTCGTGTGAGGGTGGCATTGCCTCGGCCCAACAGGCCCAGCAGGGACTGGGGCCGTGGGGTGGCCCAGCCCGCCTATGTCGGTGGCACTCTGTGCCTTCACAGGGCATCCCCCTCTCCCCTTCCTCCTCGTTGTCTCGACAATTGCAAGGAAAACACAGTTCTTCCATTCACAATTACGCAGAGAACCAAATTGCTACTCTGGCTCCAAAGAGTGTTACTAAACCAGTTTTTGTACAGTAATTCCATGAAAATTCTCACCCACATCTTGGAAACGTAGGTTCCCCTAGGAGACGCTGGGTAGGAAGTGCTTCTCGGGGAAACGCTGCCTGGAAGCCTGCGGCTGCGCCCCTGGCAGCCACGGGGACTGCAGGTGCCCTGCACCCCAGAGCGTCTCCCCTCCTCATGGGCTCCCCTCTGTGCTGGAAGCCTCCAAGGTGAAGGCGCTGTCCCTGTGTGGTCCTTGCGGGAGCGCAGACTCCACCCCTGTGCTTGCATGCTGCCTGTGTGTGGGGGGCCGCCTGCATGTGGGGTGGCTTGGGGGCTCTGGTGCTCAGGCGGGGAGGACGGGGACGTTCACACTTGGCCTTGTCTGCTTGTGCTCTTCAGGCTGGAAGGGACCAGAGGTGCCCGTGGGCCTGCCCGTCCCGGTCCTGCAGAAGCCTTGGTGATGTCAGCACTGCAGCTGATAGGCGTGGGCTGTGGTTGGAAAGCATTGCATCATGGGCCGTGGGTGCTCCCTGGGCGCACGAAGTCAGGAGTCTATAGGGACTCCCTGGTTCCCGGGCGCTGTGCCCAGGCTCATGGCGGTCCCAGGGGCCTACCCTTGTGGCACTGTCCTTTCAGCGGTGGAGACGGGGGTCCAGGCGGGGGTCCCGGACTTGGGGCCCCCTGCCCACGTCTGCTCTGAGACCCACCCTCCTCCCTCCCACCCCCCCAGCCCCATCCTCGTCTTGGGCACGCTTTGGGGGTCTGAATGCGTGTGTGCCTGGGAGGGACTTGAGCCTGTGAACCGCACTCCACGTTGCTGGTCCCAGCCTCCCGTGCACACCTCAAGTTCCTGCTCACCTTCGAGACGCTGGCGTCCTGGCGGTCCACCTCGCAGACCTAGCCCCTTCCAGCAGGCACGGACTGTCCCTGTGAGGACATAGTGCTGACGGCTGAGCAGCCCTGCCATCCGCCCGGGAGCCAGGCCGCCCTTGTGGCCCTGACCTCGGAGGATACCTGTGCTGCCTCCAGGGTTCAGGGGTACCATCTGCACAGCGCAGTGCTTTCCTGCCTCCTCCGCAGGGAGGGGCGGTGGGACAGTTGGAGGCGCCACCTCTGCCCTCCCGGACCCCAGTACCTGACCCTGCAGGTGCCGGGGAGACATGCGGTGTTGTTTGCACCAGTGACCTGCGCCACGTGCCGGCAGCTCTGGCAGCTGTGCTGGGACTGTTGGGGGGGGGGGTGGTAGGAGGCTGACCAGCAGGCTTGGTGGAAACCTAGTCCATGCCCTGGACACTAAGGAGACCCCGTTCCCCGGCTTTGTCTTTGGTGACTGGGTCGGCCCTCAGCACAAGGTCGAGAGACTCCCGTGCGGTGGGGCAGAACAGGGCTGCAGTGGGCTGCCGACAGCTGGGGAGCCTGCTGGGAAGCCGACGTGCGGCCCTGGAGGCCACGCTCCTACATGGAGGGCCTCGAACCACGGGCACCACGGGCAGCCCCGCCCCGTGTGGGACCCTCAGCCTTTCCCCTCCGTCTGCCCCACCCCGAGCCCCCGCGTCGGCCGTCCCTGTGCGGAAGTGGCTCTTGGCCTGGGCCCCCGTGCTCTCTTCTTCCACCTCGGCCATTCTCATCCTCGCTGTTACTAGGTTTTACTTTTTTGAGTTTATTTTTCTGATTATTTCTAAACCCTTGGAATAGGATTTCACTATGTGAACTTGAAGGCCACTTTCCTCTCTGCATGCTGTAGCTTCTGGGTGGTTCTCTGTGGTGAGACGGGGTCGGAGGGCCCAGTGCACCTTCTCCTGCACTGTCCGCGCCCGGAAGCAGTTGGTGTGTCCGCCCAGTGTCCCATGCACGGTGGGTTCGTTTGGAGGCCAGGCCCCTCTCTGTGGGCCAGCACAGGGCAGCCCGCAGTGAGTCTGAGCAGACTGGTCACTCCGACACGAAATTAATGGCCACAGTAAAGGGTGTCCTTAGACGTTTAGTCTGTTATGTACACAAAAAGTCATTTGTCCAGATAGGTACTTGGAGTTTTGATGACAAGTTCATTTTCCGGGCTATCGGCAAGTGTCCAACTCTCCCTTCCTCTGCAGCTGCTCCACGAGGGTGCTCAGTGTGAGGCCCCAGGGGGAAGTAGGCCTGCACCTCCACAAACAGGGTCAGACTGTCTCCAGGTGCTCTTTGCGGGGCCAAGGTCTGGAAGTGGAATACATTGGTCCGAAGGGACCTCAGGTTGAGTTTTCAGGTGATTTGTCTCCTTATTTGTAGGACGGCGCCTCCACCCACCCGTCCGTCTGGTCTCTGCCGCTCCTGAACTAGGCTTGTTTCAGGATCGTGGATACGAAGAAACTGTTGAGATTTTGCCCCTGTTAGGAGCTCTTGGGCTTTGTCCGAGGCAGCCGAGCACCACTACAGAGGTCTCGGGCGGGCGACCGTGTTGGTGAGGAGCCCTCAGGCCGCCACCCTGGCCTGGCTGCAGGGGGCTGTGCGGGCGAGGCCAGAGGTCTCGATGGCGGGTGGGCTCCACCCTGGGTCTGGCCAGCGCTCTCGGGCAGCCTGGTGCTGCCCCATTTTCCTTTGCCACACTTGCTTTTCTGAGTCCGTTTTCCCAGCAAAGGAGTGTATGAAAAGCAATCCGAATTTTCTCCTTCTTCAAAATGATTGATAAGGAGGTCCCACGCAGCCAAACCTCTCCAGAAGTGAAGGTGGATGTCACGCTTGGATTTGTCCCCGTGTCGCCTGCAGAGCGACGAGGCCACACCCAGCTCCCTTGCCTTCCCCAGGGCACTCACTCACTCCCTTGGGTGCTGCTGCAGTGGACCGCCCTGGAGCTGCTGTGGCTGCTCCGCTCCGACTGCAGAGGGGTGGCTGGGCTGGGCCGGGCCCTCAGATGTTGTCTGCATTCGAACAGACGAGCGTAACAGTGGCATCAGCACTTCTGCCTTTGTGGAAGTGTTTGCCTAGGTATATCTTTTCCCAGAGCCGGTTAGTGGGAACTAATTTCTGGGTGTGTGAAAGGATAAGCCATCTTTTGCTGATTGTGTCTCAAAAATAGTTGCTCTGGGGTAGCCGATTTCAGGGAAGGGCCCCCAGCGTGCGAGTGAGGTGTCGAGGGCAGCAGGCAGCGATCGCTGTGGGTCGTGTTCTGGGCCGTCTCTCGTGTGGAGTGCAGTGCACAGGGTTTCACGGGGGTTCCGGGAAGCTGGCCGCTCAGAGGCCGCGCCCTCCTTACGAGGAGCTGCTCGGGAGGACTTCTGTCTCAGCCCCCGTCTCTCCGTCTCCGAGGCGGTGCGCGTCCGGTGTCGGAGCAGAGGAGAAGCGCTGTCTGCTGGGGGCAGTGGCCCCGGCCTGCAGGAAGGGAATTCCCGGGGCTCCTCTGGGTGAACTGAAGTGCGCCCAGGGTTTCCTCGCCATCAGTGTACAGAGAGAACACAGCTTCTTTTTAGCATTCACGTTGTCCCGGGACACCAACGGGGCAGTTCTGACGGCGATCCTGAGACACGCTGGGCGGAGGACACAGCGTCCCACGGCGCATGTGCCCCAGCGGTTCGGGGGCACAAGCCCTCGTCTGCTTCCCTGCTGACGCGCTGTGCCCCCCACCCCCCTTGCCCACCCCAGTGTCTTACTCTCTCACCAAGATGTCTCGCTCAGACGTGCGGAGGGATCGTCACCCCATCAACCTCGCCACCTCCGCGTGCCTGTGGTGGGAAGCAAAGGGTCCTCACGGACCCGGTCTGCCGAGGCTCAGGCACCTCGAGTGCTGGCAGCCGTGTGAGAGGTCAGCTCCCCGCCGTGGGCACTGGGGGCCCGGGCGTCCCCAGGTCTGGAGCTGGTTCTGGCCACAGGTGTCTGTGAACCTGGCGCGCCGGCAGAGCCGCACAGGCCCGGCTGCTCCTGTGTGTAGTCCCCTTTCCTGCAGTGGGGTCGGAAGGATGGCTCTTCCCCCGCCTGTGGCCGAGCGTCGATCAGTTGTGCCTGAGGACCCGCCAACGGGCTCCCGTTTTCCTGACAGGCGGCTCTCCTGCCTGAGTGTTGGACACCTGCCTGCTCAGGTGCACGTGGTTGTAGGACGAGAGGCTGCCCCGTGTGTGTGTGTGTGTGTGTGTGTGTGTGTGTGTGTTGTTTCCTCCAGGGGACCTTCATCCCCTCATCCTGCTTGTCGTCACAGACAAGCCGGGGGCAGGGTTGGCTTGCGCCTGGGTTGAATGTGGGTGAATACAAAATGCATTTGCTCCGATGATTGTAGTGTCTTAGGGGAAGCTGAACGCGTGCCGTCCATTCAGGCAGACTATGAGGCAGGTGCAGGTGTGGGGGTTCAGCTGGGGCGTGGGGTGCTGGCCACCTGGGCAGCAGGCTCCATGTCGGCAAACCGCAGGCGGGCGAGGTAGTAACTGGTGGTCTGGGAAGTGAGGTGCTGTGTCGGCGTGGGGGCAGGGCAGAGAAAGACGTTATTCGTTAATGTTTAGAGAGGGGGAGGGAGGGGGAGAGAGAGAAACATCGATTAGTCCCCTCTCGCATGTGCTCCAACCAGGGACCCGGCCCGCAGCCGGGGTCTGAGTGCCAACTGGGGATCCAGCCGGCGACACCTGGGTTTGCAGGGTGACGCCCCGCCCACTGAGCCACGCCAGCCGGGGCTCTGCTTCTTTCTTAATTCAAGAATTATTCTATCACAGAACGTAGACAGTAAGGAGCAGTCATCTAAAGATTCGGGTGTATCTGTTCTTAGAATTTTGAAGCTTTCAGTATTTTCAGAGGTTTTATAAAAAGCTATCATGGCTGTCAGGAAACAGTCTGACACTTGAGTCGGCCGCCCCGCAAGGGACTTGGGACTCGGGTGGGACGGAAAGGCCTCCTGTTGACGTTCTTCTTCAGTGACTGCTGAGACCTGGGAGTCAGCCACCGGCTAACCGAGGGGAAGTCCGAGGGCCTGCCCCCACCCCTGGGTTTTCGGGCCCGTGGCCCTGCTGGCTGTGAGCAGCTTCCATGAGCTGGGTGTCAGGCGGGGGGCTCACACAGGTGCCTGACCTCACCCTCCCATGAGGTGAACGGCGTCATGTCCCCCATATCACAGGTGTGGGAAGTGAGGCCCAGACCGGCCAGGTCGTCCGAGGTCAGGGACGCCTAGCCGGGGCCCGGGCTCTGGACTCAGCCGAGCCTCAGTGCCACCAGCCTCAGGTGCCTGGGCCTCCTCCGCAGTTATGCCGAAGCCACAGGCTGGAAAGAGTGAGGGACAGGGACAAACCCGCACCTGCCGCTGGCGCTGCCTCGTGTGCGTCTGACAGCCGCGGCCGCTCTTGTCGCGCTCTGTCCTCGGGGGTGAGTGCGGAGTCGCTGACTGACTCCACAGTTGCTGTATTTGTGGAGTCAGGAAGCCGTGCCGCACAGAAGCAGCTGCGAAAGGAGTGACGAGAGGTCAGCGTCAGCCAGTCTCGGGTGTGTGTTTGGGGGGGTTGTGGCCTCTGGAGTGCGTCCACACTGCGGGCGCCGGGGGCCCGCCCAGGAGTCTGCAGGTGGGGGGCCAGCTCTTTGGAGGAGGGCCTAGGAAGCCCGCTTTGAGGGCAGGAGGGCTGTGCTGTGGAATTCGGGGATGAGAGAAGAGGGAGGCGGTGCCCTTGAACACGCCTTCTGGGTTCGCGGGGCACATGTGTGGAGCGGGTGGCGGAGGGGCTGTGCACACGCCTGCCTGGGTGCGGGACGCTTCCGCAGAGCTGCTGCCGCGGAACAGCCGAGGGGTGCGGGCTGTGGTTCGTGTGTTCCCCCTCCTCCTGGGTGAGAAGGGGAGTTTTAAAACCTTTGCAGAGTGGATCCGAACGTTAAGAGCACCGCGGTGTACGTTATTGGGCAATACGGAGTACGGAAGCCCGTGCTGGGCTCCTGAGAGTGTCAGAGACACAGAGTCTGAGCTGGGCACTGGGCTGAGCCCGAGGGCATCTGGGCCCGTGATGGGAGTCGCGTGGCAGCTCCGACGTGGCAGGTGCTGGCACCAGGAGGTGCTGCCGACAAGGCTGCCTCCCCAAGCAGTGATCTGGCCCATGGGCGGCGTGTCGGGCGAGCAGCTGCATGGGGGCTGGGGAGACCGGCACGAGGCACCAGCTACACGGACGAAACACACTGTCCCCCCCGGGGGCCTCCTGTGCTGCGCTTCCTGGCCGGGCCGAGTGTGCAGCCTTCACACTCAGTTCCCTCCGGCTTTCTTGGTGGCGCAGCCAGGAGCCGGAGAAACCATTGGAGACAAGGGTGCCGGGTGTCAGACGGCAGGGCCAGGGCAGAAGTGGGGGCGCACAGGGCGGCGGGGCCTGTGAGAGGGCCGGACGAGTGACGCGCGCTGAATGGGAGTGCACACGGACTCGAGTTTGAGCCGCCGACAGCCTTGAACGTTGTGGCACTGTGTGCGTGAGAGAGAAAGTTACGAAGTGGTGATGAGGGGAGGAGAGGAGCAGGTCTTTTGGCATGAACAGGGTCGGTGACACCCACCTCCTGGGTTTGGTCCCCTGCCCCAGCCAGCACCCCGCCCTCCAGCCCTCACATGGAGTCTCACGTCAGCAAGTGGCTTAGCCATGCAGCGCCCACACGCCATCCACCCAGGAGTCCCAGTGTGGTCAGCCACATGGGACTGGATCCCACCTTGGACCTCGTCCCGGCTCTGTGGCGAGCATGGCTCCAGGCGCTGGCTCCGTCTGGTGAGGCCTGTGAGCGAGGGCGATGCGGGAGTGCCCTCCAGCCACATGGCCGCCAAGCGGCTCGCTTCGGACGGCCCAGCCCGACGGCCGCTGCTGGTTAGGGACGTGTTCCTCTCCAGCCACTGCTCACCTGCACCTGGTTCTAGGTCCCTGCACCACACCACGGCCCCTTTGAGCTGAGAGCAAATGCTCAGCAGTGCGGGGCGCGCGCCAGGAGGACAGCTGGGCCCTCGGGGGCGTCGGGGGCCAACTGGCAGTGTCAGGAGCGGCTTATGCCTCGTCGGTGTCCTGGCCTGGGGGGCACTGGTCCTGTGTCCAGGCAGGACATGCAGCGGCATCGCTGCCATGCAGGGGTGGGAGGAGCTTATTGGGGGCCCCCGCTCTTCCATCTTCTGCCTTCATCCGTCTCCACAGCCTCCGAGCAGATGGCACTGGCCCGAGTGTAGCGTGGGACTGGCGAAGCTCACCGTGAGTGGAAGCTGGGCCGTCCTCCCATGGCAGGGGAGTGTCCCTGTGTCCCCTGGGGCTGGTGTCGGTCAGAGAACTAGGCCTCTGCAGAAGTGCAGCGGCCGGGGCCAGCACGGGGCTGCTGTGGGTGCTCCAGGGGCGCGAAGAGCTGGCTTCCCGTGCCAGCCGACTGGCCGGCCTCGCTCCAGGGCCTCACCCACTTTGTTCCAGGAGCCCATGCCGAGAGTGGTGCCGACCGAGTCGGGGAGACCCTCACGGACCCGGGGTGCTGACTGTGGCACTGCAGTGCCTTCTGTCGTCTGCCACTCCTAACACAGACTTGGAACCCTGCAGAATTGGCCCCCGAGGTTCCTGTCTCCTCCTCTGCGTCAGGCACTCCCAACAGCTTTGGAAAGACTCAGCTGATCCTGTGGTCCCGGTGGGGTGGATGGCTGTCCTCTGGGGGCAGGGACATTTCCTCCAGATTTGTGCAAATCTCTTATTAACGGCTAAGCTGGGCGAGGTCACCTTTGGGGACAGCTGAGAGCTGTCAGCCCCACTGAGGGAGGGAGGGAGGGAAGGGGGGAGGAGCAGGAGGACTGTC
Source organism: Tonatia bakeri (assembly GCA_004024845.1). Lineage (NCBI taxonomy): Eukaryota > Metazoa > Chordata > Mammalia > Chiroptera > Phyllostomidae > Tonatia > Tonatia bakeri. The sequence continues at coordinate 116,582 of PVIA01001511.1, forward strand.
CCTGGCCCCCCCACACCGGCTTGGAGACTTTCCAAGAAGCTGCCTCCAGGAAGTGCCCCCTCAGACCGGAGAACAGAGCCCGGCTTGTCTGAGCTGCCGGAGCCCTGCTGGCCGGCTGCCAGCTGCGCCCACCCGCCAGGCTGTGGGCTCTGCTCCCCTGCAGTGTCCCCGCCCCGTGTCGTCCCACTCTGTGCACTCTGTGCCAGGACGGACGGTCCCCTCTGTGCCCCCGGGGCGCTCCCGCCAGCACTCCTCCTCGCGGCTTGTGGCTGGAGCTGCTCTGTGTTCTTTCTGGTTTTATGGGTCGCATCTCAAGTAGGTGTGGGCGAGGCGGCCTTCCCACAGAACACAGCCGCATAGCCGGCTGCGATCACCCTCCTGCACAGCGCTGACCGCGTCCACCCCTCCGCTGCGCTCAGCCTTCCGGCTCGGTGGGGCCGGGGACTCGGCCCCATCCGCCCTGACGGAGCCCTCGGGTGAGACAGGGAGCCTGGCCAGGTGTGACAGATGTAGGGCAGGTGTCCTGGGATTCGGCCGCAGTGCCACACCAGCCCAGGTGCCCAGTGGGGGAGGGCCCTGCCCCCAGGGCTTGGGCCATCCCCACAGTGAAACCTGCCGGCTGCGCACGGCGGCTCAGGCGCCCAGGGCTCACCTGGGGAGAAGGCGGGCCTGCACGCCGGCTGGCGGGGCGGGAGCAGACTAGCGTGTGAGGAGTGTGGCAAGGAGCCCGCCAGGTGGCGACCTGGCAGGTGCGGAGAGGACAAGGGCACGGAGCCGAAAGTGGGGCCTGGCGTCAGTCTCAGACGCTCTTGAAAAACTTCATCACGAAACATCTCAAGCACGTGCGAGTGAAGGGAGACCAACCGGCATGGGGCCTGTGCCCGTCTCCTGCTGTCGGCTCCCGGGACCCTGGGGCCATCCCGTGGCCCTGGCACTGTGAGCGCTGCTGCCGGGGACACACGCGTGTGTCTGTGGGTTGGCGCTTCTGGGCTGCTCGGCCTGGCACCCAGAAAGGCGCGCTGGGTCATGTGCCGCCGCTCCATGTGGAAGGCAGGAGTCCTGGTGTGGGGCGCACAGCCGCAACCAGGTGACGGGAACGGAGGCCTCCATCGGGACGGACGCAGGACCGTTCTGGCGGGCGCACGTGCAGGACCGCACTCTCAGGTCGCACATGGAGCGGCAGCGTACCACGTACCACCCGGGGACAGCTGCCCTGCACAGGGCGTCTGGCCACAGAGATGCCGCCCTCCCACTGTGCACCGACTTCCTCCCGGGAGACCCCAGGGTGATGCAGACCCGTCCCTCCGCTGCTCGCTGCCTGGTGGCTGCACCTGCAGCTGTCCTCCCTTGAGCGCCTCCTGGCTGGGAGGGAGGCTAAGCCCTGCCTCCCTCTCGGGACCTTTATCCTCGGCCCAGAGGTCTTGTTAAATTGAATTTTAATGTGGTACGGGGAAGAACCCTGAGCATTTCACCACTTCCACCTCGTCGGCCCCTCCTCCATGTTGGTTTCCTAGAGAGTCTAAGTCCAGATGCCACAGCCACTCCACATACGTGCTGTGTGTGGTTTGAGCTGGTGCAACCTCACTGTCACACTCCACAAGATGAGCAGTGCCCCAATGTCACCTCACACCCGAGCTGCATTCAGCTTTCACGGTGGCCTGGAGAAAGTCTTACCGTTGTTTAAATCGGGGTGTGGACTGGGACCGACACGTCCGAGGTCATGAACTTGGAGCAGTTTGTCCTCTGTGCGCACCCGTGGCCCCGCCCAGTTCAGGAGCCCGCATCTGGGGATCTTCTGGCTCCATGTGCACCTGGTGGCAGCCTCTGCAGCCCTTCAAACGTGCCCCCTGAGGCACGCCGTCCTGTGGTGGCAGCTGCAGCCGGTCCTGGTTTTTAGGGGCAAGACAGCTGCCCGTCATCGATTAGCTGCAATGTCTAAGTGTCTGCTGGCTGCCCTGAAGGAAAACAGTGCTCAGAGTGTTTCTCCCTCTCCCACGTCCTTCGACAAACAGGCACAGGCCATGTTGGAACTCACGATGCCTACCTTGTTCAGGTTTAATTCCTGTTAACAGGCAGACGCAGCTCTATCGTAGAATACTCCAATAACTTGCATGGTGAGGAAAAGAAACATTTGATGGGCTGGGGTGCTCTAGGCTATTGGCAGAGCTCACCAAGGGACCGCCTGCTCGGCAGCCTGAGTTTGTGGGGGGAGGCGGGTGCGGCTGGGTGAGGGGTCTGAGGGGAGGGGCCGCTCTGCAAAGAAGGGGGAGGCGGTGCATCCCGAGTCGCATACTGCACGGCCTCTGTCTGGGGCTTGGGCCGCTGCCCCGCCCTCTGCGCAGGTGTGGGGGGCCGGCCCTGGGCCCACCCCTCTGTGGTCCCTGTGCCCTCGGAGACCGTGCTGCTGTTTGCAGGCAGTCTCACGTGGTGGCCCCTCGTCGTCTCCCCAGGATATAAGTCCAACTTCATCCCACGAGGGCGTGACAGGGTCAGGGCTGGACTGGGGTTCTCAGACCACTCCAGTGGCAGGCAGGCCTAGCCCGTGTCCTGGGCATGGGTGGCGTCCCTCTCCTGGGCCCAGGCTCCGGAGTGTTCATGTCCACCCTCAGGACCTGGGGCTGGCAGGCAGCTCCGTCCCAAGCTTGGAAAGGTCTGTGTGGTGGCAGCTGCCTCCACTGTGCGACTGTGAAACTCGAGCCCCGGCTGGCCTCTGGGCGCCCTTGATGCTTCCGGTTCTGCAGTTTCCTGCAGATGGAAGCCGAGGGTGGACACAGAGGAGGTGGCCGGGGCAGGGTGGCGCAGGGGCATGTCCTGGCTGTGGCACCCAGGAGGACAGCCTGCTCCTCCTCCAAGCCAGCCCCTGCCCATCAGAGGCTGCAGTGCCGTGGGGGTGCCGGTTGCGTGGCGGGGGAGGCACTCACACCTCGGGGTGCAGGGTGTGTCCAGGTCTGCAAGGGAAGAGCTCTGGGGGCCTACAGCTGTCTCCCGGCTCGGGGAGCATGGACTCTCGGAACCTCCCAACAGGCCGCCCTCTTGTAACTGTGCTGGTCCCCTCAAGTGGCTGGCGTTGGTGGGGGGCTGCTGCCTGGGGAAGAGACTGCATATTCCGGTGTCTGGTTCTCCGAGTGGCTCAGCAGTGGCTGTCCCATAGGTGCACGGTTGGAGCTGCCCCACCCTCCCCGGCAGGTGCATCGGGGCAGCTCATGCAGGCCATGGTGGACACGGGCTCCTCAGGGCCCCGCAGGCTGCCCCGCCTTCCTCTGACGGTCTTCAGCCTGCTCTCAAGAGCATGCCATTAGGCCTTCTCGGGTCTCCATGCTTGTCCTTGGGGTTGGGACGTCTCCACAGACACACCAGGGGCACAGTGTAACGCGAAATGTGAAGGCTGCACCGCGTGGACCCATTTTGGGTAAAAAGCAGGTTTTGTCAGCGTTGGTAGGCCCGGAGTTACTTGTTTTTGTCCTGATTTGAAAGATGGCCACCCCAGGGCACCTCGAGTGTGCTTCCTGGGGTCGGGACGAGGGTGCCTCCCGCCAGTGTGTATGTTGCTGGGCCTTCCACTGCGGGCCATTGGACATGCCTGTCGGAGGCTGATTTTAAAGAGGCGTGATTCCTGGAAGTTCTGGCAGAGTCCTCTTTCTGTTCTTTTGGAGAGAACGTGGGGGTTCTCAGGCCCCTGCGGCCCTCCGAGGATGTGCAAGGTGGGCAGGCTCCAGGCCAGCCCTGCAGGCGGCCCAGGCCCACGGCGCTCCCGAGGACGGCCCGGAAGGGAGGCCTGTCGCCGGGAGTTCCTGGCCAGGTGTTCCTGAGAGCAGGCGCGTGTCTCCGGCTGGCCCCCTGGCTGTTGTGCTGCTCTCAGCTGCCCCTGTGCACACTGGCCGTGTGTCAGGGCGGGGCCTGGGTGAGTGGGTCAGCTCCTCCATCCATCCGTCTGTCTGTCTGTGTGACCTTTGTGCTCGTGCCGCTGCAGGAGAGCTGGCTCCCGATGAGCGCAGCAGGCACAGCGTGGGCGGTTGCTGACAGAAGGGCCCGGATGGCTGAGCCAGAGGTTTGGCCAGCAGTTGGAGTTGGCCAGCTCGAGGACTTCACTTGGAGACTGTCCCGTCTGTGCTTCAGAGGGTGTCCCACCTTCTGACGCAGCGAGTGAGGTGGTCTGGGTGGGACTTGGGTCCAGCTCCTGTGAAGCAGGAGGGAACACGTTCTCAGTGTCCGAGAGGACCCGCTCTGTGCAGTGTCTGGGTGGACGGCGTTCTCGGGGAAACTAGAGCATTTCTAACACCAGACCCCATGCCCTCTCTGTCCCGCAGATGGACTTTCTGGCCGAGACCAGCCCGTGGAGCTGCTGAGCCCTGCCCGCGCGAACCACGTGCCCAGCACCGGTAAGTCGGCTCACCCGCAGGCTGTTTCCAGGCTTCGGTTCGGTGGAGGAGCCTGGCTAGAAAGCTCAGCATCTGGGCGACCTTTTCCTGGGGCAAGTGGCCACACCCGTCCTGGGAGGGACGCGGAGTAGATGCCACTTGGGCGGCAGAGGGACGCTGACCCTTTCTGGGGGCCGCCGCGGGCCTCGTGCTGAGCTTGAGCAGGGCGGGGGGGGGGGGTCCAGAGGGGTGGCTACAGGACTGAGGCCGGTGGCACTCGTCCTCGACACCCGGCTTCTCAGTGGCGAACTGAGCCCACAACACTGTTGCCTGAGCCTTTGACAGAAAAGCATCAGCTGTGGTTATAAACCTGTTACTCCAGTGGGACATTTTTAGATATTTTGCTTTAATCAAAGTTTTCCCAATCTACACCGCCACGGAAACTTTCTTTTTTCCTTTTTCTGTAAACTGTCCCTCCCAATGTGGTGTCCTCTAGGGTTCCAGCTCCCAGTGGTCTTCCCCGGGAAGGAACCGGCCTCCTTCGGGCTGGGCTGGGTGGGGCTGCTGCCCCTGGGCCTGAAGGCCTCCGTCTCCGTGGCTTGTGCTCGGTGGCTCCTGGTGGATCCAGGCCTCCTGAGTCTGCTCTGCATGCTCCCTTCCTGGGCGGGGCCAGCGGGTAGGGAGGCCCACCGGCCCCCACTCTGCCCCGGCTCCGTCCCGGTCAGACCAGCCCACCCGTGGTGAGGCTCGAAGCAGGACTGTGAGGGTTGGAGCAGAGGCTCCCTTTGGTGCACGGTGGTTCTCGGAGGGCTGCGGGTGTGCCCTTGGCCTTCCCCCAGACGCAGGGCGGGGCTGTTTCTCTGCTGTGGCCCCAGATGGGTACACACAGTACAGGCCGCTGCTGGGGTGCCGGTCTCCTGTCTCCTGGTCTCCCACCTCTTTTTCTCCCAGCTGGTGCGGGTTGGGGGTGGGGGGTGGTCTCAGATGGTTGGCAGAGGGGCCGGCTTTCACACTGCTGGTTCCCACTCTGCCCCCTCTTTAAACACGGACCCTCGTGCACCTGGGCAACTTCCTGATGCCCACCCAGGTGTGGAATGGGGAGGAGGTGTTTGGGTAGCTCCCCAGAGCGTGAGAGGTGGTGAATGTGGGTCGTGTCCAGGGGAGCCAGCAGAGGTGGCTTCAGGTGGGCCTTCTGGCTCGGGGAGCGGCCTACCGGCCGAGACCTGCTGTGGGGCTGACTGCAGCCCCTGCGGAGACAGACCTCGGACTTGCGTCCGGGTGGAGGGGTCACTCCGATTCTTCACTTTCCCCTGAACCTCTTCTGTGTGAGCAGCCGGTTCCTGTTGATCTTTTCCCTCGTGTTGGGACTTTCACGTGTGAAACCGCTGTAACGTGAGGGAAGCCTGCAGCCACGTGTGTGCTGCCAAGCTGCAGCAGGCGCGAGCGGTCTCTGCGGTTTCCGGGCTGCGTCTCACTCTGGCCCCGGGCTCCAAGGAGAGGAGGGTGCACCGTGGGCTGCAGGCGCCTGCGCTCCCGTCCCCAGGCAGCCAGGCCTGGCTGGGCCGGTGTCCGTGGGAGCCAGGCGGTCAGCTCCGAGCTGGGTGAGAGCGGTGCATCTGGGGTGCTGGGGCTGTGGGACTGAGGAGAACAGCCAGGTCACTTCTGAGTCATTGTGACTTTGTGAAGTAGCAGGCTTTTTTTCTAATTACAAAAGTAAACGTTTATTACTGAGAAGACACACTGTGCAGGAGGCCTGGGCTGCTGTTCTCCAGGGGAGGGGGCGCTGGGTGGTGGTGGTGCCCACAGCCTGGACTCCTCGGGGCCCTGGAGGAGTGGGCTCTCCGGGCCAACCCCTGCAGACCACAGGGGTGGTGCCCACGGGAAGTCCTGGCTGTGGCCAGAGGGCAGGCCGGAGCCACGCCTCGTCACTGCACCTGCCCGCCACCGCAGCCGTGCTGGGGGCGGGGTTCGCAGCTGCAGGGCCTGAGTGCCATTGGTGCGTCCCTGGGCTCCCCGGGGAGGCGTGCACCTGCCGGGCGCCCCTGTGAGTTGTCGGGAGACATCGACACCACAGTCGCTGTGGGGAACAGGCGCCCTGATGGCCAGGAATGGCTGCTGGCCCAGTCACCGCCCGGGGGGGCCGAGGAGCCCTCAGATCGAAGTCAGGGTCTGTGGTGGGTGTTCCCTCTCAAGGTCCCACCCTGGGTCCAGCCCTCCCTAGTTGGGAGCCTCCGTGGGCGCAGACTGTCTGCCCTCTGCCCCCCCCCCGAACTCTCTTGGGGAGCGCTCCGTTCCTGCTGCTGTGTCTGCCCACCCCCGACTTCGGGCCGTGAGCGAGACATCGGAGCCGGGCCTGACTGGGCTGTGCAAGGCCCAGGAGCCAGCAGACCCGTGGCGGCGGGGCCCACCTGCCTCCGGGGCCCACTTGGCTTGGGGCGGGTGGCAGTCCTCTGGGCCGGGCTGGCTCTCTGGCGTCAGGCCGCTGCTTGGCTGGCAGGGGCATCGGGGATGGGGAAGTGCATCGGGTGTCCCGCCTGTGTTTCTGGCGTGTCCCAGCTGCTGGCTCTGCAGCTTCCCCCAGCACGACGGTCCCCGCACGCCAACAGCCGGGGGCCTTTGTGGTGGCCCCCGGAGTGCACTGTTTAGAGGGAGCTGGGTGGGAATGGGTGTGCTGGCTGGGTACCCGCCAGCTGTCACCGCTGCCCCCTGCTCTCCTGAGACTTGGTGACCCGGCCCGGTGGTGATGTAAAGGCTGCCTGCCCTCTGGTGACAGTGCGACCTGCTACTGGGCTCATGGCCCTGAGGACACCAGTGTGTGACTGCTGTGCCTGGGCCTTGGGGAGCTTCCCTGGGCTCACTGAGGCCAGTCTTCTCCTGGCTGCGGGAGTCCGGGCCCTGTCTTCCCCACCACGCGCTGTCCTTCGTCTGACGAGGCAGGTGTCGGCTTCTTACCCACGTGCTCTGACCTCGAGATCTCAGTTCTCTGGGTGTTTGTCTGCCTTGGTGTTGGTTTTTTAATAACCCACATTCTGTTTGGGGAAGTTGAGCTGCGGGGGTACATGGGGGTGTTCAGGCTGCCTGGCCTCTGCCTCCTGGGCCCCCAGAGGGCCAAGCGTGTCCCCACTGCCCAGGCCCAGCCACTCTGCCCAGTGATGGGGCGGTGTTGGCCCCGGGTATGCCGTCTGTGCCCGGGGGTGGGGAGGAGGAGAAGGGCCCCCTCTCTGGATGGGAGTCTGACGTGCGGGTCAGTTGTGTTCAGCACAGGCTGCTCCCCTGTTCAGTTTTGTGTTGCTACCGCCCGCCCCGCACTACCAGCGCCCACGCCCGTGTGGCCTGGACGAGGGCAGGGCTCTGGGAAGCAGACACGCGCTAGAGACGGTGCGGCATGGCGCCGGTGGCTGGGCAGCAGCGGTCTCCCCGTGCTCGGCTCTGCCTGAGCCTGGCTGCATGGTCGCACAAGCCCGGGGGCGGGGCGCTGCTGGTCGTTTTTCCCTCTTCCAGGACAGATGTGGCCCCCGGGGCGGTGACCCTGAGGCCTGACTCGGAGGTCCTTTCATGTCCCCGTGGGACATGAAGTTGCAGTGATGACCAGGGAGGAGCAGGCGTCTTTTCAGTGCGGGCTTTGTTCTGCCCGTGTGGGGCCAGGCCCGGGAGCCGCCGTGACGCCCACTGTGAGAGGGAGCTCCCGTCCCCGTGTCTCCCTGCAGACCAGCCTCATGCTCAGACACCACCTCGGGCTGCGTCGTGTGTGTGGGGGCGCCCAGAGAGTCTGTGGGCCCAGCCGCGGGGACCCTGGATGTGGTGTCTGAATGCGTACCCGGCCAGGAGGAGGGAGGGTGTTCTCTCTCGTCCCTGCTTTCTCGTCATGCCCTGTTGAGGCGGTTTTTGTGGTCAATTTTTAAGGTAACGTAACCTTTCCGTCA